>JARHVA010000642.1:3960000-4560000 GCA_037957365.1 Torreya grandis | reverse complement strand
TCTGTTGCTTACAAAAAACTTGATCTATGCTTTTCAGATCTGAACTCTTACCCTTTGACTCAAGAACATGCATCCCCTTCTTATTCATGTGACCAATCCTACGAAGCCACATCTGTGAATCTATAGGTGAAGTAGATAAACTAGAAGGAGAATCAGTAATACAAGTAGATAGATAAAGAGTACCTACTTTCTTACCTCTTGCTAAAACAAGTTCACCCTTGGAAACTTTCCAAGAGTTTGCTGTGAGAGTTACTGTGCATCCCTCATCACCCAATTTTTCAATAGAAATCAAGTTTTGCTTTAGGACTGGGACATGCATGACCTCCTTCAACACCCATGTGTTGCCCGTCTACAATTTCAGCTACACTTTCCCTTTTCCAACCATTTGACAAGGCTTACCATCCCCTAAATAAATCTCTCCAAAGTCCCCTTGGACATAATCATGAAAAGATGCTCTATTTGGGGTTGCATGGAAAGAGGCACTAGAATCTAAAACCCAAGATTCCACTTTATCCAAGGAACATACAAGAGCATCCTGTGCAACAATATTTACAACATCTGCATCTTCATTTCCTTCATGTTGATCTTCAACCGACCTGCAATCTTTCTTTACATGCCCTGCCTTTCCACAATTCCAGTAGATTACTCTGCCATACCTGGATTTGGATCTCTTGCCTATCTTTGACCTTGATTTACCTTGCTCAATCTTCTTTCTTTGCCTTCCCCTGCTTTCAACACTTAAAGCATTCCCTGATGATTCACTTGTACTTTTCCTGTGAATTTCTACACTCAAGATTACACTAACAACATCATCACCTTTCAAAATATTTAAAGCAGATGCAGTATTACTAACTGCCATTACCAAACTATCTCAACTTTTAGGTAATGAGCATAAGATTAAGAGAGCCTTAATTTCATCATCAAAAACAATATTGACTGAAACTAATTGGTTTACCAAACCATGGAAATGACTAAGATGAATGTGTACAGATCCACCTTCCAACATTTGCAAATTAAATAATTGCTTCATAAGAAATACCTTATTTGAAGCTGAGGGTTTTTCATATACATTTGCCAAAGATCCCATTAACTCTACTGTTGTCTTAGCTTGTGATAAGTTGGAAATCATAGATGATGCCAGGCTCAACCTTATAGATCCCAGAGCCTTTCGATCAAGAACCTTCCATTCTTCATCTTTCATATCTGTGGGCTTGCTTGCAACCCCACCCAATGGTAAGTATAGATCATTTTGATACAGATAATCTTCTATCTGCATCCTCCATAATTGATAATTTTTGCCATTAAACTTCTTTATTCTTAGCTTACTTTCTTCTACCATTGCTTTACTCCAATTCAATTAGAAACCCCTAAGAGTGACCTGTAATCAAACACAAAATTTCTTCCTACAAACTTGCTCTGATACCACTTTGTCAGGATTAGGAGCATAATTGATTACTTTGTATAAACAACTAAACACAAAATTTAACCAGAAGTAACAAGTAACTAGAAATCAGAAACAACATAGAATTTGAGAGACAATACACAATTGTATTCAACTCATCCAGAAAGAAAATACAATAAAGAAGATGCCACACTCTTCCCACACCTCTAGGGCTCCTAGTAATTTGTAATATCCCCAACCAATAAGGACTGTAGAAAGATAGCTCTGAATTGCTTTTTTGAGTATTTTGATTTTTTTGTATGAAATAAGAACAAATTGCAATTTTTGCAAAATAATTTCCAAATAAATAAATAAATCACAGTATAATCTCTTATTTATTCGCTCAGATGATTACAATAGATGTCCTCTATCATGTATATAAAAGAATATTCAAATACTATCTTAATAACTTGAGTATTCCACAAACTGGGAATAAAACCTAAATTTGGTACGTCTCAGCCTGCTGTGTCAAAAACATAGTCGCCAACGTCGGTTATACTACCACCATTGGTTTCCTATTGTTGTTATTCTACCAACATCAGTGAGATGGTTAGCTAATGTCAGTTGCTGTCAGTCTCTACCTACTGATGTCAATCTCTGCGTGGATCTGTATGGATCTATATGAATCTATACAGCTGCCAATATAACACACCCTAAAATACCTGTGATAACTTCTGTGTGAAGTTATCTCTCAAACATGTAAACCTCTATGATAACTTCTGTATGAAGCTATCTCTCAAATTGGCAATAGATCGGTTGATCTCTCACAACCTCTAAATCACACACAATGAAGAGTGGACGTTCTTCAATGCAAATGGAATACTGGAACCCTTGGCTCAGTCTTCACAGAAGAATTCTTAGCAACAATCAACATCAATAATCTCATAATCATAATCATTCATTATCCAACTCTCTCCCCATGAGAAACCCTTATACCCTCAAAAAGATGTGTTTGCCCTATTAGGGTTTCTTAAATTAGAATTAGGGTTTCTTAAACTAGAATTAGGGTTGCACAATTAAAATATGCTAAATAATTAATATTTAGTTAAATCAATCAAATATTAATATCTCCCTCAATACATGTCCTATCGAGCCCAAACAAAAGCCAACTGTAAAAATTCTACTAAACAAAGCCAAGCCAAGCTCCATCAAGACCCTCTATCCATCTTATCAGCCTACAAGGGTAGTATAATAGGCTAACCATCAACTCTGGAGATGTCAACTGAAAAGGGGACATGACATAATTTTCCTTCAAGAGTTCTCTCTCTCAATTATGGTCACAACAAACAACTCAAACACAGAGTTGTTGTTCACCTCCACCAGTCAGTAACAATACTGCCAGTACACAAGTACTCAAAGTACTCCAAGTAGATCTCCCTTGAACTTGCAACAACCTACAAATCAAATGATCTTACTTACCACGTAGATCTCCTTGATCTTGCAACACCTGCAAATCAACTTGGTTTTGCACACTTGTAAACCTAGATCTTACAATCAGAAGGATCTCTTCCTTGTCCTTAATTATAATATATCCCCATGAGTCTATTATATAGATCCCATGTAAGTAATAATTAGACTTCCTAATTATAATAATTAGAAATTTAGCTCAAAAATAAAATTAGTCTTGTACATGCAAATAACCAGTTTGTTAAACTAACTGTTCATCAACTAGCAGTTTTGGAACCACACATGCAACTGATGTCAGTCACTGTCTATCTAGAGATGACCAACATCAATTAATCTCTGACTGATGCCAATTGCTCTATACACTGGATATGACTGATGTCAGTTGGCTTGCTAACGTCAGTTGCTCTATAACTCAGCAACCTCCTCTGTGTTTGCAACAGTGAAGCTTTTAGCTCCACAACCTAATAGTTTTATTGACTCTTTGACTTATCTTACACCATTTATATTCATAAGTATAAACTGCCACTCACCATTGATATTAT
The DNA here is from genome assembly GCA_037957365.1 of Torreya grandis. Classification (NCBI taxonomy): domain Eukaryota; kingdom Viridiplantae; phylum Streptophyta; class Pinopsida; order Cupressales; family Taxaceae; genus Torreya; species Torreya grandis. The sequence goes on along the minus strand of JARHVA010000642.1, from coordinate 4,556,610 downwards.
ATTAGATTAGTGAGCTTGTGGCACTTGTCACCAACACATGCAACCTTTAACATGTTGACTTCATACACACCATTGATCTCGATGGATTATCCTAGTCTTTACCTTTACTCACTATTAAACATCAAACACTTGTTATCATCTCACTAATTCTTGATAATTTGGAACAAATGTACTTCATTGATCTCTTTAAGAGTATCTTAGACTTAAAATTCATTAAACATTTATCACTTTGACCTATTTGACTCAATACACATCATCGATCTGCATGTACGAACACCCACACACTGTTGATCTTTATCTGATAGGTTTCACACTCACCATTAGATCCCTGACAAAAATAATTCTCACTATTAGATCTTTATTTAGTCAAATTAATTTTTGTCATAGATCTGTGATGTGATTAAATATGCACTATTAGATCTCCCTTTGTAAAATTGACTATGGGAACTTAGTGAAATTCTATTTGAGAAGCCAAGTTTGAACCTTCATAATTTTTTCTCTACTTAACCTCATGACCTAAAACTTGGACCATATGACCACCTTTCATATGGGAATCCATCCATATATAAATCTACTCTTGGAACCTTCACATGTGTGAAATATAATGTCATCAATATGCTTACTTAGATTTTCCTGTCACAAAAACAACTGAACATAATAAAGAATCAGATGAATACCATATACTTATATAATCTCTCTAATCATCCTTGACCTCTGATAGGACCCCTCACACATGCTCAATACTTTAGACCCATCCCTAATCATGACAAAACTAAAGATTAATCAAGTTTAATTTAAGCATACTAGGACAAGCACATTACACACTTTGTCATTAACATTTAGGCTATCAAGACACTTCATCCACTCACTTGGACATTGTTGGAAATATTGTCATTGATGTCAAAGGTTTAACATTATTGGTGATAAAGGCCCCATTGCATTTAATATTGTTTATAATAAATATATCTTGGCTAATATGAGTTAATATTTATTTAATATTAACGAATATATTTTTGGTTACATATGAGATAACATAAGGGCCCATGGAGAAGTCGAAGAGCCATGGGGTAAAGACAAAAGAAGGATGGGATGCATTTTCCCATGAAGAGTCATGTTGGGGAATACCAAGAGTCACCAAGTGAAGACGAAAGAGTAAGGGTGGATTTCTCATGAAGGAACACTTTAAGGAATATGAAAAGTCACCAAATATAAGGACAAAAGTGGGAAGGACGTTTTTGATCATGAAGGGTCACCACATGACTTTTCAAAGGCTTGAATATGAAGGGTCATCCAAGATTGGTGCCATTTTCCATGAGGATTGAAGGGTCACAAAGGGGGAAGGCCAAAGGTCATTTGGAAAGCTATAAATAAAGGCTTGAGAAGCCATTTGTAATATGAGAGTGAGAGGTTAATTTGATATTGTATTATCTAGCTTAGAAGAGCAAAGGTGAGAGAGAGAAAAGAGATGCTGTATTGAACTATCATTTGTTGATATAGCAACATTGAGAGATAGGTGTGTGGTATACACAAAGTGGTTGATGCTCATGTGGGTTGGTGCTCACGAATGATAGCTAGGTTGGTGCTCAGCAAAGGGGTTTGAAGCTCTTGTGGGTTAGTGCTCACGAATTTTAGCTGAGGTTAGTACTTGGGAAAGGGGTATGGTGCTCCTGTGAATTTATTCTCATGAATATACTTGAGATTGTTCTCCATGGTTTTTCCCACATTGGGTTTTCACGTTATATTTTATGTCTCTCTCTTTTTTGTGTGATGTTTATTATTTGAGTTTTATTGTATATCTTGAATGTTTGATTAAGGGAAAGTTTTATAAGATAAATATACTGATTCACCCCCCTCTCAGTATATTCCATGCTTAACAATTGGTATCAGAGAAAATTCCTTTTTGAAAAGTTTTATAGCTTGAAGATAGATCAGGAAAGCACAAGATGGCCATACATAAAGGTGCCTCTACAAGCAAAAGAATAGTTGATCAAGAAGAAGAAGACGATGAAGCCGAATTGAATATGGAAGGAAAACTCATGTGTGCCTTAGAAGAGTTGAAAATTGTTGAATTTTTTTTTTGAAGATTAAAGCATCAAATCAAGAAAAATGACAAGGAGTCAAAGGAGATAATTGAAGATCTAATGGCACAGTTGGAAATATCAAGAAAAGAATGTGAAAGGTATGTTACTGAAATTACCTCTTTAAAAGAAGAGATTGAGAAAGCAGTCAATAAAAAAATAGTCAATGATTCAAAATTTGAGAATAACATTAATATGCTAAATAAGATATTAGAAAGCTAAAAGGAAATATCAAATAAGATAGGTATCAGTTTTGAAAAGAAGAAGAGCTGTGTTGAAGCTCTTACAAATAAAGAAACAAGAAGGGAAGGAATGAATAATACAAAGGACAAAGAACACTGGAAAGAACAAAGCTATAAAAGGCAATCAGGTCAGAGATTCACAAATAGGTCCTATTTTTATGGTTACTATTTTTATTGTAATGGATATGGTCATAAGAAATTAAAATGTAGAAAAAGAGCTAACAATCTCAAAAATAAGGAAAAGGAAGGTCATATAGAGTCAAGCAGAAGCTATAACTCTTTTGCTCCTCTATCAAGCTTTGATGAAGAGACCATAATTTGTTACAAGTGTAACAACTTTAGACACAGCTTGGTATTATAGAAACGTGTTTGAGTCAGTCAAGAAGGACCAGAGTTTTAGGGCTCCATTCATCAAGAAAAAGGTTCAGACATGGCAGAAGAAACAATCTGAAGGTTCTATGTTGGTTCAGACAGCTTTGCATGCAATAAATGAAGAAAATCCATGGTTTATTGATAGTGGATGTTTAGGGTACATGACAGGAGACACGAGCAAGTTCATAACCCTGAAGAAGATCAATGGTGGCACAGTGAAATTTGGGGACAACACTATTGCCAGAATTGTTGGAAAAGGTACACTAAGTTTAGATAATGGTAGAACTAAAAATGAAAATGTTTTATATGTAGAAGGTCTTAAGCATAATATTTTGAGTGTAAGTCAAATTTGTGATCAGGGGCACACACTAAGGTTTTATGCAAAAGGTTGTGAAATTAGAAGAAAAGATTTAGATGTATTAATTGCAGATGCTCAGAGAACAGGTAATAACTTATATATGCTATCAGACATCAAAGGTAAAAAATGTTGTGTGAGTCAGATTGAAGAAAGTTGGCTATGGCACAGGAGAATGGGGCACATAAATTTTGACAATCTTGTCAAAATTTGCAAAAAGCAAGCAGTCAGGAATCTTCCAACAATCACAAAGCCATCTAACACACTTTGTGGATCTTGTCAGCATGGGAAGCAGGCTAGAAGGAGGTTCAAAACAAAAGAGTACTCGACCACTCAGATACTAGATCTTGTTCAAACTAATCTATGTGGACCTATGAGGAATCAAAGTACTCAAGGTGATAAATATTTCATGTTACTTATTGATGATTTTTCACGTATGATTTGGATAATATTTTTAAAGAAAAAATTAGAAGCTTTTAGACAATTCAAAGCATTCAAAACATTATTGAGAATGAAACTAATCTAAATATTAAGTGTCTAAGATTAGATCAAGGAGGAGAATTCATGTCAGATCAATTTATTGAGTTTTGTGAAGATCATGGAATAAAGAGACAGTATTTAGCAGCCATAACTCCACAACAAAATGGAGTAGTTGAACAGAAAAATAGAATAGTTCAAGAGATGGTGAGGACAATGCTAAATGAATCCAAGATAACAAATAAATATTAGAGAGAAGTAGTTGGTACAATAGTGCATATTTAGAATAGAGCTTTATTAAGAGTCAACAGTGATAAAACTCCTTATGAGCTATGGAAAGACAAACCAGCAACAATTGATTATTTCAGAGTTTTCGGTAGCAAATGCTTCATAAAGAGAACTGATGAAAAACTTGGTAAGTTTGAATCTAGAGCAAATGAAGGTATATTTATTGGTTATTCTTGCAAAAGTAAAGCTTATAAATGTTATAACAAAAGAACCAAGAAAATTGTTGAAAGTGCAAGTGTCAGGATAGAAGAAGATGGAACACAAAAGATTAGTGATCCAGTAGACATTCCTAAAATCATTGAAGAGGAAGGATTTGAAGAATCACATGAAGATGAGGAAAGAGAGAAAAGGGCACCAAGACTCCATCCAAATATGTTTAGAAAAATCATAATGAAAGTGACATCATCAGGGCTATAAAAGAAGGAATTTGCACCAGAAGAATGATGGTAAGTGAATCTAAATAAGTTAATTTCTCTTTGTTATCTAAAATTTAGCCTAGAAATTTTTTAGAAGCCAAACATGATGAGTATTGGGTTAAGGCTATGGATGAAGAATTAGATCAGATAGAAAAGAATGATACTTGGGAATTAGTGCCTAGACCAAAAGATCACAATGTGATAGGAACAAAATGGGTTTATATAGATAAGTTGAATGAAAATGGAGAAGTAACCATAAATAAATCAAGATTAGTATGTAAAGTATATGCTCAGATTGAGGGAATAGATTTTGAAGAAACATTTGTACCAGTAGCAAGGTTAGAGGCTATTAGAATGTTTCTTGCATATGCAATTTTTAAAAATTTCAAAGTATTTCAGATGGATGTCAAATCTGTCTTCCTAAATGGGAATATTGAAGAAGAGGTCTACATTGAGCAGACTGAGGGGTTTATTCTCTCAAATATTAGTAATAATGTATGCAGATTGAAGAAAGCATTGTATGGATTAAAACAAGCTCCTAGAGCTTGGTATGCAAGACTTGATAAGTACCTACAAGATCAAGGATTCAAGAGAGGATTTGCTGATAGTAATCTTTACATCAGAATAGAAGGTGAGCATTAATTTATTGTTGTGGTTTATGTTGATGATATCATTTTTGGAGGAAATATTGAAAAGATGACAAAAGAATTTTTTGATAGAATGCAAAAAGAATTTGAGATGTCTATGCTTGGAGAATTATCATTTTTCTTAGGATTACAAATATTTCAATCAAATAAAATAATTTTTATATCTCAAAGTAAATATGCCAAGGAAATGTTGAAGAAATTTGGTTTTGAGAATTGTGTCCCAATTGGCGCACCTATGTGTATAGGAAATAACGTGAGCAAGGATGAAGATTCACTTGTTATAGATCAATCTTTGTATAGATCTATGATTGGTAGTCTTTTATATTTGACAGCATCGAGACCAAGCATCATGCATGCAGTAGGTATGGTTGCAAGATATTAGTCATCTCCAAGAGATAGTCATGTTTAGTTGGTGAAAAGAATATTTAGATATATGAAAGGGCCATTGGATTATGGATTATGGTATCCCACAGGTAAAGATTTCACTTTAGTTTCTTATAAAGATTCAGATTGGGCAGGGTGTTTAGATGATAGAAAGAGTACAAGTGGAGGAGCTTTTTTCCTTGGTGATAGCTTAGTATCATGGCTAAGCAAGAAGCAGAACTCAATATCACTTTCTACAGTTGAAGTAGAATATATTCCAGTAGTATTGTGTTGTACTCAAGTGCTTTGGATGAAGCAAACTTTGGAAGATATCAAGGTAAAGTATGATGAACCTATTTCCATTTTTTGTGATAACACAAGTGCTATAAATATTTCAAAAAATCTAGTAATGCATTCAAGAACAAAACATATTCCCATTAGATATCACTTTTTGAGAGAGCAGGATGCAGATCAATAGGTTAAGTTGGAATATAGTAGTACTACAGAGCAGATTGCAGATATTTTAACAAAGGCATTACCAAAAGACACATTTGAGTATCTACGAGAGAAGTTGGGAGTAACTTCGCTTACTTCTTGCCATTGAGGTTCAACATCAGTTGAGGGGGAGCTAAGTGTTAGCTCTAGGTAAGCCCTTTTCCATTGATGTCAAAGGGGGTGAATAACAGGTACAGGTGCAAAAAATAGGTATAGGGAATAGGTACAGGTTTCTACAGTAAGGGGGAGTTACTGTATGTTTTTAGATGACATGATGTGCAGGTGACATGATGTGGCAGTTTCAAGATTGAGGTTGGCATCAATGACAAAGGGGGAGATTGTTGGAAATATTGTCATTGATGTCAAAGGTTTAAAATTATTGGTGATAAAGGCCCCATTGCATTTAATGTTGTTTGTAATAAATATATCATGGCTAATATGAGTTAATATTTATTTAATATCAATGAATATATTTTTGGTTGCATATGTGACAAAATAAGGGCCCATGGAGAAGTTGAAGAGCCACGGGGTAAAGACAATCACCAAGTGAAGACAAAAGAGTAAGGGTGAATTTCTCATGAAGGGGCACTTTAAGGAATACGAAAAGTCACCAAAGATAAGGAAAAAGTGGGAAGGATGTTTTTGATCATGAAGGGTCACCACATGACTTTTCAAAGGCTTGAATATGAAGGGTCATCCAAGATTGGTTCCATTTTCCATGAGGATTGAAGGGTCACAAAGGGGGAAGGCCAAAGGTCATTTGGAAAGCTATAAATAAAGGCTTGAGAAGCCATTTGTAATATGAGAGTGAGAGGTTAATTTGATATTGTATTATCTAGCTTAGAAGAGCAAAGGTGAGAGAGAGGAAAGAGACGTTGTATTGAACTATCATTTATTGATATAACAACATTGAGAGATAGGTGTGTGGTATACACAAATGGTTGATGCTCATGTGGGTTGGTGCTCAGGAATGATAGCTGGGTTGGTGCTCATGAATTGTAGCTAAGGCTGGTACTCAACAATGGGGTATGGTGTTCCTATGAATTTATTCTTATGAATATACTTGAGATTGTTCTCTGTGGTTTTTCCCACATTGGGTTTCCATGTTATATCTGGTGTCTCGCTCTTTCTTGTGTGATGTTTACTATTTGAGTTTTATTGCATATCTTGAATGCTTGATTAAGGGAAAGTTTTATAAGATAAATATATTAATTCACCCTCCCCTTTCAGTATATTTTGTGCTTAATAGAAACTTCCATGACATCAATTACAACTCTCCAAAAATATTCCCCTTTATCATTGATGTCAAAACCCATCATACAACTCACCTTCCTTCTCTCTCTTCAAGCACTCTCACTATAGGAACCTTCCCCCACTTTGACATAATGAAAAAGTGAGCACAAACTAATCCTAAGGACCTGAAAGGACCACCAACATGAGATGACCACCTTATAAAGATTATACAAACTCCCCCTTACCTTGAGCCTACCTCTTCTTTACCTTGATAACTTCTTCTTGCTACATGCCAACACTCTCTTCAACCAAGTAGTACAACCAATGAAGAAAGAACACATAAGAAAACTAAAACTTGATGAAAATCACCAAGAAACATCTAAGAGGGACTCCACCTAATATATTTTATCCATTTCACCTCTTGAGCATCTTCATATCTTCACACACCATGAAAAACCACCACACAGTCTTACTAGCCTTCTTTCTCAAGCCAACTCAAGGACAATCAATAGAACTTCATGCCACTCACCTAATAAGAAACATACTATAAACCAACCTTATAACTCACCTTGAAACACTCATGCCTTGTTCTTTTGAAGAAACTAAGCAAAAACATTAATTCTTCACACTAGGCCTATCTAGACTCCTTATAGGCCTACCTAAAACTTGTAGAGCCCACACCTTTCAATAGACATACTTTCAAGACCTGAAACTTCATATCTAGAGAAGTATCATATTCCAATTTAAGCACACTAATTTTAATCACCTGTATCCTCCTTTGTAACATATTCCTTCACAAATATACTAGCCAATTAAGCCTCTATTTTGACAAAAACTTGAATAATTTGAAAAATACAAACCTTAAAATCTTTATGAATCTTGATTTGAAAACCCATTTATCCCATTCAAACTATTAAGAATATTTAGACCTCAAGTCATAAGGCAAACCACTTTTCTAGCATATCCCAAAACTCTAGAATCTTAAAAAAAACAAGGTCAACAAGCCTCCTTCTGGTTAACACCCATGTATAAAACTTCTTGAACACCTGGAGACAACCATCACACAATTCTAAACCAAGATTTTAGCCTTCACACCTTTGGGAACCTTGAGTTCCTATACCATTTATTTGATCTTCAATAATAAAGATAAATGTGGGAGCACACAAAAATCTCCAAAAGGCACAAAAGAGATCATCAAGACACAAAACCACTTGGAACACATCAAAATGAAGTGCACAGACCTTTCTAAGAAATAGAATCTTCTTAACATTCCATCAATCTCATTATACCACCTAAAAACACCCATTTTGATCCATTAGATACTGCATACATAACAAAACATCTTATGACATCACTCTGACCTCATCAAATCACTTCTCCCATCTTGACACACCAAATTTAATTGGAAACACTCATGTCTTGCCTTCTAGGACCTTCTGAATAAAACCACAACAGCACTTTCTTCTCCACTAAAAGGAGTCTCTTAAGAAGCATAGACAAAGACCTCCTTTACATCATAATGCTCTAAAATAAAGTGAAGTCAGGAGTGGCCCACATCTCGTCAATAACCATTGGAATCCTTTTATAGATATAATACTTCTTATTCTTGTTCTTCTAAACTTTGACAACTTGTTCCTTTTCTACGTAACTCACTTTCTCTTCTATGATAGGATATACAACATTTTGAGCAACTATGGAATTTTGACATACCTTGATCACTAAAGTTTCTTCTTTGCATTTCAAAACATCACCTTCAAACCTTGACAACATAAGAACAAAGACTGAAGCTTGCTCACACATAGTAGGTTACTCATTAGCATCCAAACATACCTCAGAACTAGACTCGACTAGAACCTTGGTATTCTCTCTGAGCTTGGTCTCTTCATTCACAACATAAGTAGATAATGAGAGATCTTGGCACTCTTCAACTTCTATAGCATTTTACACCATATAAAACATATTACTTAGACCTACAAATTCATCATAATTCACACTTACCACCTTTGTTTTCCATGAGTTAACTTGACTTATTTTTTATACTCTAGGAGCCTAATTAAAACTATTCTATCTTGTAGACCTTTGCTTATAAAATCTAGTAATCTGACCTCTCTGTTGATAGGTTAGCACACTATACCTTTTTCAAGAATCTTATCTTGCCTTTCTTGACTAGAATAAAATCTTGAAATATGTCCATTCTTTTGATAATTGAAACAAACTACTCCTTTTGAAGAAGACTCACTTTGCCTTACCTTATTTGGACAAGCTTAACAAAATGTCCCTCATTAATATAGTTGAAGCACTTAACTTTGTTCAAATATTCTGACTGATGAACCCCATCAAAGTTCCATGCAAAATTATTTCTAATAGGTCTTCTATACTCTCTAACCCTATGACCAAATTTATTACATGTGTAATAATAACCATTGAAAATTGCATACCTCATGGCATTTGGTTGTCTGATATGATTTGTCTTCAATCTATTTACACCATCATTTCTTGACTGATTGGTGACCTTTAAGAGCTAAACCACCTTGCTCTTATTTACCTTTATTTCAACTTGAGAACCAACTTTGGGATCTTCATTAAAACCTAATCTAGATCTATCACTAGCAGACTTTTGACTCTTTACGAGATTATCAAGATCATTAGAAATTTTATCAAACTTGAAAAATTATTTCAAATTGTTTTCAAACTTTTCTAACTCATCTTTCAAAGACACAATCTTAGAAACATACCTTGAACATTCTTATTCTTTGGCTATTAGACTTACAGACATAGCTTCCAACTTAGAATTAAGAAACATGACTGTACCTTCATGTTCCTTGGTGTCTTGATTAATTCTTGCTTTATACACAATAAATTGCTCCTCATAGTCCTTGATTTGAGACTTCATCTTCTTATTAATCTTATTCTCAATCTTTAGTTCTTTAAGAGCATTCATAATTTGAGTCTCACAGTCCACCTCATCTTTATCCTCATCTAAATCACTCCAAGTAGACTCCTTTTGATATGAGTAACTTCCTTACTCAACCATGAAGAGGTCTTCATCTTCAATAGGACCATCATCTTTATGATCATACTCTGAGTCACTATCTTCACTCTCATTTGATGAGCTATAATCTTCTTTGGTGTGAAGACTCTTCTTGTCTTTTAAGTACTTCTTGTTGTCAAACCTTCTAAATCCCTTCCTATTTTTATTAGACCTAAATGATCTCTTTCCATCATCATAACCTTGACAATTCTCTTCATAATCATTCTTCTTATGCTTATGAGGGCACTTGTTAGCAAAATGTCCTACTTATCCACAATTAAATCATTTGAAGGGTAGTTTACCCTTATACTTGCTTGAACTTGTTTTCAATTTCCTTTTAAACATAATAATTAATTCATCATCATCAATATTAGAAGTGTCATCCTCCTTTAGTTTCTTAACTTGGAACTTCTTTGGCTTCATTTCTATCTTAAATGTTGCTTCCTTATTTGGTGGTATAACATCATTTAATCTCATCTCATAGGCAGTATGGATGCCATGCAATTCATCCATCTTCAACTAAATAAGATCATGACTTTATTCTACAAAAGACACTTTTGAATCAAACTTGAGAGAGAGAGACCTTAATACCTTTTGAAATACAATAGCTTCTCTCTAAGACCTCTGATGATGTTCACAATCTTGTCAATTCTCTATAAAAATATGCTATAAAATCTTCTTCCTTCATACAAAGACTCAAATTATCTTCAATGAGTCTGTAACTTTGCCAACTTAACATTTCATGAATCTCCTTCATAAATAGTCTTCAATTTATCCCACATTTCCTTGGTAGATATACAATAGATTACCTTGGTGTATTCAATCTCTGAAAAACCATAAGTGATAGCATTTATTGCCTTAGAATTATTCTCAAACAATTTCTTATCTACAATATTGGATGGATGAATAGTAGTTATAGAATAACCAACCACAATAGTTTACCAAGTGTCAAACCCCAGAGACATGATGTAGGTCTTCATCCTCATACTCCAAAAAACATAATTGGATTTATTGAACATCGATGCTTGCTTAGTGGAAACACCTCCTTACATTTGATGGCTAACCATATTGTACCTTAGATCTCCTTCAAGCTATCAAGCCTTTATCAAATGACCTAATCTGATATCAAAATTTAGAGGTAAAAACCACTGAGAGGGTGGGGGCTGAATCAATGGTGGTAAATAATCCAATTCAATTTCCAAACCCTTCAAACACTTAAGCATTCAATACAACCATTCAAGATGTTTATAACAATGAACAAATAGATAGTACAAGATTACACACACAACATAATATCTATGTGGGAAACCCTCTTGGGGAATAAAACCCACTCTCAAGCCTGAAAACACATGGACTACTTATCCTATAAAAAGTATTCAAACATGAGACTTTAGTGAAACACCTATTCCAAGAGGAGCACCTACCCCTAGGATGGTTAAGTCCTTTCAACCGAAATTAGTAAATCATCTATTCCACATGGATTACATACTCCTAGGATGGTCAAGTCTTTTTGACCAAACTTTAGTGAAACACATATTCTACAAGGAGCACCTGCCCCTAGGATGGTCAAGTCCTTCTGACCTAGATGTTGAGCACCCTCTCAACACCTATGATATGAACATATCCACCTTTAAACTAATGTATTTAATACTTGATGATGGACCTTTAATTTTATAACCCTTGAAAAACACCCTCTCTATCTCATAAAGGCCTCTCACATAGGCATTCCATGATCTCTCTTCTTTTTCACTCAAACTACCCTTATATACACACTCAAACCTTCAAATCCTTCTTCTATTCACTTCTCTCTCTAATATTGAAACCTATAAGAACACTTTCTTTGATATTATAAATATAACCTATAGGTCATATACACAGTCATCAACTGGCTCTGCTCTATAACCCATCCACTAGGCACACACCCTTTCTTCTTTCCTTCACTCTTCAACTCTTACACCCACCTCTTCTTGCAATTCTAGAAACCATCACTTTTGAATTTACTATTTATAGAGCCTTCATGAATATAACCATCTATGTTATCCATAATACTTGCCTTAACCCTTAAAACATCTTACATAGCTCAATACCATCTTCATAGGTCAACCATATCATCCATGGGTCACTATTGGCCACTTTTGGCCCACAGACTAAACTTGCCTGAATGCAGTGTATTTTCTTGAAGATCAAGTATGGAACAAGGCTTAAATAGGATTTTTGGATGAATTAATGGACCAAAGGGATACTATAGAGTTCAAATCTTTTGAAATAATTTGAGCTTACTTAAAGGTGTAAATTGTTATTTGTTAAGGATATGACCAAATTTTCATAGCCCCATGGGATACCAAGAATGGCTTAGAAGTGTATGGGATCTGTTTGGATCTTTGTTGAGTCCATTAAGACACTTGGGCCTAGTAATAAAAATTCTAAGTAGGCACTTTATTGACATCACCATTGCCATGTGTAGATGATTCAGAAAGAATTGGTAATATGGGTTTATTCACATTTGTACCAAGATCATATGTGCCAATTTCTAGGTCCTCTGCCAAATTGCATCAAAAGTTATAGAGATCTAAAGTTGGCCTCTTAGCCAAATTTTGCTATTTTTCCACACAACCATTTTCAAAGAAGTTCAAATAGATCCAAGTAAGCATATTAACAAGGCTATATCTTACACATGAGGTAGTTATAGGGTGAAGTGGTCACATGGGTTTGTTTATCTTGGTCCTTAGTTACTATGCTTTAGGTTCTAGATCCTCTGTGAAAGCACAAATGAAGTTACACATGATCAAAATTGGCTCATCAATTGGATTTTGCTAAGCTTTCCATACTTATCCAAATAATATTGACCATCAATAAAATGTCACGTAGGAGAAAATAGACCAGTCATCTTGTGCATTTAATATCTTTCTCAATAAGTTTCACGTGACTAGAAGATCAAGTACAAATGTAGTTTTATATGCTAGGATCATCCTTAGAAATTTTTAGATCCATGTGAGCTTTTTGGTTCAAGTTAGAAATTTTCAAAATTGGACTTGTGTAGTGAGATGTTCATGCTAACATCAAGTTTAAGCTCAAACAAAATAAGTCCTTTTGAGATTAAATTTGATGATCATGTGAACCTCAATCATGATCATGCAAACATCATATAACACTCTACAGAGCATAAAATTTAAGATCATGAACTAGTCATTAGATTTCAACAAGATCAAAGGTCATCAATCGATCATACATCTTGATCCAACATTATGAGATGAGTCAATTAGTCAGATAGTTTGAGAGATCGACACATGGTATAAACATGTGAACTGATAAATTGATAATGGGATCCTAAGGATTAATGTATGTTTGACATGTGGCATAAGCGGGGATAAGGTTGATAATTCAAAGATAGATCTAAGGGCTCATGTTTATTCATACCTGGTAAATCCAATATAATGAGCTAAATTTAGGGGTCAATGATTTGAGTCAACTTTGATAGCCAATAGGAAGGAGTTTAGCTAGGGCATTTATTGACTAGGGTCGATGGACTAACTTGACTTAGGCAAAGTAAATAAATGAACCAAAATTGGTATAAATATATATAATCAAGCTCAAATATGATCTAAGTTGGACCAAAATGCATAAATATGGACCAAGCATTACCAATAGGGCTCTACAAAGATAGATTAGGTTTTAAGACCTAATATAGATAAGACGATAGTAAGTTGATAGCTACATAGGACCAAGCTTTGAGAAAAGTATGGACAATGATAGGAAAACCAATGACCTTAGATTGGTTTTCTATCTATAGGATCAACCTATGATTTAGATATGAAAGTGGAGTAGATATGTGACTAATGCAAAGGGTTTTCATCTTTTAATATGGTCATAGTCTCGACAAATAGCTGGCACAAAGCATAGAGCCATGATTTAGTCAAATATGTGAGTATGAGGTTTAGTCCTCATGGGAGAGATGACATGAAGGATTAAATAAAAGTTCTAGTGATGGGAACTACAACTAAGAGTATTCAATTCATCTTTGAAACCTTTGGGGACTTTCTCACTCAACAAGCTATGGGTAGTGTCCTAATTGATCAAAGAATCTACAAGGTTTTCATTGGCTAAATGCAAAGGTGGTGGCTTAGGTTTAATTAATGACCTAGGAAAAGTGTTAATTTTCTAATAAAGTGCTTACATATCCTTTCTTTTTGTCTCCCTTCTCCTAAATATCTTGGTTTCATTCCCATTGAAGGGGTTCTTAGCATTTAGAATTTAGCATTTTTTTTCTAAAACAAGGATACTTATCGAGACTCTTGCAAGAGTGTGCTCATTTGATATGGTTAAACCCTATTAAAATATTATAAGAACTACCTTTTGAAGTAATATGATCAACTCTTTGCCTATATTTTATCTTTAATTAGTGCTTAGTATGCTTGTGCATGGTAAATTTATGAAGGATATTCCTCCTAGTTTGCTATCCTTCTGATCACCTCTTTGATGGTGTTTTCAAACTAACTTGTAGGTCTAAACTAGTGTTCCATTTGGAACCTCTTCTATGAAATATTTATGCAACTAGTGATATTATGAGATTGAGTAAGCCATAGTTATCTTTTACTGATCTAGTGCATGTTTAAACTTGTGTGAGTGTCCATTTAACTTTGGTGTATCACCCTTCTAGCTTTCTTAAGAGCCCTTAACCATATTTATAACCCTTTTCCATGTGAAGCATTAGTTTTAGGTGAGCATCAAGAAGAAGATGACCTTCTCTAGAGTTTCAACATTATTATAGGATACCCATAACCTGGGGTTGTCCCAATATTATAGATTAGTTGGAGAGAGCCTAAAGAACCCTCTTTAAGGGTGTAAATTAAGTCTATAACAATTTTTGGCATGCTCAATAGGACTCACTTCTTTTAAAAGGAATATTGATCAAAGTTAATGCCAGTTCGATGAAATTTACAATAGTTAGGCTCACAAGTTCAACAAACAATAGTATCTAGTGACTCTAAAAGGAAGAGTCAACACTTTGGTGTAGAGTAGTAACTTCACTTCATGCCAAAGTTGAAAAAAAAGTCAACTTCAAGAGGTATTCCTTTTGAATATGTTGAACTACCTTTACATTAAAAAAAAAGATTAAGGTTTGATATTACACATCCGTATCAGGTAACTTTTGCTCCTAGTTCATTTCCAAGGCCTACCCCTGTAGGAAGACCTTTATTACCCCTTACATAGTCATGGCAGCCCCTACAGCTTTTACAACTTTTAATGGCCAAAACACTCTAGCCCTTGTTCACTATGATCCTATCCAAATTTTAGCCCTTAAAAGTGTTCCTTATTACACTGAAAACCAAACTATAACACCCTCTAATCACCTTATGGACATAGCCAAATTTTGTAATATCTATAATATCACAAAGGATAATATAACTATTAGGTTATTAGCTACTTATTTCAAAGGAAAGGCCCTAGATTTGTATAAAGGCCTTATTGTTAACTCCATTCAAACATGGGATGAATTAAGGGAAACCTTGTGTAAAATATTTGAGGATACAAGTGACCATTTATCACTTGCAGAGTAACTAACTACCATTAGGAGAGCTCCTCATGAACTCATGCAAGACTTCAACACAAAGTTCTAAAAAACTTAGGATAGAACCCTAGTCACAATTAGACTACCCCCTAACTTTGCATTCTTATAGTATTTAAAGGCTTTAAATAGTGACGTAGCAATGATGATCCAATATATGGGAGGGAATACACTTCTAGATGTACATGAGGTAGCCATTAAGGCAGAAAATTATCTGGTTTAAGCTGGAAAACTTACATCCAAACCACCAATGCCCTTATTTCCTAAAATTAGACCACCTCTTATTTCTATCCCTCCATTGGATGTCATTCTTCCTACACCAAAAATTTATGCAATCCTTACACCAAAGCAAGAGAAATCATCTACTAGTGGATCTAGTGATTCACTGGAGTAAAAGAGATTTTTAGAGCTCAAAAGCATGTTTCAATCCTTGGGGAATGAGCTAGTAAATGTCAAAAGGAAACAATATTTCAATAAGCTTTATCAAAGTTCATATCAACCTTAATAGCAATATTTTCAAGCAAATAGGCCACCATAAAAGGGGAACCACCAAAGCTAGGGCCATGGTCAAAACCAAGGATAAGGGCAACATGGCTATAATAAGTAGAATAAATACAATCCTAATGTTGCTAGTAATTCCAAATCCTTGGTCCCAATTCAAATAATATGGATCAATAAGTAAAGGGTACCATGCCTTAGAACTAATCCTTTGGTCAACATATTGTCCCAAATATTGACCTTAACCAAGCCTTCAATGTTTAATGGCAATAAGCTGCTAATTTTGGATACAACCAAGCTATCATGGCCCAAAATGTAGAGGTACATATGATGACCAAGCTAGAGGATCCTCTATAAGGTCAAGGGTCTAATTAGGGACCAAATCAATTGAATGCTACAATGATGAACTGTGAACAAGAAGAGTGTTATGCATCCAACTAGCAGGCTAGTTCTAGTCGGGTCTATATTCTAGTGGTAGCAAACACAAGATTTAAAAGAAGGAATATGGTTGGTAATCAAGAATCAGTTAAATAGATTCCCACCATTACTCCTTCACTAAAAAATCCAAGTGAACTTGCTGTCACTCCAAAGGTTCTAATACTTTCAAAAAATTAGAGCCAAAGGAATATTTTTGTGCCCTAAGGCTCACAAGTTCAACAAACAATAGTGGAAGCTCCCAAATCACAAGAAAAGGTTGGTGGTTCACCCATAAACATTGTTGAATAAATTAAAAGGTCAAATGTGAGTGTGTCCATGTGGGATATACTCTCCATGCTTGGCTAGGTAGACATCCTTCAACAAGGACTATCAAATATCAATGTTGTAAACAAGCCACCAATCAAGGTGAAGAAAGTTATCACTAATACAACCAAAGGGCCAAATGAAGGGAAATCAGGTAAATTAGTCAAGCATCCTCCCTTCTATATTTTAGTAATCATTGATAACTCTCTGGTGAAAAATCATTTAGTGGATAGTGGGGCTAGCACCTTAGTGATGCCAAAGTCCATAGCTGATCAACTTGGTCTAAAATATGAGCCACAGTCTAAAGGAGTGATGTAAATTGATGGTTCTTCTCTCAAACCATCTAATATAATTAGGGATCTCAATATGACCTTGTAAGCTTGTCTTAGTGTCTTGATAGCTCAAGATGTATTGATCTTGGATGTGCTTCCTCACTTTGCATTATGGTTGTCCAGAGAGTTCACATCTAAGATAGGGGGTTATCTTACAGAAGACTAGTCCTATATGGAATTTAGGATAAGGTATGGGGCTAAAGTGTCAATCAAAGCTGAACTCATTGCATAATTCCATATATATCCCTATGGATTAGATAATGTCAACATTAATTGTATCATCATTGATGAGACAAATTTGCAATGGGGAAGGAGCTAAACACTCATCCAAAAGAGGTACTAGCATGTTCTTAAATGAGTTATGGAATGAAAAATAGTTGGTGGACCCCTTAGAAGGTGTTGAATAAAGGGATTTGGGTGTCTTCTATTTGTATGGATAAAACTAGCCTATACCATCCCTCATGAGGCCTCAAGAAGATTATAGTGGTCTATGGAAATTGTTCTTTGATGGCTCAAGGAGTAAGTATAGGGTGGGTGCAGGTGTCATGTTGATATACCATTACAAATGATAAGTAATTCTCTTCATATAGGTTCTAATTCAGTTGCTCCTATAATGTAACAAAATATGAAGGTTTCATCCATGGCCTCCAATGGGCCAATAAGAGAAAGATCAAGTAGTTTCAAGTCTATGGGGATAAAAAATTAGTTGTGCACCAAGTCAAAGGTTAGAATGCCACTAAAAACCCTTTAATTAAGTCTGAAAAACATAGAGTGTGGGAATTCATTGAGGACTTTGAGGCTTTCAACATCTAATCAGTGTCAAGAGGCCAAAATCAACATGCTGATAGGCTAACAGCTATGGGGGATCATTTTGACATCCCTAATGAATTGAAAAGGACCAAGGTTTAACCACATGTCAAAGTGGTAATAATACCATCAGTGCTAGATAATGAAGCTCATTGGTAGGTCTTTAAAAATGACAAATAAATTACATGTTTCTTGTAATAAGAAGTAGAGTTTTCCTCCCTCTACCAAAAAAAATTACAAGATCAGTATGGGGAGTAGATTGTTTAATTAAGGTCAAATAAGCTTCCTAAAGGTCTAGTCACCCTAGAAGGCCTCTTTCATGAAGGGGACCATATGAGGAAGGATAAAGCAATGCTGTCAACTAACAAAGAGAACTATCAAAGAGTTATTATCTTTGAAGATAAGATCGTTAAGCTTGGAAAGGTAAGCACTAAAGCTAAAACACATGCTTTCATAGAGCTCTATAAGGAATATGTAGACATATTTGCTTGGAAATATAGTGACTTAAAGGGATTTGATCCTAATCTAGCCCAACACATAATAGAGCTAGAGGCTAATGCCAAGCCTATCAAGCAAAAGTAGAGGCCCATAAATCCCAAGATTGAAGAGCTCATGAGAAAGGATATGACCAAGCTTGTTGAATCTAAGATCATATTCCTAATCAAACACTCTTCATGGGTAGATAATCTAGTGCCTATCATAAAGAAGAGTAGAGGGATCAGAATGTGTGTGGACTTCAAAGATATTAATAGGGTCTCTTTAAAGGATCATTACCCTTTACCATCCATGTAACAACTCCTACAAGTAGTTACTAGTTCATAATGTTTCTCTTTCTTAGATGTATATTCTGGTTATAACCAAGTGATAGTGAGAGAAGAGGACCAGTACAAGACTGCCTTCACCACTAAGTAGGGGACATTACTTATGCCTTTTGGATTATCTCATGCTAGAGCAACCTTTCAAAGAGAAATGGACATAGCCTTTCAAGGATTGCTAAACCAATTAGTGTTGGTTTACTTGGATGACATTACTATATTCTCCAATAATGTTAGAAATCATATGGATAATTTGAGGTTGATATTCTAGAGATGAAGAGAATATGGGATCTCTTTAAATCCCAAAAAAGGTGTGTTCTCTATGCATGAAGGAAAATTACAGGGTCATATTATTTCAAAAGAAGGATTATCCATTGACCCTGATAGAGTAAGTGATATATTAGTCTTATCCTTTCCAAAACATAGCAATGGGATCTAGATCTTCCTTGGGAAGATCAACTTTGTTATAAGGTTCATACCTAGTTTTGAAAACTTGGTCAAGCCTATCACCACCATGCTAAAGAAGAGCCAAGTGTTTACTTGGTTTGATGAAGGCAAGGTAGCTTTTGAATCCATCAAGTAGACCATTAACCGATCATCCTTATTTCTCTAAAGACTTCATCTTTTACACCTTTGCTAACATCAACAACATATCGGCTATGATGATGTAGAAGATGGTGAAATAATAGAGCAACTAATTACCTTTTATAGTTAAGGGCTGGAAGGATACAAGGTTAGGTAAAATTTCATTAAGAAGCAAGTTATTGTAGCCTTGAGAAGCCTCAATAGGTTTAGGCCGATGCTCTCTAACAACATGATCCATCTTATGGTGTCTCATCCTGAAGTTAGGGATTTCCTCTTTAACAAAGATTTAAATGAGAAAAGAGCAGGTTGGATCACAAAGGTCATAGAATATGATGTAGAGATCAAGGTCACCAAGCTGGTTAGGGGTAAGGGATTGTGTGAACATATGGTGAATGACCTCCAACAAGATAAGGAAGCTCTTTTGGTAACCTAAGACAACTCATAGGTAGGTGTACCTCCACTTCAAGAGAGCTAGCTTCAAGATATGGCCCATTTCTTGGTAATAAGAGAATGCCCCCAATGTTTTGATAAAGTCAAGAAAAGGTATTTTAGTCTTCAATCTATACCTTATGTATTATTTGATGGCATTCTTTTTAGAAAGTAACTCAATGGGGTACTCATTAGATACATAGATGATGACTAGGTGACCAAAATCTTAGAACAGTTCCATGATGGACCTGTAGGAGGTCATTTTACACCTAAAACCACTACAGTGAAAGTAATAAGGGTTGGATATTATTAGCCCAATATTTTCAAATATACTTGTGCATGGATTAAAAAATTCTAGAAGTGTGTCCTTTTTGTAGGAAATAAAAAACTAGCATCCCTTCCACTCAATCCTATTCAGGTGGAACAACCCTTTATGTAATGGGGGTTAGACTTCATTAGGATGATAAATCCACCATCAAGTGTAGGGAATAAATGGGTGATCACTGCAAATGGCTATTTCACTAGGTGGGTGGAATCCATTACTTTGAAGGAGGATAGTGAAGGTGTAGTCTTGGATTTATATGATAGCCTTGTAACCAGGTTTGGTGTCCCAACCACCATAATTTCTGATAGTGGACTGGCATTCCTTGGTATGAAGACAAGTGAGAGGGCTCTCAAGATAGGAATTTACCTCAACACCTCTTCCAACTACTATTCTCAATGAAATTTACTATCAAATTCGACAAATAAGAATTTGCTAAGGATCATCAGGAGGACCATGAAAGAGAATCAAAGAACATGGCACACCAAGCTAAAGATAACCTTGTGGGCTAATAGGGTGACTTCTAAAAATGCCATTGGTAATTATCCATACATTTTTATGTATGGAAGGGAATACAAATTTCCTATCTCCCTTGATATACTTACATTGGAATTAGCCAATCAGCTTGAGTTAATGAAGGATGAGCCCATGAATATGAGGATGATAGAACTCATGGAGCTGAAAGAAACTAAGGACCTTGCTATGAAAACTTTAGAATCACATCAAGATTAGGTCAAAAGGGCCTTTGAAAAAATAGATACAATAAGGATCTTTAAGGAAGGGGATCTAGTCCTTAAATGGGACTCAAATAAGGCCAAACTAGGCAACCATACTAAGTTTGACAGCTTGTGGAGTGGTCCTTATTTGATCCATGGATGCAAGGAACACAATGCTTTGCTACTTTCCCAACTAGATAGAGGTATTACCCATCTCAGTCAATCACATTCATTTAAAGCCCTATTATTGAATAACATTTCATCCATTGTAACATATTGTACATGGTAGAATAACTTTATGCTTTCCTCTAAGTTCCTTATGCACATTTCTTTTTCCAAAGTGCCTTGGGAATTTTGTTTTGTTTAATTTATTTTAATCCTTGTTGCTTTAAGAGAGGTTTAGATTAGTTATAAAGGCTAATGAATCTATGCCCAATGGATTAGATAAGATAAATGGCCTGGGTTCTCAAGGAATAATAGGCATGTTTCCTTGCGAGGCACCAAAGATGTTGGCCATTTTTGGCCCACATACCAAACTTGCTTGACTAGACCAAATTAGGGATCTTACAAAGTTCAAAGATTTTAAAACACTTTAATATTGCTTAAAAGTGTAAATTTACATTTGTTAAGGACATGACTAGATTTACATATCCCCATGGGATGCCAAGATGCTTGGAATGGCTTAAAAGTGCATGGGATCTATTTGGTTCTTCATTGAGTCCATTAAGACACTTGTGCCTAGTAATATAAATTATAAGTAGCCACATTACTGACATAACCATTTCCACATGTGGATGAGTTAGAAAGAATTAGTCTTATGGGTTTGTTTAAATTTATGCTAAGATCATATACACCAATTTATAGGTTTTTTGCCAAATCACATCAAAAGTTATGTTGATCCAAAGTTTGCCTGTTAGCCAAAATTTTCCATTTTTCCACACAGCCATTTTCAAAGAAGTTCAAATAGAGCCAAGTGAGCATCTTGACAAGGTTATATCTTGCATATGTGGTAGTTTTAGGGGAAGTTGGTCACATGGTTTGTTCATCTTGGTCCCTAGTTGCTATGCATTAGGTTTTATATCCTTTTCCAAAGCACAAATGAAGTTACACATGATCAAAGTTGGATCTTCAATCAGATTTTGCCAAGTTTTCCATACTTAGCCAAATAATCTCAACCATCACTAGGATGTCACGTAGGAGCAAATAGACCAATCGTATTATGTATTTAATATCTTTCTTAGGAAGCCTCGTGTAACCAATAGATCAATCACAAATGTAGTTTTACATGCCAAGATCATCCTCAAAAATTTTTAGACCTATATGAGCTTTTTATTTTGAGTTAGAAGTTTTTAAAATTAGACCTATGTAGTGAGATGTTTACACTACATCAAGTTTAAATATTGAACAAAGTAAGTTTATTTGATCTTAAATTTGATGGTTGTGTGAATGTTAGTGATGATAGTCATGTGAACATCATCTGATGATCTATAAATCATCAAATTTAAGATCATGAACTAGCAATTGGCTTTCAAATAGTGGGTCCTATCAAGATTAAAGGTCCTCACTCAATAATATATTTCAATCTAATGATGTGATATGAGTCAAATAATTAGATAGATTAAGAGATTAACATGTGACATAAGCATTTGAATTTATAGACTGACAGCAGGATCCTAAGGATTAACACATGTTTGACACATGGTGTAAGCGAGGACAAGGTTGAAATTTCAAATATAGATTTGAGGGTTCACATTCATTCATACCTAGAAAATCTAATGGATTGATCTAAAGGTAGGGGTCAATGATCTGATTTGACTTTGACAACTAATGAAAAGGAATTGAGCTAGGGCATTTCTCGACTAGGGTCGATGGACTAACTCGACTCGAGCAAAGTAAATAAATCAATCAGAGCTGGTAGAAATATATAGAACCAAGCTCAAATATGATTTGAGTTGGACTAAAATGCATAAATAGGAACCAAGTATTACAATTAGGGCTCTGCAAAGATAGATTAGGTATTTTGGACCTAATGTAGATTAGAGTTTGATAAGTTGATAGCTATATAGGACAAGGTGTCGAGTAGAGTATGGAAAATGATAAGAAAACCAATGACCTTAGATTGGTTTTCCATCTATAGGATAGAATTATGATATAGATATAAAAATGTAGTAGATAGGTGACTAATGCAAAGGGTTTTCATCCTTTAGCATGGCCATAGTCTTGACAAGCAATCACCAAAAAACACAAAGCCATGATTTGGTCAGATCTATGAGTATGAGGTTTTTTCTTCATGTGAGAGATGGTGTGCAGGATCAAAGAAAAGGTATAGTGATGAGAAATATAGCTAGGAGCATTCAATGTATCCTCAAAACCTTTGGGGACTTTGTCTCTTAATAAACTATGGGTAGTGTCCTGATTGATCAAAGAAATGTCAAGGTTTTCATTGGATAAAATGCAAAGGTGGTTGCTCCAATTCAATTAATGACCTAGGATAAGTGTTTTTTTTCTAATAACATGCTCACACATCCTTTCTTTCTATCTCCCTTCTATTATATATCCAGGTCTCATTCCCATTGAAGGGGTTCTCAAATTTTAGAATTTAGCATTTACTTTTCTGAAACAAAGATACTCATCGAGACTCTTGCAAGAGTGTGCTCATTTGATATGGTTAAACTCTATTATAATATTGTAAGAACTACCTTTTGAAGTAATAATATCAACTCTTTACCTATCTCTTATCTTTAATTAGTGCTTTATATGCTTGTGCACGGTAAATTTATGAAGGAGATTTTTCCTAGTTTACTATCTTTTTTCTTGCCTCTTTGAAGGGGTTTTTAGACTAACTTGTAGGTCTAGACTAATGTCCCATTTGGAATCTCTTCTATGAAATATTTATGTAACTAGTGAGATTATCAGATTGAGTAAGCCATAGTTGTATTTTTTTGATCTAGTGAATGTTCAAGCTTGAGTGAGCATCCATTTAACTTTGGTGTATCACCCTTATATCTTTCTTAAGATCCCTTAAACATCTTTTTAACCCTTTTCCCTGTGAAACATTAGTTTAGCGTTAGTTTTAGGTGAGCATCAAGAGGAAGCCAACCTTATCTAGAGGTTCAACCCCATTATAGGATTCCCATAGCTTGGGGTTGTCCCAATATTATAGATTAGTTGGAGAGAGCCTAAAGAACCCTCTCTAAGGGTGAAAATTAAGTCTATAATAGTCAAAATAAATCAACTACACCTTTTAATTAGGCCTCATTAGCCCTTATAGATCTCATGGAGATCCATCTATATCTTTGACACTTCTCTAAGAAAATTAAGAATAGAAGAATAATTTCACATACATAGACCCATGCCACATAAATTGTATGTCCTCCTTAAGTGAAAAAATCCATCACAACACCCTTCTGCTAGAGCACAATTAACCTAAACATCATTATGTACATACGATCACTAAGAGTAAACACACAATCAACTTATAAGACTTTGATCATACAAAATATGGATTGGTCAAACCTTCATAATCCATAGAGATAGTAATTATGGAGTCTACAACACTCTCCAATAGCTAAGTCAGCTTGAAACATCCAAGTACCATTAGAACAAACTCAATTATCCTTCTTAGGTCACTTATAGACTATGGTGAAACACAAAGTCAACTTTTAAGATCCATATCTTTGATTGTAAAAATATTTATACCTTATAATTAGGTTATTTGGATTCACCATGAAGTCCTCTACAACTTTTCCTTTTACACCATGATCAATAGCACAACAATTTTAGACTAGTCTTCCCTCACAAATTAGAATATTTAAATTCCAATGTTCATTGATCAACTATTAAACTTCAAACATGTTGACCTCATCTCATGAAACCTTGAAATATTGACCAAATACACACTATCAATCTCTTTAGATCAGCTAGGTCTTTATCTTACAACTCTTACAATTAGATCTTGATCAAAACTCCCATGATTATGACACTTGGCACCCTCACATGCCTTTTGAACACTTTGCTCTCAGTCCATCCACTTGTGCCACTTGGTAGTTTCACATGCTTTGTTAAATATTTGAATTATCCCACACCATTTATATTCATAAGTATGAACCATTTCTCACCATTGATCTTTTGTCAGATTATGAGCTTGTGACACTTTTCATTAGCACGTACAACCTTTGACATGTTGACTTCATACGCACCATTGATCTCAATGGATTATCCTAATCTTTACCTTTGCTAATTGTTAAACATCAAACACTTGTTATCATATCACTACTTCTTGATAATTTGGAATAAATGCAATCTATTTATCTCTTCAAGAGTAGCCTAGACTTTAACTTCATTAAACATTTATCACTTTGACCTATTTGACTCAATATGCATCATTGATCTGCATGTATGAACACCTGCTCACTGTTGATATTTATTTGATAGGTTTCACACTCACCATTAGATCTATAAAAAGAATGAAACTCACCATTATATCCTTATCTAGTTAGATTAATTTTGTGCCATAGATCTATGATGTGATTAAACGTGCACCGCTAGATCTCCCTTTGCAAAATTGGCTAAGTATGGGAACTTAGTGAACATATGTATGAAAAGACAACTTTGTACCTTAATAAATTTTTTTCTACTCAAATTCATGAACTAAAATATGTACCACATCATAAAATTTCATAGAGGAATCCATACATATATCAATCTAATCTTGAAACCTTCACACATGTGAAATATAACATCATCGATATACCTAGTCAGATTTTTCTATCACATAACCAACTATGCCAATATGAACATAATGAAGAACCAAATGAATACCATGCACTTAAGAAAGATCTCCAATCATCCTTTAAATTTGATATGACCCATTATACATGCTCAATACTTCATACCCATCCCTAATCATGCCAAAATTGAAGATCAACCAAGCTTACTTCAAGCATACTAGGACAATCAGACTACCCACTTTGTCATTGACATTTAGACTATCAATAGATTTCATCCAATCACCTAGACACCTCCATGACATCATTAAAAAATATCTAACACATGGCACATTTTTATTCACCCATTAGGTTACCCTTGGAGTTAATTATAATTAGTTGTAGTATTTTATCTAGAAGATTATTAAAGATGGAAAAAGCCCACTACCCACCAAACCAGAAATTTACATGAGGAATTATTATTTTTTTGTTAGTTTTTGATGAAATTGGTGTACCAGTGTACACAATTGGTTATTTGAAATTTATTTACCCCCTGAGCATAAATCCCCTATGGAAAAGTTTAAAGCATTCACTTGCCTTGGCACTATAATTCCTTCCCATAAGGCTAAGATTAAGGGTTGGTATGATGACATGAATGAATCCTTTGGAAATAAGTGGTGCATTTCCAAAAACTTGACTACATAGCTCAGAGACCAAGCTTTATTTGTAATTAAGCTACACTTCTCTCTAGCACATATATGAATGGTCTCCTCAAGATATTTATCTAGATGGATTAAGTTGCCATATACCTTCACCTCTAGATATTTCGTGAAAGTTATCAATATGATATATGACATGAAACCTATATAAATTGACACTAATAATATTGATGTTGAGACCCATACTATCCTTCAAATGTATATTTACCTAAGAAAAAAGGCACATAGGGAGAACCTAGAGTCAGATAATACCAAAATTAAGGTTTATCAGATTTTGGTTGGTGATCCTTTCATTCTTTATTTTATATGTTAAAACCATAAAATAAGACATTAGGGAGTGTAGATAATAAGAAGGAAAATATTACACCTCAATTAGAAATAGGAAGGCATAGGCAGTAAAAGATGTAATGACATGATGCTAACACCAATGCTTAGCCTAAACACTCTAATTGGTAAAGGACTACCCCTTTCCCACCCAAGGATATTGTGCCTATAGGTCAACTAGAAGGCCCTAAACCCATGATGCAATCTATTCTTTTAGAACATGAAACTTGAATGCCTAAGGATGGAGACCTAGAATAGAAGATAAAAACCCCAAGGCAACACCCTAAAGAAAAACCTTTAAATAATAATAAGAGGAGCAAGTCACCTTGATATAGGATAAAACACCATCACCAATATGACATGAAAAAACCACTCTTGTGAAAGCATAAGTGGATATTGAAAGTCCCATTGGTGAAGAGAGGGATGGTTTAGACATAGCCTTGGGAATGAATGTCATTGATATCAGTCATAATCACCATAATGAAGAACTGAGTGTCAAAATACTTGAGTGAGATCCCTTTGAGGGGAAGGAACTAGTTGATGAATCCATCTAACAAATACTAAAGACTACCGATACAATGATGACCCTTTATGCTTAGTATCAAAAGGGAGTATCAGATAAGCATTTATTTATATAGGAACACTTTTCACAAGAAGACTCAATCAATCATACTTGAGGAGAGTTGATATTTTATAATGATATATACAATGAAGAACATAATTTTGAGTTACCCTCAAAAAGCCTGATTTTGACATCGAGAGAGATAGATATTCCTGACACACTTTGAGTAGATCCCTAGATGTGAACCTCAACATAGGAAAGCATGAAACTCTTAAAGTTTACTCATGAAGTGACTAGATAGAATGCCTTTGTTGAATCCGATGTAAGGTGACTCCATAAGAATCATCAACAAATGGTTATTCTCTATCACAACGAGTGCATCATAAGAATACAACTTGAAGAGAAATTGGAAAAGTGCAAGCACCAATTAGAGATAAAAACATTGGCTTAATTAAATACCATAACCCTATACAAGCCAATTTTAGACCAAGATTTAACTCTTGTGGATGGGGTACCAATTTATGGAGAAGAAATTGACAAGTTGGAAACCCTAGTAAATGTTTTTTTTGAATAAATGTAAGGACCAGACTAGCCTCTGACACAATCAAACATGGGAAATAAAACAATTTAATAAAGATGTGGAGGTATGTAAGAGATTTTTGAATAGGGTCTATGATATGATTCCCATCTTGGATGGATTTTTTGTTAAAATGACATGGCCCAAATTTTTTTGGAAGCAAGGCTTCAAATGAAGGAACTTCAACACCAATAGTTTACTGATAATGCCTTAGTAATAAAAGATCACACTAAGTGTGTCAAAGAATTTGAAGATGTAGAGGCTATGGAGAATAAAATAAGCACTCACCATTAGGAGATTAATTATAGTTTCATGACACTCTAGGGATAGGTTACAATAGAGGTCACCTTGCTCGAAGATGTTCATAAGGATGCTTCTATGTCCCTTGAGCATTTGGTCATTCAAGCAGCCCGAGGAGACAAAGAAGCTTAAGGAGGTGGTTAAAGAAATCATGTCCAAGCTCCAAAATGCATTAAACCATTAGGAGGGTATGAATAATTAGAATGAATAGTTGAGACCTAAAGTTTTGGAGGGACCTAAAAAAGATGCATAGTCTAGGACAGACTATTGGCTTAGTGTGGGGTTATGTTGGGCCCCTAATTTTTGAAGACAATTTTGTCTAATTAATTTTTTGAAATAAGTGGTTAGAATAAGTAAGTCTTATGGAGTAAAGAAGCATGATATATAAAGAACCCAATAACTTATGACTTAGATATTAGTAAAAGACTTGGGAAAAGTGTGGAAAGTAGAGATGGTTATGGAGTGGTTCAAAGGAATGTTGGAAAAGACTAAGTAAATTGCAAATATAGCACTAACCCATGGGAAGATAGGCACTTGATGATGAGGATCTAGCACTGAGAGAGAATATATGGGTAGTTAATCCTAGGTTTGTAAGAATTTATTGTAAACAACTTACCATGACTCAATTTTGTTGATGATCATTAGCGAGTGATATTAATTATATTTAATTCTATAACTGATTGGTTGGGGTAAACCAAGTATAAATAACCCCTTGATGTACTTTGTATTGTTGTTGATGAGTTAGTTATAATTTTAATTCTAAATTCACTATACTATTTGACATAACTTATGATTATAATGGGAAGAATCTCATGTTGAAGTAATGCTTGTGTTAATCTATCTATGGTCATAATGGAGTTGATATTATCTATTACCATTTTTATGCCAACTTATTTTTATTTTGATAGGTAAGTAATGAACAAGTAAGCTGAGTTAGATACATGACTAAGGATAAGTTTAGGACTAAGTACCTATTTGAACATCCTAATCTAAGAAAGTAGATGAATACACCCTCACATGACAAAACCAATAGGAATCAGTCTTAAGATGCATGCTTCAGGTGAGTACATGAAAACTTATTCATGCATGAAATGAAAACATACTATCATGTTGGAACTCTTTTTTACTTAGGAATACAAATAGAAAAATACATGCTAGTTTAAAATAAAAAATCCCAACACCATAACTAAAATTATGTCAAATATGGAATTAGAAACATGTGTAATTAAAAATCTTAGTCTTCATGCTTTCCCCAAAAATTACACATTTAATTTTGATCTTATTATTCATTCAAGACCTATGTTCCATTATCCAATCATATCCTTATTCCAATACATATCCTTATTTACCCTTCTTAATGATACTTCTTTTTCTAGTAGCTATAAAGACTTCTTATCTATAGGTTTGGAGGAAGTAGAATCAACAACTAATGATTATCATTACATAATCAATATAGTTTACATATACAAAAACATCCTAGTAGAGTAGCTATTCTAAGTAGGTATTGGTTAGACAATAAAACATATGCATTATACATTTTGTGATCCTCCATGGAGTTGAGATGATACAAATAATAAAATCAATTAAAAATATAAAATAAGCAAAAGAGAAAGAGAACTAATTTGTCCAATGATGAGAACCATGATTATGGTGCCTTAGGTAAAAACCATGATGAAAACCAAGTTTCTGGCACCATGCATAAATAATTTATTGTTTGAAAATACCTTAACACTTGGGGTTAGCATCATTTTCATTGTATATCATTCCATTCCATTCCAACAATTTTAGCCATTCAATCCGACTTAGCCCAACCCATCTTATTATAACCATAAATATCCTCATCTTCACCATTTTAGAGAAGTAGAAGGTATATTTAGACCTATTTGGGAAGCATTTTGGCATATTATCCACATGACAACTTGAAAATTTGACACACTTAGTTCTCATGTGACATAGACCTTAGAGACTCTTAGTCCCTTCCCTCATTATCATCCATTATTATCCAACATTATCCATTCATACTTATTCATTATCTCTTATTTTAGTTGAAATACAATGGCTTGGGGTCCATTCAGACTATGTAGGTAGGGTTCAGTTCTAAGGGTAGCTTGAACAACCCCTATTCCATGCTCTCATTATTTTATGAGTATTTAAGCCATGTTCTCACCATTTTATGAGCATTTCAAGCCACACTCTCACCATTTTTTGAGTATTTTTTAGCCATGCTCTTGCTATTTTATGAGTGAATTACACACTCTCACCATTTTATCAATCAATTATGCATCTATTAATCCTCCATTGAGTTGAAAAAAGATTTGTTAGATAACCAAATGCTTCAAGGTATGCTAGTTTATTTCATGGTCATTGTTATACATGTAATAAGTATGGTCATAGAGCTAAGGACTATAGAATGAATTTAGTCAAGTATGGACATTAATGGAGCTATGACCAAAAATCTAAAAACATTGAAAAGTCTAAAAATCCTAAAAATTAAAAAAGGCTTAAAATATTCATAAGAGATATAATGCCACAAAATCCTAAAAAATTATAAAGGCTTAAAATATATTAGAGAGATATGAAGCCAAAAAATTCAAAAACATTTGACTTATCCTAAATATAGATAATATCCTTGATTTATCATTGAGATACTCATGTTAACAACCATTGGAATGTTTCCTTCCCAAATCTACTTTATTAGGGTAGATTTATTATTGGTTCCAATCATTTTAGCCACCTTGGGATGTATCTTTCCCCCATGGGATGTGTCCTTCCCTTGTACATATCTTTACTTGGGGGCACCATATAATTATCAATATAATTATGCTTATCAAGTGAATTATTTGACTTGGTTAAATGATAAGTGTTTTTGGTTATTTTTCTTTTTGGTGTTTTCTTGCTTATTTACTTATTTGTTTGTTTGTTTGTTTGTTTCATTTTTATATTATCACATTGAGTTGGTCTACTATGTTAATGAGGTAATCATAATGGTGTTCCTTGTCATGCACTTGTAATCGAGTCCATCTATTGACATCAGGGGTCAGTCATGGTTTATCATCATGGTTTATCATATCATTGGTGTGTTGTTGTCATTTGTCTATTAGATCTGGGGTTGGTCCTTACACATAATGTGATGAGGCCATCATTGTATTTTATATCATGATGCATATAATTTCATGCTATATAAAAAATTAAGTATTGAGAGCTTATATGGTGATGTCATAATGGTAATTTATCCTCTTTTAGAATCATCTATTATCTAATTCCATCATCTCAATCATCTTTGACTGCATCACATCATCACATTTTCCATGATTAAATAAAATAATGAGCATTATGGCTACATATATGTTAAATTAATAAATTCATCCCCAACTAAGCATATCAAGGAGAGTCATACACATCCATCAACATTGGTTTATCATCTAGTCTATTCTTCATAATAGTTTCTCTTGATTTCTTAGGAGAACTACATTGGCCTGAGGTCCATTTAGACAAGGTAGGTAGCACTAGTTATGTTTAGTTTCTAGGGTCAACTTATCCATCATTGTCTCATTATCCTTTAATCATTATTATTTTCTTTATGTGTGAAAGGAATATAAAAATACAAACTAGGCTAAGAAAAAAACTACAAAGTGAAATTTAATCTAAACTCAATCAACCTAGGATAAAGCTACCAATGAAAAGAAACTAGAACACAAATTTATACCTTATTACCATGAACTTCCTCAATTGTGATTTAAATTAATTTACACTCTAAAATGTGGTTTCTCAATATGCTCCAATGCAAGGGGAAATGGGCATCAATTTGGTATGCAAATGCTCTTTGGATGTCTTTGATTTGCTTGGGATTCACTTGTAAATTTGATAGCACTTTGTTAGTACAAGTAAGGATTATTAAAAGTGATGGATTCTATGTCTATTTATAGGTTTTTAGGAGATTTATCAAATAGTGGAAGATTGTTTGAATATTTCTAATTACTCAAATATTCAATGATGGATTATTAGTCCTCATCCATGAGGATGATGACCAATTCCACAGGTTGATAAAAAAGGGGAGTTGGTTGAGTGAGCCATTAAGAAAGGGTCAAATTAGTTGAAAAGTTCCAAGGTCACTCACTAGGTGATTGTGAAAGTTGAAGAAGTGGTTGGATGAGTCAACATGTAAGGGAGATAAACATGGAGTTTGTCTAGGTGAGGTGGAAAATTAGGATTTATTAAATAAATTTGAATAAAAGGTGTGCATAATTGAGTAATTAGAAATTATTCAATTATTAAAATTTGGAGGGAAATAATATTAGTTTGAATTTGAATTTGGGGAAGAATAAGAGTGAATTTTAACACTAAATAAAATTTAGGTGTCTACATTTTACCCTCTTTAAAATGGTGTTGTGAAGCAATACCATTTTGAAGAATAGTAGAAGTAGAATGTTGATGATTTGAGAAGAAAAAGTTACCCCAGATGAATGAAAATAATTAGGAGGATGACCCCTTGAGTGTTTGTGTAGGAAAATAGATGGATACTCAAAATGAGTGAAATGAAAATGATAAAGTGGTAATAATGTAAACTGTTAATAGATCAAAGTACTAAAAAT
This sequence comes from Torreya grandis, assembly GCA_037957365.1. NCBI lineage: Eukaryota > Viridiplantae > Streptophyta > Pinopsida > Cupressales > Taxaceae > Torreya > Torreya grandis. Next base: position 4,524,022 of record JARHVA010000642.1, on the reverse strand, counting down.
AAATATCATGCTTGCAAAGTTAAAATGAGTGTAAATAATTTACCCTTAGTGGATTAAGTAGAGAAAATATCAGAAAAATAATATTTCTCATTCATTGATTGCATGCTAGGATGGTGCTTAGGACTCAGGGGTAACACAAGCAGATGTGGGAATGATATATATTGATGATGACAAGCTATGGGTTGAAAAATGAAAAATATAGATTTTCCAATTTGAGATAAATATTTACAAAATTGATAGTTTCAAGTAGTTGATAAAGATTTATGGCATTATGATTAATTGTGGCCTAAAATTTAGAGAAAATGTTTATAAAATTTGAAAATAATGGGTTGGAGGGAATTTTTTTTGAGGCTTACCATGTTTTCTTGGAGATTTATGGATTTTACTTGTATAATTAGAATCTTGGATCTCACATTCACCCATTATTTTATCAATGATTTTAAATTATGATGGAGGAGATGGAGTAGCTTTAGAAGTGGATGGTTGTTTGGATGCTTGACTAGTAGATGGCATTTTGGTGGAAGTAAGGGTATATGGTGTGTTTAAACAACTACCAAGAGGAGGTGTTTAAAATAAATTATTAGGATGGTCATAGTTTTCAAGCATAGGTGAATCCTCAATGGGAGTAAAGTTGTCTTCAATAATAGGTAGATAGTTATATTTTGATATCGCCCTTCCAATGGTTTACAATATTGGAAAGGTTGAGGATAACCTTGAATGGTTAATTCTATGTCATCATGCAATAATTTTAAACATTGATGTAAAATGGAGGGTACAAAATTCATTAAATGTATCCACGGATGACCAAAGAGTAAGTTTTAGAGTAAATAAAGATCAAGCATGTGGACTAATGTTTCTTGTATGACTCACCCCACCATCAAGGGAAGATAAATGGACCCATAGATTATCTCTCATTGTTATCATATGCCTTGATTGTGATTATTTTGGATTTTAATGTTATTGAATTAACCTTAATAGACATAAATTTAAAGTTGAGCCATTTCTATAAACACCCTCTTTACCTTTTATCTTGAGAGAATGACTTCTATATACAATTAGAGATTATGAACATTTCCTAAAGGGGAGACATCCATTTAGACACCCTATTTTGGTTGTATTCCCAATCTAATCAAACTTTAGATTGGTTTCTAATAAATAGGGAAAATTAAGCCTAGAAATCACTAAAAATACCAATTTTGTAGGCACATTAGACATTAGTGCCCATAATCATGTCAAGGAATCCCTATTTTGAGTATTATCCTATATACAATGATAAACTTTAATAGATTCATTTGTAGTCAAATTATGACCTAAAAAATTGACAAATTGGTATTTAGACCCATTAAGTAGGGCACTTAAATAATTCCTAAAATATAAAAACCCCAAGCAAAATTAATTAACTAAGAAAATCCAATTAAATGCTTAGGTGAAATTTCCATGTGAAATTAGTGAATATAATTTTTTTAAAAAGGAAATTTTAATAAAAATGAGGTCATGATAATGTCATCATCCTCAAAGTTAAGGAATTGAAAATATCTCCATTAAAGCATTAAATTTGAAAATGGAGAGCCATGCTTAATAAATGGGATCTCTATCCCAAATATTAATTACTTGTCTACTCCTAAACCTAACCATGGTTAAGTATAACCTAAATACACATGAGTAAGAGTTAGTTTTTGAACCTATTAATAAGATATCCCTCACTTTATTTCAACAAGATCTCAAGCCAAAGTTATAATTCCCAATTGATTGGAGAAGCTTTACATGCCAAGTCAAGCCAAGCCATGCCAAGCCAAGCCAAGCCAAGCCAAAATAATAAGGAGAAATTATGAAAGGAAAACTATTGTTAAAGACTTGTTGAGCACATGATTGAAAACATCACTCTAAGGCAAAATTTCAACTCTTTCTCACAAGGAAGGTGAAGAATACTTGTTTTGTTTCCTTTTATTTGTTATTTGCATTGTTCTCTTGCTCTTTAAGTAGCTAGGCTAGAGGTGTTAGATCTATATGTGTTTTTATTAGTTTTATCATACTAAAACTTGACTAACATTCTCTTGGATTCCTTGCTTATAATCAAAATGGTTGAATGTGACTTGATTATTAGTGGATAAATTTCCAACTAACACTTGAAAGCTAGATGAATTGATATCTTTTAGGACACTAGATGTCATGTCCCCTTTTTAGGTGACATCTTCAGACTTGATGATTAGCCTATTATGCGACCTTCGTAGGCTGATAGGATGGATAGAGGGTCATGATGGAGCTTGGCTTGACTTTGATTCATAAAATTTCTACATTTGGTTTTCATTTAGGCTCTTTCAGACACGTTTGCCTAAGCTCCTACTTTTTAGGGATATTTGACATGCAGTGGAGTGCCCTTATTTTGGTATGGTCATGTGCAGAATCACTCCCTGATTCACCAGCTTCGAACGGTTCGAGGATCGAACATATATTGAGGGAGATATTAATATTTAATTGATTTAATCAAATATTAATTATTTAGCATATTTTTAATTGTGAAACCCTAATTCTAATTTAAGAAACCCTAATTAGGGCAATCACATCTTTTTGAGGGTATAAGGGTTTCTCATAGGAGGCCATTAGAGATTATGCATTGATTATTGACTATTGATTTTGAAGAATTCTTCTGTGAAGACTGAGCCAAGGGTTCCAGGATTCCATTTGCATTGGAGAACATCCACTCTTCAGTGTGTGTGATTCAGAGGTTGTGAAAGATCAGCTAATTTATTGCCAAATTGAGAGATAGATTCATATAGAAGTTATCACAGAGGTTTACAGGTTTGAGAGATAACTTCACATAGAAGTTATCACAGTATTTCAGGTATTTATTTTATTAAGTTTGATTCAATAAATTATACAGATAAAGTTTTTTCTATATTAGAGCCATATATCTTCAGATCAGGGGTCCAACAAACAGGGTGTGTTATATTAGCAGTCGTACAAAGTTCGTACAGATCCATACAGATTCGCACAGATACCAACATCAGTAGGCTATTTCAATTTGAACCCCTTTGTCAACAATTTAATCAAAGGAACTTGGGCAAAAGAGTTACAAATGGTGTCCCAAATATAAGTTAAGATTGTTCATAAATATGACATGTTTAGTTTCAAGAAATGACCAAAAAAAAGAGATTGAAAACACCCTCCATATATGTAAAAAGGAGGTGAAATTTTCACCATTAAGTTGTTTAGTGTTGTGTAGGTCAAGTGTGGTCAAGTCCTTTTCGACATCATATGAAAAGTGATGAACAAACTTCTCAGAGAGGTCCTCAAAGGTAAAAATTGATCCTTTGGGAAGGCGTGAAAACCATTCAAGGGATTGACCCCTAAGACTTCATGGAAATAATCACAACATGTACTCATTATTATAAGCAATGTTTATATATGTGTGATAGAAGTCCTTAAGGTGTTCCATAGGATTGCCTTTTCCTTTGTATTTGTCAAATCTAAGAAGTTCAAAATGTTAAGGGAAATGTGTTATAATTTCACTTAAATCATAGGGTAAGAAAAAATTTCTTAAAATTTATATTATTTTTATCATAAAAAAGTGCCATATTGTGAACTTTGAACTCTATATTTTATGTTTTGAAATTATTGAATAAAGTATGGTGAGAATTGATTTATTTGGCTTGAATAGGTATAAAAATTATAAGGTTGACCCATGAGTTGGTTTGTGTTGGTGTTTGTTTGTGAAAATTGGTTAAGGGGTGGACTATTAAAGAAGTGTGTAGGAAATGGGTTAAAATAGGTAGCATGTTGTGGATGTGAAAAGTTATATGAGTTATTTTGGTTACTTACAAAGTTAAGGATTGTTGGGGTTGGGTTAGTGTTAAAAATATGTGTTATTGGTTTGGGATTTGTAGTGAAGTTAAATTTTGGGTTGAATTGATTTGAGATGGTGTTTATGTTAGGGTTGGTATCAAAGTTAGTGTTGGTTTGGTTTGGGTTAGAATTAAATTGTATTGGGTTTAGATTAGAGTTAAAGTTGTATTGGTTGAATAAATTAGGGTTAATTTAATTAGGTGGATTTGGGTTAGTTTGATTAAGTTATGGTTGGAAACTAGATGTGAACCAATCATTATATTATATTGGTTATTAGTGTTAAATGTTTGGTTGGGGATGAAGTTAATTTTAAATGGATTGGTGCTAGGTGGTGTTTGATTTGAATTAGATGGAATGAATCCTACAAGATAATTGGAAAACCAATTTTTTACATTTCCTAAACTAACATTTGGATTTGGATTGATGGGTATACTTGAAGTAATCCCCAAGTTTGGATTTAATATGGATTGATTTATTGGTGAGATAGAATGGATATGAAAGCTTGGATTATGATTTATATTGATGATGTTGTTGATTGGTGATCCATGGAGACTCAGATTTGGATTGATTGATGAGCTTGAATGGATTTCAAGCTTGGATTAGATAGACTATAGATTGGTAAACTTGAAAGGAAACTCAAGTTTGGATTGGTTAGATTTGAGATGGTTAGACTTAAATGCACATTGAAGTTTTTATTAATTGGATTTGTGATGGGTGAAATTGAATGAACATTCAAGTTTCATTTGGATTAGTTACTGATTAGGAGACTAGAATGAACATTCAAGTTTGGATTTGGTAAATTGACATTTGATAAACTTGAATTAAGATTCAAGTTTTGATTAGGTGGATGGATGAATGAAGGTGAATGGGTATTTATAATAAAATTAGGATGGAGGTTAAAATTAACCAAAATATTATTTGGGTGATGGGTTTGGAGATTTACAATCTGTTGGCTAGTGTTTTGAACATGGGTTTCCATAGAAAACCCATGACTCACTTTAAAATATTCCTCATGAAGGATTTATATTCCCTTGTCTTGGGATACTTAGGGATTAGGATTGGAGGAAACTATGAGAGCATTACTAACCTAAAAATATATTTTTGAAATATATTTTTCATAAATATGGGACAAAGACTCTTTCTTGGCAATCAAATATTTCAAGTTACTGGACATCAAAGTCGGGTGAAAATTTAGCTCCTAAGCTCAAAGCTTGGAGAAAGATGGTTAAGATGTATTAGATAAATGAAGAAAGGGTAAAATGGCTTTGGTACTACCATCCTATTAGTATGATCCTCATTCTTCTTCCTCATGATCATTGATTTTTATGTATTTCTACATGATGACTTTGATGGTCTTGGATACCAAATTAGAAAGGGTCATTGCCAAAGGGCTCTATCCTTGCCGTAGGATTTTTAAGCATAACCGTATAAATAATGGGTGAAATTTATAGGGGAAGGACATTACACAAGAAAATATTGACACTAAACTACAAAAAGACCAAAGCAACCAAACACTTAATTGACAACTAAATGCCTTTGAGTTTTGTTTTAGAATTTTGACTTAAAGTTTTATGGATAAAAGACTCAAAAGTATTTTGTTTACACTCAAGGATTTTTAACACGCGGTAGAACACAAGGAAACAAATAAACAATATTTATTCTAAACACTCAATAAATCATAAAAAGGTAAAAAATCTAGGAAAATAAGGACTTGAGTAACCCATAGACTTTCTGTGTCACCTGCTTATCTATTGCATTAGTTACGACCTAATATTTTGAAGTAATAATAATGGAATATCCTACCATTCCCATGGCCCACTTATCCCAATTTTAAGGGTGTAGGGGAAGTAACTTCTTAGTGCTAACCATTAACCGATGCACTATGAATTAAATGGATGAAAAAGCTTACCTAGGCTTAAGGTATACATAAGTTTGTCTAGGGGAATCCTCAATATAAATTTTGGTACAATGAGGATCAATTATTTAGAATAAGTTGATTAATAGATGGACACTATTGGGTTTAGTCCAAATGTGCCCGACATAGTCATAAGGGTCTAGGGCTTGGGTATTAGAGCATGAAAGCCCCTAACTTCATGGTGTGCTTAAAACACACAACCACTAAGCCAAAAATGACAAATATAACTCTATTTATATACCCCACTAGTACATAGGGTTTGACCTACTTTGTGGTAATGAAATCCATGGTCGATAGAGCTCGTAAGAAAATAACAATAAAAAGATAAATACTTGCTTCTGATTCTCAACTATCACCACCAATGTGACACTGAGAGAAGAGTATATACACAAGTATTATCTTAGGTAACACAACTTACAAGTGTTATTTTTTATTCTCAAGTATCACTACCAATCTGATGTTGAGAGAAGAATATACACAACACAAGTAAGACATAGAAATGATAAAAAGGGAAACAAATTCAACTCCAAAAAACTAAATGTTTTATAATTACTAAATTAAATGAAAAACCAAAATAAAATATTTTGAGAAAATTTGAATAAAGAAAGCATTAAAAATGAAACAAAAATTTGGTTTTTTTGACTCTTTAGAGACTTTTCCTTGGCTTGTGGCCTACAAACAAATTGTTAGAAGTTTATGGTTTGGCTGAAAGTAAAAACAACCTATAGAAAGTTATCAAAACATAATGGTAAACATAGAAAAAGAAGTCTTTGGAACAATTTTTTAAATACACAGTTAGAATAAATTACGAAAATTTTAACTATAAAAAACTAGAAAACCATATGGAATTAAAAAAATGAAACATAATGATTTCACAGTTACGTGCAATGTTTTCACTAATACCTTGGATAATTTAACTAATAATACTCATAATTTTGCTAATGATTTGAATATTTTCATCAATGTAGAGCACCAATTCACTATTGTTGAAAAATAGGGGAAAAACACAAAAATAGATAGAAAATGATTTCATAATTAGATCAAATTATTTCATGATTAGGTTTGATGATTTTGCTAGTAAATGGAATGATTTAAATAATATTATAGAATATAAAAAGTAGAGTAAAATAAGAAAAATAGAGTCATAAAAATCAAATTAGAGATTAGATTACAGAGGAACACTAACATAGAGGACTCCAGGAAATAAAAAATAAAGAATTTATAGATAGAAAGCTCTCAAGAATTATTTCATAGTTAGTGTAGATGATTTCATCATTAGGGTAGATGATTTCACTAATGATTGTTATAATTTTCACTACAGGGTAAAAACAACACAAAATAGAAAACCAAAATAATTTCACAGTTAGGTTTAATAATTTCACTATTAACTACTAAAATTTAACTATTTAGACCTACAATTTCACAAACAAATCTTACAAATTCATTGTTTAACATAAAATAAGAAAAACAAAAAATTGATAAAATAGAACATGCCAGAACAAAGAGAAAAAAGTGTTGAAAATGATAAAAATACTAAAATACACTAAAAAATAGATGGAAAATGATTTCATTATTCTCCACAATTTCACTGATTAACCTTACAAATTCATTATTACGTAGATAAAACATAAAATGAGCTTGATAACACCAAAAAATGACCTATAAGTTTAAATAAAAACTTCCATGATCAAGATTAAATGTAAGTGCATAAGTAAATATATAAAAATCAACTAAATTGAACTCCTAAATGCACCTATGATAATTAAGATTTACAAATATGAGGAAAAGTCCCACCAAATATACCAAAATGTGTGAAGGGAATTTGAAAATGCAAACTAGGCCAATAAAACAACTACAAAGTGCAATCTAATCTAAACTCAATAAATTTAGGATAGAGTTACAATTTAAAAGAAACTAGAATACAAACTTATACCTTAGTACCATGAGCTTCTTCTATTACGATTTGAATTGATTTGATCTCTAAAATGTGGTTACTTCATCTTTTCCAATGCAAGGGAAAATGTGCAATGTTTTGGTATGAAAATAATTTTTATATGGCTTTGATTTACTTGGTATTCACTCATAAATTTGATAGCACTTCGTTAGCTCAAGTAAGGATGATTGAAAGTGATGACTTGCATGACTATTTATAGTTTTTTAAGAGATTGATCGAATGGTGTAGGATTATTTTAATATTTATAATTACTCAAATAATAAACAGTGGATAATTAATCCTCATCCATAACAATGATGACCAATTCCACAGGCTGAGAGAAAAGGGGAGTTGGTTGAGTGAGTCATCAAGGAAGGGTCAAATTAGTTGAAAAGTTTTAAGGTGACTCATTGGGTGATTGGGGAATTTGAGGAAGTGGTTGAATGAGTCAACATGTGAGGGAGATAAATGTGGAGGATGTCTAAGTGAGGTGGAAAATCCATATTTATTAAATAAATTTGGATAAGAGGTGTGCATAATTGAGTAATTACAAATTATTCAATTATTCAAATTTAGAGGGAAATGATGTTAGTTTGAATTTGAATTTGGGGAAGAAGAAGAGTGAATTTAGACACTATATGAAATTAAGGTGTCTCTAATTCCAATCCAATCCCATCATTCTTCAATAATTATTCTTCATCATCATCTCATTACTTTGGGCATCCTTGTGTGCTTGTTTTTTTTATGACTTCATCATTGGTTGAAAGGTCATTATATCATTTAGCACATACATTTATGTTAAATTAATCAACCTAATCATATCATCATTAATCTATGCAATAAGTTAAATCCTTGATCTATGCTTTCCAACCAATCAATCAATTTCCTAATCATAATTTGTCAAAAAAAAATCTACCCTACTAGGTCAAACAATTTAGACTAATTAACGATCAAATTTACCTTATTGGGGTAGATCATTTAATCGATGATAAAATTCACCTTTTTGGGGAAAATCATTAGTCAATTATTCTCCCCTCTTTGGGGTAGTTCAATTATTTTGCCTTTCTTCTATTTCTAACCTCACAACTTTCACCAGGTTTTGGGAAAATCAAAGCGTGTAGTTTGTTTTGGGATAGATCATCCCCTATGCCCATAATTTTCACCTCATTTGGGGTATGTTAAATCATGTCACTTATCTTGGGATGAATCATTACTAAGTACCCCCACCCCCTCTTTGGGACAAATAATATTTCTACTCTATCATCATTGTATATCAACGTGTGTAAACATTAGCTCATTTAGATTAAGCTTATCCATGTGTTAATCTCCCTCTTCTTCTTGTCCATTTTCTTCCTTTTGAGAGATCATCCATCAATATTATTTTTTGACCACTCCTTTAAGGGGGAATCATGGGCATCCCAAACGTTGTTTGAGGCATCCTTGTGAACTCAATTTTAGAAAATTGAACAAGATTTAACAAAATGTGAACACATCATTCTTAAATCATTATCAAATAATTTTAATGATTTTTTTATTATTTGAAAAGATGTTACTTCATCTGTGTCATGCAAAACCTTCTCAAATAGGGAAAAATGTAGACACTTCATTTTCATCACTTTCATGTTGAAATTATAATTGGAACGACTTTATGTAATAATGCATAAATCTAGTTAGAATTTATCAATTAAACCAAATTTTCACACAATTATTGATTTAATTTGAATTTGTAAAGACAAATCAGAAAATACATCATATCATAACATTTAATTCAACATCAACATTTCAAATCAAATTGATATATTTTCAAGTGTTATTTTGGGGCAATTAAAGGAACATTTAATTAAACAAATAAACATTGCAAATACATTGTTCATTTAATTGTTAATTAATCACCTTGATTAATTATCCTAAACATTCCTCTAATATAAAATTCCATGGATTTTTTAAACCTTATATTTTATAAAATAAAAAAGCCTTTTATTACCTCATCTTAGTGACATCACATGGAAAAGTTAATGGAAAATGAGAGGAGTGTAAATAAGCTCTTACACTCTCTTACACCTTCTTACACACTCTTCCCTCTTACACCCTCTTATGCACTCCAAAATAGGGCATAATTATACTTCTCTTCTAAATCTCTTGCACAATTCAAATTTCCTTAACTGAAACCTATTACATTTCCAATTTCCAACCTCGAACTTTGATGAAGGTGAGGAATCATTCTTATCCATCCATTTAAATATCAAGATGGATGGTACTCATTGATTCAACCAGTGTATATATTGAAGGTCACCCCTCCATTATAGACAAGCTTCTTAAAATTATACTTACTCTACCAAAATACATAAGGAGCTTCACCATTCTCATGTTAATTATCAAGCCAAACTAAGAGTAGACAAGGGGAGATGTTTCCCACATGTGTAGTTGACATTGTCAAAGATCTCTAGTTTTACAAGTCAGACACATACCTCTTTGAATCAACTCATAAGTGGTGTCTTTAAAGTAAGGTATAAACTTTATATTTTATCTTCTATTTGATTGATCATTTGATAGTATTTCTCAAACCTAGTGGACAGGCTTAGTTTTTTAGTCTCACATAATTGTTTTGATTTACATCCACTAACAATGAAATAACCACCTTGGATTCCTATTCTATAGGGATAAAGAGTTAAATGTAAGGATTGATTTCATGTGTGGGGATTGAAAATTAATTTTTAAGGTGTCTCTTGTGTCACTTTGAGTTGGTTGTTAGGGGTTATGTTCTCAATTCTTGCCCTAGGGCCTTTGTTTTTTCCTATACTTCCTTTCTTTGTAGGGAATTAATAATAAGGAGAAAACCTAGGCACTTGTGGATGATCACCAACTACCCTATCCTTAGGGGCTGTAAAATTAGTGGTATACATTGAATTATAAATCATCATTAATTTTATGTTTAAAGACATACCTCCCAATTGGAAATTATACCACTTTTTTAAGAAAGCTTAGGAATTGTGTTAAATTTTTAAACGTGTATAGTTTATTCATTGTTTCTAGAAGGGTAATAGCTTAGAAGATTTTCTAACTAATGTGATGGTTGAATTAGGTATTTTCTTTAAGGTCAAGAGCGTGGTTCCTTTGAAAGAGCTCCTACATCTAGACTTGTTGGATTTTAATTTATCTAAAACTTATTAAAAATGTTACAACCCCTCAAGTTATACTTAGAATAATGAAGTAATTTTTTTTAAGACTAATTACTTAACATTCATTCCAATTAAACATACTAACAAATAACCACATAACTCAGAACAAAAATACTTAAAATCAAATACCAAAAACAATATATCTTATTACCACTTCAAGGAAAGTAAATACATTAGGACACAACTATGGATGGTCCCATAATACAACTAATATTCAAGTATAAGCCAATGAAATATAATTATGTTTCCATTAAACCCTCAACCTAAATATAAGAAATAGATACCAAGCCCTCTGGAGCTTGCGTCATACCAACTCATGTATCTTTGATCAACTCATGTGTAGTCTCCAAGTAAGTAATACTATTGTGGAGAGAGAGAGCATCATCCAAGTGCTTTTCCACACAAACCATGGACCAATGATCCCCCACACAATTCCCTATTAGGGAATGGCCATCCTTTCATGGATAGGTAGATATAATGATGTGAGAATATAGAGAACAAGCTAGTACCCATGTGTGTATAATAAAACTAAACATGTAATGTATCATAGAAAACCCATTCTATTTACAAGATATTGCACTAACATGGAAATCATACATACCAAAAGATAATGTCTCATTATACATTATTCATCCATAAGACTCATACTAAGTACATCCTCATATCAATAATATCACATCACATGCCATACATAGGAGTAAGCAAAGTATTCATTTATTCCATCCATACATGAATGAATTAAACATTACACTAGTAGAATTTGGCAAATAAATGATTACATGACTAAAAAGTTTAGTCACAAAAACTAAAAATGTCTAAATTCTACTAATTTTTTGTAACTCAGCTATAAATGAGTAAATAAATGACTAATTTGGTAATTGAATAAAAAATTATTTAATTATACAAATAAAAATGACTAAATAGTTACTCACACAAATACAAATTAGATGAAACTTAATTTTTTTTTTGGCAGGAGTGTATTCATTGAATATTTCCTCATTTCATTAGTTGGTAATTATCCTAGCACTGAGACATTTTAGGTTATAACAACGACTTGTATGGGTGATAAAGCTTGTTTGGAGAGGACTTGGAGACTTCTTAAAAGGTGGGCAAGGAATTCAGAGTTTGTTGTAAGGAATTTGAAGTCGGTGAGGTCTTTTATAGCGAAGTAAGAGGATGCCCTCTGTAGTGAATTCATAGGTAATTCAAAACCTTCATTACATTAAACATAAAATCTATAGCTTTATGATTGGTAACTTACAGTAGTTACATAGGCAACTGAGTACTAAAACCATACAGGTAGTTTAGGGTTTAAGGGACTATTTTTTCATTAATATTGATTCAAAAAATTATTATATATGGGGAATTTATATTCATTATATTCTGTTACAAAAATTCTTAATATTGATTAAAAAGTCATTCTATTATAAAAAACCATACAGGTTTTATATTCATTCCAAAAATTTCTCCCTAGGGAAGCTATAAATTCCTATAAAACTTTCCCAAGGTCTTGGTTTCCTTCTTATAGGGGTGAAGGAAGCTACAAGATTCAGACCTTTCACATTCCAAAAAATGAATTTTCATATACCCACCCCTTAATATGACCTATTACAACATATAATTTTTGACAAGTCTTGAAAAGACCACCAAATTATATTTTGAATACATATTGGAAAGCGTAAAAACAAGAAAAAGATAAAATAGGAGGACATCCAAGATTTTTTGGTGCCATGTTGATGCTCATTTTTCCTTTGCATACTTGGCTTACTTATTCTTCAATTGTCAAATACTGATTCTCCCATTGGTACACTGTGAAATCACTAGGCCACTTATATTCTTGGATTTGGAGTATGATGGCTTGGTGATCTTTCCATCTTTGGTCCAACAACACTTTGACATCAATGATGAACTTTGCATATTCAACATCCAGAGTAATTACTCTATCCAAAATGACATTGAAATTGAGAGCATTTATGTTTTGATATTTTTTCATGAAATTAATGACTTGAAAAACTGTTTGACCATATTCACTTTTCCATGCATCAAAACCTTTGATCTTTTTATCCTCTATCAAAATATAAGGAATAAACTGGTGTTTGAAGGTAGCAACAGAATCAATCTTTGCCTACATTTTCTACCTCTCACCATTCACATACTAAAATTCATCCAAGATCATTTTCACTATCTTCTCTATTGGCTTGAGTGAGGCCAGAGCAGCTGGATCTCTTTGTCTAACTTTGCACAAGGTTAGTAATATATGGTGTGTAGGTTACCATTTCTTGTATATTGGATCCAAAATAGAAATATTGACCTTCAACTAATCAATGGCCTGAGATAAGGAAGAATAACATTCATGTGCATCTCCCAACTTGTCAATAACCAATTTTACTTTATATTCCAAAATATTCTCAAACACCTTAAGGATTTTAAATTTGGCCTCATCCTTTGTCTTCTCATTTTGATTTTTCAAATCTTCAATTTATTTCTCCAACTTTAACTTCAATGCATTCAACTGATTAATTAGGTCTTTACCATCACTAGTTATTTGTGGCACAAGGTCTTGGTATGGCATAATTATTTGGCTTTAAGAATCACCACCCTTCAACTTTTGCTTTAGTTTGACATTTTCCAAATACAACCTATTCACTTCATCATTCATCTCAATTTGAGTTTTTTCATAGTTGAGCAATCTTTGCTCTATTTTCTTGACAACAATTTGTGTGAGCATTATAGAGTGCATAGTAAGGGTTGTAACTTTTCACCATAGTTATTCCCCTCAACTCCTAGACTACATCAAGTAATCTTGGATTGTTGTTGTTTTTCTATCTAGCCCATATTTCTACAGTCTCTATCTTTGGGTTAAACCCACAACCACTAACACCATCCTCATAATCAAACTCAAAAACCATCATGGGGCCATCTTGATTTCTCACTTGGTTCAACAAAAACATTTTATTCAATTCAAGGCTAGGGATGATCAACATATTACTCTTCAAAACCATTTGTCTAGCCTCATTAGGGATAATGTTTATTTCATCAATTTTTAAATCCTTGAAAGTTTGTGTCACAATTTGATCATGCCGAGATTCATCAACACCCATTTTACTTACTTCCACCTTTTCTTCAAATTCTTTCATCTTCATTTTGAGCTAAAAATCTTTGAATTCTAGGGTATTGATGAAATCATCATCCTTGATGAACCTCATAGAAGACACAACCCTTTCATATTTTTGTATTTTAGGCTCACCTTATACCTGTTCATCCATTCTTGCTTCTAGTTTGTGTGCTTCTATTTCTTGACCAACAAGGGGTTGATCAACTTCTTTTTCCTCTCCCATATGACTCAAAATATTAGCCACCTCCTTAGAGTCACCAAATTCTTTACTCATTTCATATGGAACTACTAGAGAAACATCATTAATCTTTTGCCTTTTGGTAGGTGGTGAATTAGGAAAAACTGGATCTTGCACTGACATTACATCTGGACCAGGTTCTTGAATCATAACTCTTGTTGGATTTTTGATAAGGAGCTTGGTAGCCTTATAGGTTACTTCTCAGACCTACCATATATTTTTTCAAAATTATCAATTATCAAATCTATTCTTTTCCAAGGGTCCTCTTCAACAAAAAATCCTAAAAAATTAGGGTTTTGTTTTCTTTTGTCATCCTCAATCTTCTTCAAAATTTCCCATTTTCTTTTCCTATTATATACCTCTATAAAAGTGACATAATTTTTGATCATGTCCTCATTAAAATTGATTTAATGGGATATCCCCATCTTGGTAAGGATGACTTGTCTAGCAAATTTCATCTAACCCTCTGGATCACAAACCCTTTCTATCATTGATTTCAAAGAATATTTAGCCTTCAAATAGGCTTGCAACTCCTCCAAGGTATCTACACCAATGTACCATTCACCAAACATAGTAAAATCTAGAAGAAATGTGACCTTTTGTTTTTTCATCACATCTTTCTCCATCTAGAGCATCTGCCACATGAATTCAAGAAAAATAATTCTATTTGGCTCAAATTTTGGCAACACATGGGGTGGTTGAGTACACCCATATACTCTAATTATATTATGGTCAGGAAAGAAATACCAATCAACAAAGTTATGTTTGTGACCCTATTTTGGCCTATGAGCAAGTGGCCTCATCATTTCTCTAACCTCTTTGGTCAATCTAGGAAAAAGGATACCAAGGGAATTCATTATTATGACTGAGAAACCATCATGGAACACAACATAGTTACTATTTTGACAATGAGTGTCCCATTTATAACATCAACACTATGTAGGAAATATCTTTCCCTTTTGATCAATCATGCTCAAGTCCATCCTTCTAGTCTAATTCCTTCTATTCTAATACAAAATTAAATGACACAACAAAGAATAATATTTAAACTCTATATGTGTCTTATTTTCCCTTATTTGTAAAAATCCATCATGTAATTTTTGCTCAATAAATGATGCAAAATCATACTCAACATTAACCTCTAGGTTTTGTATTCTCATGTTCATCACCATCATGCGAACTAGTATTATATCTTAGGAATCAATTCCTAGCACTTGACATAAAGCAAAATATGTCCTTTTGAAATACACAGTAAAGTCATCAACTTGAAAAGGCTCAACTGCAGTGGTTGGGATTGAAATACTTTTATTGTTATCCCCTTTCCTCATGTACATGGGCAACTCATCAATCCTATGTGTATTTATTAGACTGGTATATTATTTTTCACTCTTATTCAAGTCAAATTTTGTGAGGGCTTGCTTTTTGAGCTTGAAGCAATCAATGATTGCATTTTTGTCCATAGCCACTAATGGTGACCCATTTGGTAACTCGATAGTTTTGGTGGCTAGATGATAGTGCTATGGTAATATCCTGATCAAATCCACATCAATGAATATATTTGGCAACATAAGCTTAGCCAAATTCAAATTATATGGGTTTGAAACTAGTCCCTATCCATCTTGATTTTCACAAAAATACCAAAAAAGGTTCCATCTTGAGATAGGGACTTTATCATCCTGACACCCCTCTGCTACATCCTTGAATAGTTTCTTACACCATTTATCAACTAAATTTGGAAAAATGTCCAATAATGAATATTGAAGGGGCTGATTTTTGGGAATAGGGGTTCTAATGCTCTTACTTGTAAACTCATATTTCTTAGGTACCATAGTTTGAACTAGGGTTTTGATAGTCACTTGCTTTACCAAACTAGTTGAAAATAAAGCACAAACTAAATACCAACTTTTATGAAAAGAGTGATGAGGCAGACTTACCCGATTGGAAGATGGTCAAAGTGTGCACACAGAGCTTGATTTTTCCATCTAAAATCACCACTGAATTTTCTTTAATGATGAAATGTAGAGAAATTCTAAATTTTATTCTACTATAGAGCTGATCATTTCACCATTACTCTGGTTCATGCCATGAAATCAACAAATCTTAGCAGTCAAGTCTTTCAAACATAGATCATTGATTTGGTCTAATCCAATGGTTGGGTGGGTAATTCAATAATGAGCATTAATGATAACCATTATGAGGTAATTATATAGTAATTTTAGCATTTAATACTTTACCACTTCACTGCAAGACCTATTTACATCTATCGTGGGACTGTGGGAGCTTCTGGATGGTTATATCACATTTGTCACTACTTATCACCACCCTCTAAGCCTTGATACATGTCATCATGGGATGGTGAGATACATGTTACCCCTTATAACTCATATCACGTTACTACCAACCTTTGATCTAACCATTGTGGGACCATGGGATCCTTTGGCATCCCTTCACTATTTACTGTATCACCACAAGCATTAGATTTAACTATGGTACGATCATGGGACATACTTTATATAACTATTATCACTTACCAATAGCCTTTAAGATCTTATTTGAACTATCATGAGGTTGAAATATGTGTTAATGATCCTAATAGGGTTCTTAAGTAGAGATTTCAATTGTTGTGATTCAAATGTACCTTTTCTAATTAATTTTTTGACCTAGAGTGTCAAGGAAAATATATGAAAAATATCGAGTATGGACTCTAGAGAGTTAATATCTCTAACTATGTATATTAGGGTTTGGGTGAGTAATTTCTATTGATCAACCCTTGAAAATGATGGGATTACTAGTAATAGATATGATTCATGTAATGAAAGTGGTGTAAAATTACTATGTATATTCTATAAGTTATCATACTTTAAGGATATAGCCATTAGGCATACTATTGACTTTATGCATGATGAGAAAATATAGCCTATGCTATTATAGAAACTCTTTTTAGTGCTTTTAATACTATTTCATCACATGAAGACTTTTAAAAAATAAAGATTCATCAAAATATTTGGGTTGAAAAATATGATGATGAAAAATATAGAAAACCTAGTGCTCCTTATGTCTGGACAAAGGAATAACGTGCACAATTCTTACAATTGATGTCTTAGACTCACTTTCCCACTGGGCATGTAAGTAGTAGTATTAGAAGCCAAACTGACATTAATGTCTTAAGAGGCCTCAAGACCCATGACTATCATGTAATAATCAAGAATATTTTACCTATTATGGTAAATATATCAAGTTTGGCAAAGGGGCCAAGATTGGTAATTATAAGGTTGGGCCTAATATTAAAGAGAATGAGTTTACATGTATTAGATCCTTCAAAATTTGATACTTTACCGCATCAATGCAAGACCTATTTACATCTATCACAAGACTGTGGGAGCTTTTGGATGGTTATACCACATCTTTCACCACTTATCTCCACCTTGAAAGCCTTGATACACGTCATCATAGGATGATAGGATACACGTTACCCCTTATACCTCATATCATGTTACCTCCAACCTTTGATCTAACCATTACAAGACTACATGATACTTTGGCATCCCTTCACTATTTACCATATCACTACAAGTATTGGATTTAACTGTGGTGGGAGTATGGGACATACTTTATATAACTATTATCGGTTAGCGCTAGCTTGCAAGACCTTCTTTGAATTATCACGAGGATACAATATGTGTTAAAATACTCCTAATAGGGTTCTAAAGTAGATAATTCATTTATTGTGATTCATATGTACATTATATAGTTAAATTTTTGACCTAGAGTGTTAAGGAAAATATAGATTATGGACTCTAGAGAGTTAATATCTCTAACTATGTATATTAGTGTTTGGGTGACTAATGTCCATTGACTAACCCTTTAATAGTGAAACATTATGTGATAGAATAATAAAATTGATGAGAATATTGAATGGTGGGATGACGGGATACATGTTACCCCTTATACCTCATACTGCATTACTACCAACCTTTGATTTGACCATCATAGGACTGTGGGATCCTTTGGTATCCCTTCACTATTTAGTGTATCACTGCAAGCATTAGATTTAACTATGGTGGGAGTTTGGAACATACTTTATATAACTATTACCACTTACCACTAGCCTGCAAGACCTTCTCTGAACTGTCATGGGGCCAAGATAACCCATCTCTATATACCACAATACTGCAAGTGAAGTTCCTGCATGCTACAAGAAAGTGGTAACTATCTTTTCACTTCTATTAGTTCCCACACACCCACCAAAGCTATTTGAATGTACTACGGGGTTGTGGTAAGAGACAAAAAACACATCAATGATCAAAATACAAATGTATTTCATATGGACATGATATGGGATCCTTATGAATGACTCCTAGAATAATTGTAAAAGGAATATGGACTCCTAGGATGAAATTTATGAATTTTAGAAAAAATGCCTCAGAAATGTGGTCTCATGGTGATGGAATGGAATGATGAATTCCATGACAAGTGAATTGTTATGGATTCTCATGGCATTCCATCACCATGAGACCACATTTATTTGAGGCATTTTTCAACCAGTTCACTACCTTGTCTATGCTATTACTTACTGTTATGCTTTGGTAGATTTTTTCCAAGCATCCATAGCTTGTTCGAAAGCTCTTCTTTTAGGCTTTTAGCCATAGAAACAAGGCAATGAAATATTTGATAAAATGATTTGGTAGGCATTATGAAAAATATGGTAGCATAGATAAGGCAGTGAACTATTTGAAAAAATGCCAAAAAGAAATTTGGTCTCATAGAATGCCATGACAAGCAAATGCAATTGGTAGTTGCTCCTAGTTATTAGTTATGCAATGTGAAGTAATTACATAATTGATTATGTTTACTTTATAAAAACTATGTTGTAATTTAGATTTTGTCATCTATTAGCATCTAGTTATTAGTTATGCAATGTGAAGTAATTCTTTGAGTTTGAAAGATGTGCAATGCAATGTAATCAACAATTTGAATATAAACTACAAAAATCTATTTTTTACAATTCATTAGTTAAACTCTCTATTTTATTTTCTCTCTATAACTCTATTTCTATGGAAATGACTTTCAATTAAAAAAATAGTTTTTGTCTCTTAGTCTACAATTTTTTACATTTTTTTAAAAATCTAATTTTTTCTTGATATTTTCAAGAAATATTAAACTTTTGGTTTGCTGATTTTTCCCCAAAATATTTTTGTTTCTATGTGTAGAACATTACAGATGGATCAACATCAAAGGTTGACTATAGATCAATACCATTCATTAGATGAGAGAGTAGTTGATGAGAGGGACATGAACAAATATCCATGTCCATGTAATGACTTTTTTGGTGAAAAGTAAGAAAAATAAATATGATTTATAGACATATGATAAGATATGGGAATAGTGGTATAAGCCCTTGGGATTACAATTATTATGAATATATGATAGAATTTTAGAGTGTGAGAGATGAAGAGGCAACAAACATAGATGAAGTGGCACCAAACATAGATTAAGAGGAAACAATGTTAGACAAAGGGTTTGAAGTTGATATAATGTTGAATGAGGGTCTAAACAATGATTGGGCCAAGTTGATGGAGGATGCTTTAAAGCCTATGTATGCTAATTACAAGTTAAGTCATTTCACAACAATCCTTCAAATTCTTAACTTGCAAGTGGTGTTTGGTTGGACAAATGAGAGTGTAGATCAATTATTAGCATTATTAAGTTTGTTGTTACCACCTAACTCCACATTGCCAACAAAATGAAGTCAATGTAAAAATCAAATCACTAAGCTAGGCTTAGGGAATGAAAACATCGACACATGTGTGAATGGTTGTGTATTATTTCACAATAATCTTGCAAGTGAGAGTGAATGTTTGAAATGTCATGAAGTGAGGTATAGACAAGGGTTGAAATCAACTATGGTTCCTACAAAGGTTCTTCACCAATTTTTGATAATCTCATGATTACTCTGAATGTATAGGTGCAGAGACATTGCTAAACTTATGCAATGGCAGCACTGATGGAAAATAATGACATGTGCCTGATTCTAAGACATGGATGAAATTTGATAATATATGGCCTAATTTTATTCAATATCCTTGTAATATAAGGTTGGGTTTGGCTCTATATGGGGTGAATCCATTATCAGATTAAAGTAATAAATGGTCAAATTGGCCAGTGTTTTTAATAAATTATAACTTGCCTCCATGGTTAGCAACTAAACCAATTTTTTTAATGCTATCATTGATTATAATAAGAAATAAAAGTGTGACTTTAGATACAATAGATGCTTATCTAGAGCCATTATATGATGAGATAATGGAATTATGGAAAGGAATTGAAGTAATTCAATTTCTAAGGGATGGCCATTTAATCAAATTCACTTTAAGATGTTCCTTATTATTTATGATTCATGATCTTCCTACAAATGGCACATTGTCTGGTCTCAGTGTTCATGGATAACATGGATGTCTTGATTGCAACTTTAAGTATTTTTTGAGGCACTCAAGAAGTTTTCATAAGTGTATTTATTGTGGACATTATAGTTACCTTAAAATGGATCATCCATATTGTTGATAAAAAACATGTTTCAGTGGTCAAGAAGAGAATCATGAAGCACCATTGCTAATAAAAAGTGATTACATTATTGAAAATTGACAAAAAAGAATGTCATTTATTTAAAATGATGGCATTGCTGGTAGTAGATATGATCCATGTAATGAAAGCAATGTAAAATAGTTGTGCATATTCTATAAGTTGCCATACTTTAAGGATATAGACATTAGGCATACTATTGACTTTATGCATACTAAGAAAAATATAGCCTATGCTATTAAAGAAACTCTTTTTGGTTCTTTTGATACTATTTCATTACATGAAGACTTTTGACAACTAAAGATTTGTCAAAATATTTGGGTTGAAAAATGTGATGATGAAAAATATAGAAAACCTAGTGCTTCTTATGTCTGGATAAAGGAACAACATGCAAAAATATTATAGTTGATGTCTCAGACTCACTTTCCCACTGGATATGTAAGTATTAATATTAGAAGCCAAACTGACATTAATGGCTTAAGAGGCCTCAAGACCCATGAGTATCATGTCATAATCAAGAATATTTTAACTATTGTGGTAAATATATCAAGTTTAGAAAGGGGTCAAGATTAGAATTTATAAGGTTGGGCGTAATATTAAAGAGAATGAGTTTACATGTATTAGATCCTTCTAACTTTGATAGTTTGAGGGAGGAGGTTGTTGAAGTCCTTTGTCTATTAGAATGAGAATTTCCACCAACAATCTTTAACATTTCTATGCATCTTTTGATACATCTACAATATGAACTAGAGCATTGTGGCCCAGTAATAATGAGATGGATGCATCTTATAGAATGATACATGAAGGTTTTTAAAAACATTATTCGTACTAGGGCAAAATTGAAAGGCACCATGTCTGAGGGATATTCAATGCAAGAGGCTATGGGTTTTTTCACAGAATATATGAAAGATTTTAAAAATGTAAATCAACATGTATGGGATGATGAAAATGATGAGAGAGTTGTAGGTGAAGTATGAGAAGGAAATGGATGTCACTTCAAGCTATCACATCAAGAAAGAAGTGCGACACATGCCTATATTCTTAAAAACACATGTTTGTTCAATAAGTGGCATAGGTAAAAAAATTTTACACAATAATTTATTTGCTCAATTGCATTTACACATTTATATTATTAATCTTACTATATTCACATTAATATTCTATGTATAAAATATGAAGAAGAGAATCAAGCTTGGATGCAACATTGACCTTATAAATGAATACATCATGATTTGATTAGAGGTGATTCTTTCCCAAAATTTGAAGAATGGATTGCTAATGTAGTCTGTGATGCAAAAGAAGAAGGTCAAGATATAAAAATGGAGGAAAGTAAGATTTCAAAGTCTCCACATTTATTGGCTATGCATTTTAGTGGAATGTGGGCTTATGGTAGGAATTATGATTGTGTTGTTAGTGCTGAATTTATTCACAAAACTAAGAAGAAATTTTATGTTGGATTCATCCAAGAAATTAATCAAGTGGATTTTGGTGAAAATAGTCCTATATTATTAAAATGTAAGTGGATCCAACCATCTATAGTACAATTTGATGAGTATGGATTTGTACATGCAAATGCATGACAATTTTTATCAGAGATGGATGAGCTGTATGTTTCCCCTCTTCAAATGAACCAATCATTTCTAATTGATGATTAAAGAAGCCTAGGATGGTCGTATGTTATTCAAAAAGAGTCTCATTCCAATTTTTTTATATAGAAGTTGTCGATATAATGCCTGATGGGCAATATGTTAATTTATAAGAAATATTCAAAGAAGTGGATGAAGATGATGATGGAGTGTTTGAAGAAGAGGTTTTGATTACCAATGAAGAGATTGGGAGAGATAATGTATTGCATGTCATAGATGAGGATGAGGAATAAAATCAAGCAGATGCAGATAAGAGTGTTCAGGATTCATAAGTGTCAATATCCAGTTGAAACAAGGGATAGTTATATCGATAGTTTGATACCTATAATTGTAAACATCTTCTTGGTTTTTGAATGCAAATTATTTT
Organism: Torreya grandis; assembly: GCA_037957365.1. Lineage (NCBI taxonomy): Eukaryota > Viridiplantae > Streptophyta > Pinopsida > Cupressales > Taxaceae > Torreya > Torreya grandis. The sequence continues at coordinate 4,501,207 of JARHVA010000642.1, read as the reverse complement.
TAATTTGTAAACTGAATTATTTTTTAAGTTTCCATTTCTAGTTATCAATGGATTGGAAAGTCAATAGTTATCAACTTATGAACTCAATAAAGTTTTACTGATTCAAGTTGCTGATTTATACATTATTGTTTATTTAGACTTCAAGAAATGAGGAAAAGGATTGTAAGGCAAAAATTAGTCTATGATAGTGATCATTATGCTGAAATTTCATTGATAGATTATGAGTGCTTTCATAGAGAAAAAGTGGCCAAGAATAATGAATATTTATCATGTCTTAGTTTGTCAAATAGATAAATTGTAAATACACTAAGTACTATATTATTTATTTAATAGTGTTTAATGAAATTTTATAGGCAAGAGCTTTATGTATATAATAAATAACATGATATATTTTTTTTATAGACAAGAAAAAGAGTGCAAAAAAATTATGAAGAAAAAATAAAAGGAAAGAAAAGATACAATGCTGCCATCTCATAGAAGCTAACACATTTGTGATTCAACAAATGTAGTTGGTGAAAATAATAGTTGTGATGATGTGCAGCTTGATATAGAATATGGTGATGTGTAGCCTGATATAGAACATGGTGATGTGTAACTTGATATAACACATGGTGATGTGTAGCCTGATATAACACATGGTGATGTGCAACATTGTGATGATCTCTTATCAAAAAGTTTAAGAGAGATTATTGAAAAAAATTAGAGCAAAGAAATAATAGGTCTATAGATGATTTATTCAACATTAAAGGATGTGTTTAAAGTGAAATATGTGGAGACTGGTACTGATCTACCTACTCATACCACACTTGATGTGGCCAAGGAGCATGAAGTTTTGGTTAATGAAAGTCATGAAGAGAGTTTGCTTGACTCTGTTGTGCCTTAGAATGCACCTATTGCATCTAGAACTTTTGATGGAACTAGTGGATCAACCATAAATAATGGTAGTGGTTTAATAGAATATGCATCTGTGTTTTTGAAAATATAAAGATTGAGTCAAGATTTGTATAGATCTACAAAGAGGAATGTAAAAGTAAGAAAATTAGAAGGTAAGAAGCCATTCTTGGTTGAGGTATTGAGAGATGGTGAGCCCATTGGGCCAAATGCTACAAAGTGGGCCTCCAAGTTGGGTGTAAGATGTAGAGCCCATTTGGATATTTGCAAAGCAAGTTTCACAGAGCAAGATCCATGAATTGTGGAAAATGTTATACAAAAAATAAAAAATGATTTTGAGACTGCTGGTGGATAAATCTATATGAAATATTACAAGCAAAAGATGAGAATTTTGATGAACAATTTTAGATACAATTGTAGAAAAATATTCATGGAGGGAAAAGAGAGGTTAGAATCCACTCTATCTCCCAAATAGTGGGAGAAAATTAAATAAAGTATGCATTTTGAAGAATATTTGGCAAAGAATAATAAAGGTAAGAGAGCAAGAGATAATGTGAGGGCTGGATATACATTTGGCCGAGGTAGGTTGCAGGCCAAAATGGACAAATTTGTAGTAAGTGTATCATTTTTTGTTTCAATTTACATTGTGTTATTTATTTCAATTTTTTATTGAACTAACTACATCTTGAAATTGACATTGTATTTTTGGTGGAGAATGGTAATAGAGAAGTAGGTGTAGAAGATATTGTCAATTATATGGCAGCACTAGATCAACCTAGTAAATCTAATAGTGGGATGAAGTAGGAATTTAGTTTGTAAACTTAGATGAAAGGTACCAATAGGTAATGAGTTTAATATTTTGTCTCACTCAACAAGTTTTGTAGTTGGTTGCCTCCATTAACCCTATAATTTATACATGGAATGAGCATAAATCCATGGATTCAACTGAGGTAAGAGACTCTATTAATCTCATTTTTTCTTGTTTGATAATTTTGTATACAAATGCCTCTTAATATGTAGATTATTGAAATATGAGCATAGGATAATCCAACCAAGTTTATTTATTGTTGTAGTGATCTAGAAAATGTTCTTTTGGATAAATTTATAGCTTGCATTATTTACTTGACTATTGAATGCTTTGTATATTTTTTTTGCATGATCATTTAACCACATGTAGAGCAATTTTATCAAAGTAGTAGGAAAAGAAAAATGCCTTCATGATGTCAATAGAGCTACTGATATTGATAATGATCATGATGAACTAGAAAAGAATGTGTAGCACAATCATCATATTTGTGCTGAATTAGTTGAGGTAATATAATAGTTGTCAATTATCTATCCCAATGTTTTGCCATTCTTCATGCTTAAAATGTTTTATATCTCAATATAATATGTATTTTGTTTTGTTTTTGTAGACATTTATTGATAAAATCTAATAAGGGGATAAAGTCCAGGTGTTGGATCCATTTGATGGTGCTACTGTGGGCATTGGGCAGATTCACTCACTTTCTATTGTACATGGAGCCAAATTGAAAGGAACAAGGGATGCAAATGTAAATATTTTAAAGGTAAAAAGTAACATATCCCTTGATTATGAAGACAAAATAGATAGAGATATCCATCTAAAAGAGAAATAAGGGACCTTCACATGGTGGCCACTAAAATATTTGAAAAAAATGACATAGTTGATGTTTATCATGTACTAGCTATTAGACAGCTTGGCCCACTGCTTGATGCAATAGTGTGAATGTGTTTATGTTCATGGATATTCTTAGTATTTTTTTGTCTATGTTGGAGTTTTATAAGAAAAAAAAATCATTGTAGCTTAGTTTTATCAATCATAACACTGAGAAACACACTTTGTATTAACACATTTTCCAAAGCAAAGACACATATTTTTGTCTCGTATCTGCTGTAAGAACACCTTTTCTCAATAAAATTTCAATATTTTGCCTTCTTAATAGTTGTTTCATTATGTGCAAATGAATGATTGATTATGTTTTTCTATGTTTTATGTCATATGTTTTGAAGTCTCATCATTATGTCATATGTTTTGTGGCACCTGTATCTAATAGCAAACATTTATTAATTCATCATGAGTTTCAAATTAGAGTAAGCTATATTCCCTAATGCTATAAATGTTGATTCATGAAAAATATTCATGGATTCATAATAGCCATGCTCTACATTATATTGAGAAAAATAATATTTATACATTTTATGTGGCCTATGAATAAAATTAAGGATCACTACCATACAACATGGGCCATTTAAAAGTCTCATGGCCACATAAATCCAAGATTGTTGTTAGTGCTTTAATTGGAGGTGACATAATTAGTTTCCAGCATAATTTGAGATAATTGTATTGTGCCTTATATTAAGGTACTCTTATTACTTAATTAGAGGTGACATAAGCAATCTACAACCTAATTGGAATTACCTTTCTTGTACTTAATATTATGACTTAAATTTTTTCATACACTTGTCAGATATAAATTAATGAAGAAGTTAATGGAGTCTTAATCAGTATAGTATGTGGCAAATCTAAAATAAGAGCCTAAAATTTGACATCTCTCCACATTTTTTAGATAGATATATTTAAAATACCTGTACTACTACTACTACTTATGTGTCTAATGGAAACCGAAAAGATACCCCCAACTATAGAATGTAATAAGTAAAATAGTGTAATGAGTGTCTGTAATCATCATTCGTAATACATATTGAAGGTTTTATAAATTCTTCTTTCAATAAGTGAACATTTATAATTACATTAAGGGTACATATCCTGAGTAAAAAAAGCCCAAGGGGCAAAAAAATAGGCAAAAGGTCACTAACAACTAAAAAATAGTGGATAGACAAAAGCAAAACAAGAAACAACAAATAAACTAGGGATTAACCATAAAAAAAACACTAGTTTTTTAATCAAATCTTTCCAATCTTATTTGTATATCTTTATCTTCTTTTGGGAGGTCTTGCAAAATCATTAAGGAAGAAGCTACATGGTGAACAACTTTCAAGAAAACAATGGTTAACACCTTCATTTTATTTTGAAGGGAGCATAAACCCTTCTTCACTTCATTCAACTCCCTTTCAATTTGGCTCTCCTCTTCACTAGTATCCATGAAATCCTCCTTGTCATAATCATAAGTGGAGTCATTAAGCTCTTCAAAATAATTGGTTCCCTCCTCCAATTTTTGATCAGGAATGGGTTTATCTTTTAATTTACCTACTTCCTCCCCTTGATTCAAGGTAGAGGGATCATCCCAAGTCTTTACCACTGAAATGTTTTTCCATATCAATCTTATGGATATACTGATATTCATTGACATTCTTTCCATACAGCTCTAAAATTTAAAACTAGACCCTTCCTCCACAACCTCCTCACCTTGCACTTAGGCCTCCAAGTGCTCTTTGTCACTAGCCAAATTATGAGGCTCGACCCCCACCACTTTCTTGTTCTTACTCTTTCCCTAATTTATCTTCTTAGAATTGATCCAAATAATTGATTTCCATTTTTTATTACTAAAAAAGTAAGGGTTATTTTTTAGCTCTCACAGCCCTTCGACAGCCAGAGAGTTATAAGTGTCAAGGGATCTAAAAGTCATAGCTATCAGGGAGGGACAACTAGAGCCCAGAATGAGAGGGGAAAAGCTTTCAAACTTAGGTGATAGGTTTGAAGAGGGGGAAATAAGGTTTTTGGAAAAGGGTAGGGAACCATGGGGACCCACAAAATCAAATCTGACACTTTGGGAAATGTGATCATTAGGGTCACTATCATGGGAACTATCCAACACCTGTACATTTAAAGGCTTAGAGGGACACAATGCAAGGTAAAAGTGATAAAGCTTGAAGATAAGACCTTGGTGGAGTGGAATGTTAGAGGCAGTTGGGTTTTTTTCTAGGGAATTTTTGATAGACTTAATAAACATCTCTAGGGATGATAAGAGGAAGAAGGGGAAGTTAACCAATATATTTTGATGAAAGTGATTCAAAAGAGTGAAATGGTAATGATAAAATCACTTAAAATGACCTTTAAGGGTAAAATATTTCATGATGGTGAATCATAGCTTATCCCAAGGGTTAAACAAGCTCTCTTTATCAAAGCCTCCCTACAATTTCATCAGTGCTTCTCCTTTAATGAAGAATTTTTTAACCCTTCTGGGTCTTGAAATTTGGTGAGTCTTTTCAATATTCTACCCTCGTAGTGTAAACCCATGGCCTTAGCCATTGACTCCTCAGTAATAATAAACTCTATACCTCCAACCTAAACTTTACAGTCACCATTCTAGCTTGAAGCAAATTGAATGGAGATGTTCTCATCATGTCCATTCAGACATTCAATAAAATGAGAAATTCCACCTTCATAACTTATACTCTAGAGCATAGCATCTTCTTTAGTTTCATCACATGATAATGGCTCAGTTCTGACTCTTTCTCCTCCCATGACTGTTAAAGCTTCACCAAATTATTGTAGACTGAAAAGGGACCCAGACCAAAGTGAATTACCACCACCAAGGATAATTAAATCAAAAAACTTAGAAGCTTTGAAATCCCACACCCAATATTTAGTAAAATGTAGGATGATTAATGATTGCACATGTGAAATACCTTGTTAAGATTTGCCATAGGAGAATGTGCCTTAAAGGATTGAGGCTACCAGCTCATGTGATATTGATTTTCTTTGAGTCAAAATACTTAGAACAAATGTGATGAGGAGTATAGTACAATGATGATGAATGAAATCAACATGAATAAAAATGACTAAATATACTACCAAATTGATCAAAATGGTGATTAAAATTAATGACTAAATAAACTACCAATAGATAGAAATAAGTGAATAAAAATGACTAAATAAGTGACCAGTTAACAATAATCAATGACTAAATTAGTGACTAAATATATCAGTGAATAAAAATGACTAAATAAGTGACTAGATTACAACAATCAATGACTAAATCAATGACTAAATATACTACCAAATTGATCAATCAAAACAACCAATAAATGACTAAAAATGGTTTAGTCATCAATTTGGTCATGTTATAAATGACTGGAAATAAACTAGTAATGGTCATGTGATCATGTTTGGTAATTTATATGCAATTTTTAGTAGTTTTTAAATCATATATTGCTCTTTTTTTACTAGTGTTATTATTTAACTCAAATAGGAATTAATGCCTATAATTCATACCACCCAAGTATGTTTCACATTCATATTAAACTGTATATTCTGAACTACCAAAATAAGATCCATATGACTACACCCCATGATATTCCATATTATCATAGTCTAGTGTTTTAAGTCATAACTTTTATTTTTTCCACAATCAGCTAAATAAGTAGTCATTAATACATGGAATCACAAGCTTTTATTCAATCAATTATAAATAACAAAGTAAGTCATACAACCACATAAAATTCTAATCCTACCATTCATTTATACTCTCAAGGTTTTATTCATTCTAACATGAAGTCCTATTAAGTATTACAATGTTTAAGTAATAAACAACACTTACTTTTAATCAATCAATGTAAGTGAGATTCTAGACATACAACTATAGTATATACCATCTGAGTATATACATTTAAGCTGAAATATTCTATGATATCCCATACTATCATATCTCTTGAGCATTCTAATCAAGCATGAATAATCAAACTTACACTAAAATAATCAAGTACAAGATTATACCACCTAGATATACCCTACTCTTAAAATTCATATCATCATTCAAGGAAAAATAACTTAAAAAATGTCAATCATGATTCACTATTAAATGTAATCAAATGTCAAACACTTAAATTTACCAATATTCTTATAATATCAAATGCACCTACGTTTTATCTTTAACAGTTATTATAATACCAAATAATTGTAAATCAAGTTATACCTAGGAGGAACATAACTTAAGGGTCAATATTCAAATCGTTGAAGTTTCCCATTTCCTAGAATTCTTATATTCTTATTATCAATCTATTATTGTCATATCACATTCTCATAGATGTTTTAACATGATTCAATATATATACCATCTGGGCATATTATCCAATAGAACATTAATAAATAAACATATATTAATCAATATCTTACCAAAAAGGCTAATATGGATAAGACCATATATTGGTTATCTTAGTACCATAAGCTATTATATTATGCTCCAATGTATAATTAATGATTAGTATTTTTATTAATTAAATTTGCAAGTTTTATAATTCATTTTTCTCATATTGCCTCAGTTTGGTGGTTTTTAATACTTTAACACAGTATTTATTATATATATTAACCAACAACCATATGGATCCCAAGATAATCATGCTCATGTTAAAATCGCAACTCAGTTCACAATGTATATTTTATTCAAACCGTAATATGGAAAATCGAGGCAATAAAATATAGTTCCACCAAAAATTTGATCTTACATTAAAGAAGATATTATGCTGAAGTTAAAATAATGGTTCAGTGTTTTAATTTGGACACTCAGTGTTATAATTTTATAAGGATCCCACAATAATTTAAAAATGAATCTCAACTCAAATTAAAGGTGGGACACAATTTTTATAAAGTGAAGAGCTATTTAGGGTATAAGTAAAATGTAGTTAAAATAATACATGTGGTACTGCTTAAATATTTTAAACTCAACATATTACAATAATATTCACATCACTTTAAATACATACCAAGCATTTTGTTCAACAAGTTAGCATTTCACACGTGGTATTATTTAAGATATTTATTAATATACTTCAACTGTTTATTAATAGAATTTAGCTATTTATAAGGTATACACATAATTATAAAATAGACTTTAGCAATCTATTTAAAACTTAGTAATTCTAATTTTTTTATACTCAGTGACTTATTTTAAAGACTAAGCATTCAATCAATGACATCAGCTATTTAATCTAAACTCAAATATTTACATTTTTTTAATAGTGTCTCAGATAGAGATTAGGTATTTTGTATTAGGCTCAACATTTTAAATAAAAACCCAATGAGACGAATTATACATACATACATACATACATACATACATACATACATAAATACATACATACATACATACATACATACATACATACATATATATATATATATATATATATATATATATATATATATATATATATATATATATATATATATAGATTCATTATTGATACTTAGCGACTTCATATAGTACACACATCACTTCAATATTATATTCAGTGACTAATCTTATAATCTCAATAATACAATAAGACTTAGACATTTCATTTAAGTTTGGTAATCAATGATATACTCAAATTTTATCTTTTACACAATGAATTACATGCAATGACTTCAATTTAATAAATCTAGGCATTACAAATTTAGTTTATTCAATGCTTTTATAAAAGATAGCATTCAAAATATATACGCAATGTTTCAAATTAAAAATTCAACATTTTCAATTTATGGCTAGGCATTTCACCCATATGGTTTAGCGTTTGAACCAAATACTCAACTAATATTTTATATTTATTAGGCATTGTAAATAATAACTAAACATTTTTATAATTTTGACTTGGCATTTCATTAAAAAGATCAGTGACCTGATATAAATTTCTCAATAATTTTCAATATAAACTCAATGATTTTTAAATATATGATTAGGTGTTTAATATATAAACTCACCATTTTTACATATTTGACCTAGCATCACAATATAGCAACTTGGCGTCACACTACAATAACCTGTCATTTAGTTGAAATGAAATCCAAATTATTAAGACACAACTAACATTACACATTGAAACACAACACTAAATATTGATTTTTGATTAAAAATGAGATACAACCTTATATGAATAAGATGCAGTACAATATAGGTGGGATGTAGGTTTAAAAGAGTAGGATGCTGCCAGATACAACTATAACTCAGTGTTTGATTTAAAGATTCAAGTTTAATCATATACTCTGCATTTGAATTAAGTCTTCAATGTTATTACGTAAGTAAAATATAGTCTTAAATACATGCATACCATACTATTAAACACATAATTATAATTACAAAACCTACCTTTATATTGCTTCTAAGTTGAGCAAGTACAAACTAGGATGCTTTCTTTTTTCTTTTTTCCTTTCCTGTCTTACTTCCTCTCCATGTCTATGTTTTTTTTTAAATTTTCACCCCCTTTTTTTAATAAAAAATAATCCTCTCTATATGCTGCACTCTCACTCTTGCATGCTATTTATCCATCAAAATTTGCATGTTCTATTTCCCAAGTTCACCATCCTACATATTATATCTGCCTTCCTTTAATTTTATAAATCTTAGTTATCTTGTCTTTTAGTTTATATTTCCAAAGTTTAGCTTGAGTTACCTTTTTTTCATTTTGTTTGAAATCATGCATACATATTCAAAGTGTTAAAGACTACGTTTTTCACTAAATTCACTTGAGTCATAATTAAAAGGACTAAATTTTAGACCTTCATCCTCTATGAATTCCATGCAAAAGAGCTTATCTCTTTACTTTGATAATTAAATTTCTTTAATTTAATTCTAATAGTCAATTATCTGTTTAAAAAGATAAACTAAAGATATTAATAATCTTCATTATTATTACTATTTTAATCAAATATCTATGTAAATGGATTATACATAAATAATCAAGGACTTACATTTATGCCTTGACATTTAATATACATAAAGATATTAAATCAATAAAAATGATATTTACCAAATATCATTTAAACTTGTCATTGTGTTAGGCAATCTGATTTATGTCAGCATCAACTTCATAATAATATAATAACATTGCATGAGTAATTATATGTGATAGAATTATATGTTAGATCACACAATTCAACTCAACATAAGCATCAATCAAAATATGATCATAATAGAAGTATATAAGCACACAAAATAAACTAACTATCCAAATCAAATAGAGAGTTTAAACAAGTTATTCTATTGTGATGTGTGTGTTGGGTCACTATAAATTCCTCTATTATCATCCAATCATCACATTTAGCCCATCCTCTCTGATGATGCTCTCCCTTGTCAAACCTTGAGTGTAGGATATATACTGCATCCACCTCACAACAAGTCGGTAGTTAGTATGAGTCATCATCTAAATAACCAATGATGCAATACTAATAAATACATATCTACAATGTATAACATAATTACAAAACAATTGCCATATTATGTATACTAATCAATAATATCATTGTCCCATAATAGTATATGTCATAAAGCTCAAGTCAAGGCAATGATAATCAAATAATAACCATACTAATCCATGGATTTAAGGGTTATTAATTATAAGGATAAATTAGGATGTGATAAAAAATATGCTATTTAAGGATTATTTTTCTCCAATCTCAAGATAATGATTAGAGGTTTTAAGTGAATAACTACCACATTTCCTATGATTTAAGTCAAATTTAATATGGGCATTTAAGTCGTTATTACGTCACTTTTAAGATAGGGTGTTTGTGAAAGTTGTAATTTGACTTGAATTTTCAAAGGGCATCTCAAAAACAATGTTAATGTATCATAAAAATTATAGGTCATAAGTTTGTCATAATTTTTTCATAATCATGTCATAAGTGTGAAGTCTACATGTCATAAATTTAGTGATTATGTTGTAACTCTATCATAAACATGGTGCATGCTTACAACAAATTTATGGCACTTTGTACCCTAAATTTAAATAAATGAAAAGTGGAAGCCTTATTGTGTCCCTTTTATTTATTCACTAATCTAATCTAGATCACAAAGAATATCCAAGGAACAACACCCTAAATGATAATATAGATGTGTTTTATGCTTGTGTGAAAGCTATATGAGATAATATATAAAGAGTCATAAGAGAGATAATAGAACTGGAAACAAAAAAATGTTTAATTTGTGTCTTGTACATGGCACACTCTTGAGAAAAATATATGGTCATTTATCTTCTACTTTGATTATTATCAAAAGCTACATACATGTATACAAAAATTACAAAGTCATGAAGGTAGAAAAGATTGTTATGGATGTTGAAATAGTTAATATTTCATGTGATTCTTTGCCTTTTGGCTATTGATATAATCAATATCATAAGTATAACATAAAAAAATTGGCATGGGGTGAAAGGGGGCATTTCCCTTTAATTCCATAGGGGTTAAGCCCTTGAAAATTACACACTTTACACCAAATGAAATGGAAATGACAAGTTTTTGGTACAACACAGTGTGAGTTGGCCTTTGTGGTGTGGCATGGAGATGTGTAGGACCTTGAGGAAGCCATTAGTGGATACTTCATAAGGTTTGGTGCTTATGTGGATGATGTCATTTTTGGTATACATATATTACATTACACCATTGTGAGAGTGTGTGTGGCATTTGTTAAAGACAAATTGATGATCTTGGGGATACCTCAAACCTTTATAGGTTATTTTAGGTACCACAGACCATTGAACAGGAACTATAATTACTAAAAGTTATTAGAATGGACTTAATGATATTATTGGAACTATTTTTGGAATATCTTCTAGGAATAGTTGCCTATAGACACATAAATTAACATTTAATGTTGAAGCAATGTACTTGTGACCATATTCTTAAACACACTTAGCTCAAGCCAATTCCATGGTCCTTGACCACCTTTCCTTTAATTTTATGTGAATGACCCTTAATCTTAGCAACATCTGATCTTGGTATTCCTATTTCACATTTCATATAGTCTAAGCTCATCCCTAAATTTATTTACACTTCAAATTTAGCTACCTTTACTCCTCAGATAAGGCCACTCTTTCAGGACTATCTCACCCACCAATAGTGTCTAAATCCATTGGTCACATCCTTGTATCAAATAATGGCTCTTTGCTCAAATTCAAATTTACCTAATGGGTCATTATACATATGTCATGAGTCTCATCTAAAGGAATTCCTAAATGATCAATATAAAAACATATTTTTCATACATTTACCCACTAGATGGCTAGAGGCTAACACTATTACAAAAGCACTAGAATACTTATTTCATGTCAAGAGAAAATTCCCCATTTATCATAATTTTGAGTACATACAACCCCAATATCCTTGAGCTAAGTTTGCATACACCCCTGAGGTCACATGTCATTGTTGAAACACATTAATTACACCAAGATTGAACAAGCATCCAACATTACAATAATATTTCACACACATCACCGTAGCTAACCCCTTTTTCCATTTTATCTTATTCATCTTTTTTGTTCTATTAAAATAGAGTTACAAGTGAAGAAGAAGGTATAGACAGGCTTCTACAATAAATTGAGTAGCACAAATTGCACACATAGAGCCTACAAGTCATAGTGTACAAGTCAATTATCACATAGAGATTGATAACTTAACCATATATTGATGTTACCTACAAACAAAAGCATGACATGACTATATTTGGTTAACATGACCTCATCTAGAGATCTAACAAAGCCCTATTCATGATTCACAATCATCTCACACAGTCAATTCTACATTCTTAGTCTTCATCCTACATTCTTATTTTCTAACTAAGTTATTTATTTCTTGTACTTTCCCCTTTTAAAATATTTACAAATATAGTGTATACATCTAAATTTTCTTGATTCATTAATCATCACTAATATTACTATTAATCGACACTAATTTCACTTATCTTGTCTAATCTCATTTATCTCATCTATTTCTATCCTAAAATCACTCCTTCTAGTCATTTATCTAACATCCCCCTTCTTCATCCTTCATCCACTAAATTTATTCCTACCCCACAAATTAATTAATTAACTTAATTCCCCATTATCCACTAACTAATCCCACTTGTCCATTATTTAGGAATTTAAAATTCCTATGACCCTCCTACCCACCTACCCTAGCCTATTCCTAGGCTCTCTTACATTCTTAGTCCCTAATCACCTATCTAATCATATATCCTAATCCCATACTAATATTACTTAGTCCCTACATGGATTTTAGAATTCCCCTATTCTAGAGTCCTCTCTAACTTAGCCCTTTTCTCTCTAGAAGGCTCTATTCTAGAGGCTTCCAAGGAATTTTTAATTCCTTGGATAATCCTCCACCCTTGATCCTCATTCAACCAAATTTGAATGGTGACCATTGATCTTCCCTCCCTCAATGTATTTAAACAAGCCACTCCTCCATGGCCAAACTAAATATTATATCCATGAAATCTCCATGTTAATTAACAACTACATGATCAATCCATGAATCCATCCAAATCTCTTGAATCAAGATATCTTCATTTTGTAAATCTGAGTTTATGGTAAGCAAATCTCAATCCAAATCCTTTAGTCTTTTATTATTTAATCTTGATTTTGAGAAATTAGATGTACGATTTAAGTACTACCATGAATATTCATTTGTGTTTGCATTTTTATCTTAATGGCTCTAAATCTCAATGGTAGTTTGACATTTTGGGTATTTTGATGTAATTGCATAATCAAAATTCCATAGCTCAAAATTTAGTCTACATTTTTGAGACCATAGTGGGAGAACCCCTTTAATTTAACCCTCTTTCTTGTTATAAGTGATTTGGTAACTTGTAGGGCTGACTGGATGAAGAACAAGCTTTGAAATTACTCAAAATTTCACGTATAAGCAATAAACAATTTTGCTTTATAAATTATGATATTGTAGTTATGGTTTTGCATAAAATTAAGTGATTTTTATTTAATGGCCATTTTTACCCCTAATGGTTTAATTTTTGATAGGTTTTTAGGCTTGTTTCAAAATCACAAATTTACAAAAAGTGAATTTGCATAAAAATCATTAGTTTTGTCCTTTGACTCATGGTTTTGTAGGCTATTATTTTACATTAAGCATAACTAGTTTTTACATTAATTTTGAGATTCTATAGGCCAATAACAATTATATTTATCTTGTAGGGATGGAAACTTGTATTTTATGTGTAGGGAAATAGGGCATCTTGGCCTTAGATCAATTTATCATCAACAAACAAAACCACAAAAACATAATTGTGAGTTTACCTTAAAAGTTGTGATATCACCTTCAAAAGTAGAAATTTTTCACTCTCTGTTAAAACTATCAAAGTTGACCTACTAATTTCTTGACTACTTGATCTCTATCTATCTGATCATTTCCTATCTATAGGAAAAAGGAGGCACCAATCTTAGAAAATTTCCCAACCTTTACACAATATCTTAGATTGTGAGTTATGGTTTTATCTAAATGGTTTCTATTTTGTCATCGATAGTTGTGATTTTGTTTAAAAGATCTAAATCAGTAGGATATTTTCCTAACAAGCTTTTAGTTGTCTTTATGTTTGTTATTAAGGAGAAAACAAGGGCTATCTAAAGAATAATTAAACCTCCACCATTACCCCTTTGGTCATTTTCTATAATACTGCTATTTATGAAGTATCGATTTTGTATTAAAATAGGTGATCTTGTGTTTAAATAAGTGATTTTGACTAAGGGAATTAAAAAATATGTTGCTAGGTTTTGTGTCTACTTTAATTTCTAATAAAACTCTAAATTGAATCCCTATCATAGTTAATACCTATTTGTTTTTACATTCAAAGATTTTATTTAAAACCTTGCATTAATCTTTAAAAGGGTCAAAAAATATTGCATCATTATGTAAAATTTCATCTTCCTACAACAACAATTTGTGAACATCACTTGGAAATAACATCTAGAATATTTGTGTCTTAGTCAAAGGGTAGAAAATATTAAAGTTCTTATTTTTATTGAATATTATAGATTATGAGTTATGAATTTGCATTAAAAGTTGTGATTTTGTCTAATGTATCACTATTTCATAGGATTCATATATTTCCCATCATGATTAGTAGGCAATTAGCTATACCACAAGTCTACAATCATGGTTTTGCATAAAATTCATGATTTTATAGTCTCTAGAAATGATATTGATTTACAATGACTGTGTATTTGTGATTTTGTAATAAATAAGTGATTTTGCCTACTTTCAAACTACTAATCTTTTTTTTGTAGGACCTTTCAAGGAGAAGGCATTGGATTTAATTTTCTAACTTGTGTACTTGTAAGAGTGCTTAAATTAGATGTTTTATTCTATATATATATATTTGTGACTTGTTTGCTTATTTCAAATTTCCTCACATAGGTAATTAATTGAGTAAATTAATATTACTTGCCTGTGTTAAACCTTTTTGTCTAGAATAACACGTGATGTGGAATTCATCCCCATGCAATTGCTTAGTCACTAGGGTTTGGTGTCACTAATTTTATGACCGTACATTTAACCAAACTCTATGTTCTAATAGATTATAAATATCAGGGACAACTATCATTAGGCTAAGTACTTGACCCCATACAAGTCATCCATGAATAAGAAGAGTTAATTCATTGAACTAGGAATTATATAGCAACCTATATGGACTTGGATCCCATTATACCTAGTGTATATCAGGGATGCCCCTAGAGAGCCCATTCAACCTAGCACAAGAACATTGATTGTAATAGGTGACTATCTACTAGAGTCAGTATCAGTTCTCAAGTGACCATCATGTGTAAATGAGGTTAAGAGGGTTTACAATATTTTTTAATGGGTCACTAGCCTACAACCTCACCTGTAAAGTTGTTACATGGTGTAGTCATCAAGTTACACTTCTAATCAATTTACTAATCTTAAGTTTATGGTCTACTTAATTTTGTGAATGTTGTGCTAGACAAGTTTTATTTGTGAGCCAAGTCAACATTTAACCAA
Organism: Torreya grandis; assembly: GCA_037957365.1. NCBI lineage: Eukaryota > Viridiplantae > Streptophyta > Pinopsida > Cupressales > Taxaceae > Torreya > Torreya grandis. The sequence goes on along the minus strand of JARHVA010000642.1, from coordinate 4,485,615 downwards.
AACCTATACACACCTATCTAAGTCTCTTGCACATATTTTCATCTTATATATCCTTATCTCATCATTGTATCATCCTATTGTAAATATTTTTATTTGTACATTTGTGTACACCCTTTTAAACTTGTCTCATCTTGCATCTTAGTCATATTTTATAAGTCTTGTCATCCATGTACCACATGTTATTAAATTCATAATAGTCACTTATCCTTAACATTAACCATACCTAGTGTCATCAAAATAAGTCCACCTTATCCATAACCAATCAAACATCACCTTGACTTATTCAATCCCATAATCCAAACTAGTCTTGACCATCTTACCAACCTAGTCCTAATCCTAGTCCAACCCAATGCATCTAATTGCCTATACTAGTCGTCTCATCAAGACTAAAGTCATAGTTTAATCCTCATCCATGTTGGTAAAAATCTCTCTTCATCAGGGTCCTTATTATAAGCTTGCTTGTGTCTAATCAAATTTGAATCATAATGAAAATCCTATCAACTTATCAAATCATTTCATCTTATTTGATTCGATCATCTTAGTCTTGAGCTAGCCTTAATCCTATCAATACTAGCCAAAATTAGTCTATTAGGATAGTCTATCCCCTCATCCAATCTTAGAGCTTATTGTATTTCACCCAGTTGAATCCAATCCCCATCATCAAAGTCTATCTCACATCCTAATTGGTCTGCTTAAATATTATCTTATCTCATCTGACTTGTTACATCAAATATCCAATCAAACTTGAGATAGGACTAAATTAAGCCTTTATCAAAATTTGTTCCACACATCCCATCTTCATCCCTTAACTAATCCATTCAATCCCTCACACTTGGAAATTGGGGCTAGTGAACCATATCATCCATACTTTCTCCCATCTTCATCTATGGCATCTACAACAAATTTGGTCAATACCTTGATTGAACAATGCCTCATGGCCAATAGGGATGTACTTATTTATCACTTCCTTGAGCTTAACACTTTATGACCTAAAGACTTTGACCCTATCCATCCAACCTTACTTCTAGTCTAAACCCATATACGTGAGTTCCATCCAAATCCTCCCTCTATTAATCATATCTAGTTTTCTAACCCTTCATTCACTAGTAAAGGGGAGCATATCCTATCCACCTCATCTACTAGTCCACCAACCCCATCATGTCAACAACCATATGATCTAAAACCTAATGCTTCCACATCCAAATCATGAAATAAAGAGATCCCATATACTCCTCTTCCTATATCATTAGAATCCCTCTTCCAACAACTTGTTTCTACCAACATGATGGTCTATCCACCCATACAACATCTTAATCCTACCAAGCCTAAGCCCTCTTGGTATAAAACTAACCAATACTATGTATATCACCAAACTCTATGGCATACCATTAATCAATGTCTTAATTTCTAAAACTACATCCAATACCTCATTGATTATGGTGACAAAGAAATTGAGAATGAATTAGATGAGTCTCCATCATTGGGTGAACAAGAAAAATAATTCCAAAATTCCATTACCAATCATGATCAAGCCCTTTTCTTTCCAAACCAAGGTCAAGACACCACCTCCATCTTCCATGGTCTCCCCATATTTGACAAATCTTCCATCTAAGATGAGTTTGTTCCCCATGAGCCTAGTCCTCACTTCCCTCATGAGTCCTTATTTCATTGGCCTATCCTTGGTGAATACATTGTCCTTCCATCATCTTACCCTCACCTATCATTTCAAAGACCCCATGTTGAGAGATTACTTGTAGACAATAAATATTATATAAGTAACATCAAAAGATAGTCAACATTAGAGTCAATAGAAGTGTTATCTACATTAGGATCATGCTCCACTCTAGTATCTAAATCAAATTACTCAATAGAATATATCATTCCTCATATATATTTTAGTAGATGATGACTATGCCTGCCCTTTTGAAGATAGCCCCAATTTGGATGATAATCAATCACCAAGAATATCTTTTGATCCCAATTAGGATGATAAAGTCATAACAAAGTTTTCTCAAGATTTATCTATCAAATATTATTAGATTGGATCTAATCCTACCTTATACATAAGTCTTATAGATAGTCTTAGTGATCCTTTTTTTGATCTTAAGGAGATTTACTTTGATGTCAAAACTAGGTCTCCTAGGAACCCTTATGAAGACCATGCTACCCTATCACCCCTTATTAACCTAATTATATCATTTCCCCCACCTTCATCCATCATCAACCTATTTCTTCCTATCAATGACCATTTAGTCACTACCCTCCATAACGATGAACAAGAACATACATTGTTGGACCCTTCCTAGAGCAACATAATATGTGCCACAAATAGAAAGGTCCAAGATCATATCCAAAAATTTAATCATAATAAAATCATCTTTGATCCCATAATTCAAGATAAAGAAAATTTAAATCATCAACCTAATAAAAAAATTTCCCTCCCTAGTGAAGCCCAATGTCAGGCACTTTGGGATCATCAAATTCAAAGATCATTCTCATCTGATGAAAACCAAAGTTAGGTACTAGGGGATCGATAAATAATTAAATCTAAAAATCAAAATAATATCAAAAGTAATATCAAGATGGCCAATAATCCTTCAAATAATTGGATCAAATATGAACTACAAAGTCAAAGTGTCTTGGATCTCTTAAAGTATTTTTACATATGGCACTAATCAAATACAGAATGCCCACAATCTCTAATGATGTATATGACTACTAGTAATAATCCTCAAACACCCATCACACCTCCCCATCATGATCCTATCATCCATTTAAGTCCCATATAACCCATCAAAATGATGATCTAATCCAATCCATACCTCCCATAACCTTCCTAGGCAGTATTGTCTCTCATAAGGGTGATGAAGATACCTAACCTAGATGTCTGGAGGGGTCTTAATAAAGATTCAACATAGGTCACATGAACATTAATACATTAAACCATTACAATATGATCCTAGCATCACTTCTCTCTATAACCATGTTGGTTGAAGATCATGAAAATGTCTACATCTTGCATCTCACCCACCTCTAATAAATTGAGATGCCATCAAAAAAGTCAAAAAAAAATACAAAAATTCAAAAATAAAATAAAATAAAAAATCATTAGTCTAATGGTGAAAACCAATCTTCTGGTGCCTTAGGCAAGTACCATGATGAAAATAGTTTCTGGCATCATGGTAAAGTAATCTATTATCCACATTTTACCTTAACACTTGGGGGAAAAATGCATCCACTTAATATCCCTTATCAATCCCCTCCATGTCATCCATGTCTATCTCATCCCTCTATCTATTGTACCTACCCATCATCTACCATCATATCATCCTTTCTTTCAGTCTTGACCTTTGTAAGGGAATGGAAGATGTCTTGAGAAATGTTTTAAAATAATCTTGGCATATCCTCTAATGGACACTCGAGCAACTAAATATCTGATTCTTTTATGATGTGGTCATTGGTGATCCCTAGTCTATTCTCCCTTAATCTTCATTCCCTTTTTTGCATCACCCTCATCCTCTTTTCATCCCATCCATTTTTACATCCATCCTTATCTTGATTACTAGCTTGGTATTCCCTTTGCTAGTAACCCCCTTTTGTATAATGCACATACATATCCCAAAAGACCTAAAAATTGAAATATGTCAAATATCCAAAAAAATCATAGAATATAAAAAAATCCAAAAACCTCTAAGTTGGCTTATCTTGTGTTTAGAGTATCCCAATCATCTTATCCTATGCCATAAGTGTTACATTTAATTATCACCCTCCCTTATCTTATTTATTCAGTAGCCTTATCCTAATCCAAGTCCCTAGTCTACTCTAAATCCATATTTTTATCCAAATATTTATCCTAATCGAAGTCCCTAGTCTATTCCTAGTCCATACCTTGTCCAAGTTCCTATCCTGACTCCTTACCCTACCAATCCTCATCCAAGTCACTACTCTATTCTAAGTTCATCCCCTTATCCAAAGTATATAACCTTAATACAACTTCACATCATCATGACCAACTTAGTCCAAACTCAACACTTGGATTCTCATCAATTAGACAAGATACAATAACACTACATGTAGATATTTGTGTGTGTTACTTGTATGTTCTATGTTGTTTGAATTGTTTTCCTATATTTTATCATGTATATATATAATTATATTATGTTTCTTTTGTTTATCTTGTGTCATGTATCTTTTTGTCTATTGGGTAATGAACAAGGATGCTATGATGACATCAAAAGTTACACTGATGATTTTAGGTGCCCTCGATGATGCAAAGTTCACTATTTGCTCCTTTTTATGCACTATGTCATAATATTCTCTTAGTAATACTTATATCATGGGGAATCCTACCAAGTTATCTATTTATCAAATTGCTTAGACTATGATGAACCTTATTACAACAATGATGGCTTGATTATCCCATCATCAAGTCAATCATCCCAGTCTACTCTTTTATTATCCATTAATTCCTCTGAGTCCTTTTATCATCATGTATATATCCTATAGCCAATAATATTTCATCTCTCTATTCATCAACCTTTAACATTTGAGTCACATCCTATCCTTCTAATCATCCCAGTTCATTTGTCCAATATCCAATCATGTCTCCTAATCCTTTTTACCTTAATCTAAATCACATCCTCTATCTAACCACTAACATGTCTAATTTCCATCATCATCATCATCATCATCATAATCATCATCATCATCATCATCATCATCATCATCACCACCACCACCACCATCACCATCACCATCACCATCACCATCACCATCACCATCACCATCACCATCACCATCACCATCACCATCACCATCACCATCACCATCACCATAACCATCACCATCACCATCACCATCACCATCACCATCATCATCATAATCCTTCTCTAGTATATCTTGTTATCTATCAACCCAAATATGAACTACATTAGCCTAAGGTCTTTTCAGATTATGTAGGTAGTGCTTAGTCATATGGTGTGCCTGAGGACATCTTTACCACTCTCTCTTCTTTCTCCATCATTAATCATCCTCTCATCTTGCATCAATAAAATACTTGAGATAGAATATCAATCCTTAATCAATCAGCTTATTAATCAATCACCATCTACACAATCCTTTCCTTAATCTTTTCTTCAATCACTCACACCTATCGCTTGGGCCTGAAAAGTCACAACTTACATATTTTCTTCCATTAGTCATCCATTATCACTAATTGGTCATTTAAATATTATAGTTTACTCCCTTTATTGGGGCATTCATAGGACCATAACTTTATAATCTATTTCTCTATTACATGTGCCCTTGATAGTGGCATCATATCTCTTAATCATAATGTAGTTCATTGATTTGACGCAATGCAGTCCATTTATTCATATTTTTGTCACTCAATCATATCATTTAGTTTCTCTCATATTATGCATCATATCACTTAGCTTTATCTTTGATCTATGTTCATCATTAATATTATCAAATCATTATATTATTTTTGGCTCGATGCTCTCCCAGCATGTGTCCTTACTTGGGATATGTTGAAATCTTATGACATTTTATCTTATCATAATCATGTGTCTTCACTAGGGGTATCATCACTTTGTAGCTCATTACTTTGGTCGAGTTTATTTTCTTCATGATCAATAACCATCACACAATCCCATCCCATTCTCTATTTGTCACATTCCACCCCTCATATTATATTATGAGTGTCCATCCATCTCATTATTCCCTATATATCCTCTTGAGGGGTCATCATATTTATTAATATTCATCCATGAAATGGTTTTTCTTTGAAATATAATTACTTACTCCACTTCATCCACTCATAATACCCTTTCAAAGAGGGGCAAAATATATACATCTAATTTTTTTTCCTTCATTAATCATCACTAATATTATTATTAGTCAAAACTAATTTCACTTATCCCATATAATATCATTTATCTTGTATGATTCCATCCTAAAATCACTCCTTCTAGTCATTTATATAAAATCCCCCTTCTTCATCCTTCATCCATTAACCTTATTCCTACCTTGAAAATTAATTAATTCACATAATTCCCTATTATCTACTAAATAATCCCATTTGTCCATTATTTAGGAATTTAAAGTTCCCATGACCCACCCACCCACCCACCCTAGCCTATTACTAGGATCTCCTACATCTCTAGTCCCTAATCACCTATCCTAATCCCCTACTAATATTACTTAGTCCCTAAATGGATTCTAGAATTATCCAATTATAGAATCCTCTCTAACTTACCCCATTTCTCTTTAGAATCCTCTATTATAGAGGCTTCCAAGAAATTTTTAATTCTTTGGATAATCCTCCACCCTTGATCCTCATACAACCAAATTTAAATGGTGACCATTGATCTTCCCTTTCTCAATCTATTTAAACAAGCCACTCCTTTATGGATAAAATAACTATTGAATCCATGAAATCTCTATTAATTAGTAACTACATGATCAATCCATGAATTCATAAAAATCTCTTGAATGAAGTTAGCCTCTTGTTGTAAATCTAAGTCTATGGTAAGAAAATCTCAATCCAAATCCTTTCGTCTTTTATTGTTTGATCTTGGTTTGGAGAAATTAGCTTTAGGATTTAAGTGCTCTATGAGTATTCATATGTGTTTGCATTTTTACCCTAATGGCTCTAGATATCAATGGTAGTTTGATAATTTGGGTATTTTGATTTAATTGCACAATCAAAAATCCATATCTCAAAATTTCATCTACATATAGAATAGTTCCAAATAAAAAATACTTAATTTATTACATATGTTAATATTTTGATTTTATGTTGAAGTTTGTCATAATTAGGTAAATAATTTATAGTTAGCCCAATTTTAATAAAATATATTGGTGAACTCATAAATTGATTGAATGTGGCAAAAAACTAACCATAGATGTTCTTAGGGGTTTATCCTTATTTTTATCATTTCTAATTTTTGTCTTAGGGTTATTAAATTTGATAAATTCTTTATTAGAAACAATCTTCCAAAATTTTATTTCTTATTTTATGCAACCTAAGAAAATTATCTCCACTGATCTTATAAGAAGTGCTAGATTAAATTATATTATAACTAAGCATACTCATATTACTTTTGATAAAATGCATAACATGGATAAGAACAAGGGTGGATAAGGACCTTCAAATGTTAATGAATAAAATGAGCATGTAGAGGTTCACGACACTACTTTAGAGCATGAACAATATGATAAAAAAAACATTGGTCCTTAAGATGAGTACCAAGATGTACTTCCACCTTTAGATGATGCATAAGTAATGATTGATAAGGTACACATTATTGAGAAATTTTGGTAGTCAATTCATGATCAACCTCATAATTACCATATAATTTTGTAAACCCTTTTGGAAATAAAAAGTTCAAACCTAGCATCATAATTTGAGACTTCTAATACCATGGGTTTAATGGATACAAACTATGTACCACTATTTACTATGGGTGAAACCTAAGGATATCAATAGAGTAGTATGCACATTTCTATGTAGTCACTAGGAACAACACCTTTGGTTAACACACATTCTTCTTCTTCTGATGTATAATCCCTTATGCATGAGATTTTATCTCTATAGATTGAGGTGTTACATTTAGATCAAGGTGAAAACACATAATATTTTTGAACTTTATCATTTATTGATGCTTTCTCTCTTACAGGAACCTATCAAGTTTCAATCTCTCTAAGTGCACATCTTAAAGGGTGCATTGGTAAAAGGGTGGGAAAACCTTTGGTGTTTCATAAGATTTTTAGTCCTTAAACCATTACCTAAAACAACTACAAACTACTTTTATTCAACTCCCTAAATAATTAAACCCTGATTATACACTCATCTAAGCAATTCACCTTTCAAAATATCCCCTAACTAAGCATACACCCCATTTTATTCATTTCCCTACTATATCATCTTGATAGATCTTATTAGGAATTGAGCGCATGATACATATCTTTATTGACACAACCAACCTAATTTGATACCTAATGGTTATATTTCCCACCAAATAATATTGACATGGCCAACCTTGTCATCTAAATTCTTAGGAGGGTTTAGGGCCAATCCTTGGCTATAAATACCCCCTTAACTTCAATATAATAGAGAGGAACATTTTCACATTACTAAAACTCATAATTCTACTATTGATACATTGTAGAAGTCATTGATTATTATTTTAAATTGGAGGGAAAGAATCTTATCTTTTGGAAAAGTCTTGGATATAAAGTATGAGTCTTTTAGCCTAGAGCTGATTTCTATAGTGTGATCCTTACAAAGTCACAACAACCTCTTGAAAATTCCTATTGGCCAAGGGAGAGATTGAGGCATGATAGGTTCAATTCAAGGTAAGTATTCATAAATCTTATGATTTCATTTAATAGATTAGATATTGCATAAATTAATAGAATGAATGTTGTACTCCTACATATTTTACCTCTACATTGACTTGAGTAGAGTTCTCTTTGCATGTTTTGTTTATTTGTTTAACTATCCCCCTTTATGCCACAAGATTTAATGAATACTAGATTATATCTCTTTTATGTATTGTAAGCCTGCCTAGGGTTATTGCATAATGTCATTTACCTAGAGGACTTAGAACCCTCTTTTTTGGTGTTGTGTGATAAGAGATACCTTTTTTAGGTTTAGCAGATCCAAATTGGTCATGTCTTGATATAAGTAGCTATACAATGAATTATTTTGGTAAGATTACCTTCTCTTAGCTTGGAATCCACTAAGTAGGAAAATTTATATATCCATCCTAATTCATTGCATACATTTTAGTGAACTTGATGTGAATATAACCTTCATAATTTTTAAAATATCATTTATAGTCATTTGGATCAAGATTGTTGACCCAATTGTATATTTCATGTGCATACTTTTAAATAGGTCAAGACTATTGACCCAGTTCAATTTTTTTAATGTGTACATTTTCAACTAGGTCAAGCATGTTGACCTAGTTCTATATTTTATGCATAGATTTCAAACTATATCAACTCTTTTAACCAAGTTCTATTTTCTATGCACAAGGTTTTTTGTTCTAGACAATTAGGTTGAACTGATTGATCCAATCATTTATTTTAACTTCTATGCTTGACTAAATCAACCTATTCAATTTCATTCTTTTTTATATTTTATTTTTATCAACTAAATTGATCTAATTGAATTAGTTTTATTTTCTTGTTTTTCATCAGTATTATTTAAACTAGATTGACTGACTTGATTATGTTCAATAACACTATTTTCTACCTTTGCAAGATCAAAAACTCACGTAGATGACCCAATCAAATAATAATTCAAGATTCTCAGGAAAAACTACTAAATTAACATGGTCAATATTATTCTATATTCTAGGTTCATTCTAAATAGCTTAGACTTTCCATTTTGTCAAGTTTTAAAACAAATTTCATTTCCTACTTTTTAGCTAAAATTCAAATTATGTAATGTTTTTTTCTCATTTGTTCAATTCTATAAAACTATACCTACACAATCAACTAGATTGACCAACTCGATCCAGTTTTATGCCTATATTCTGCCATCAAACTAAGTTGATAGGGTCTACTTTATTTATTTTGGCCTATTTTTTAATAGATTGAGTTGATCAACTCAACTTTGTTCTATCTTGTTTACCCAACTAGATCGAATTATTCAATTTTATTTTATATACTTCAATTTTATAGCATAGGCAAAGTAAATTAACCTCTATTTTATATTCATTACAATCACTTTGCTTTATAACTAGTTGCTTGTTTATTTTCTTTCAAAAATTGCAATTTAGTTTTTAACAAAATTGATTTTTGCCTTTATTTTCATTTTACTTGGATTTCTCTAAAAATAATATACCAATAATTTTAAAACTACTTAGATACTATTGTGAAGGGATATGCAATACTCTATTTACATTTTTTGTCTACCATTTATATAGATCATGGTGTGAGGTGCTTACCTCAATACTTAGCCATAATACAAAGCTAAACACAATCTTTAGTTTCCATGTACCTCATGTTATTTTAGAAATACCTAGGATTTTATTTTGTATTAAACCTTAGGAATCCAGCCTTCCATTTGATTGTGGGGTTCATCAATTAGCGGTTAACACTAAAAAGTTACTGCCAATTACCCTTGAAATTAGGTTTAATGGGCTATGGGAATGGCACTTCCTCCATAGTTAGCACTCTAAAACATTGGGCTGACACTATCCAATGGACAAATAAATATCTTTGAAATCTTAAACTATCAATCACAACCTTTAGTACAAACTTCTTGATCTCATTTTTGGATAATTAGTTATCATATATTATTGTTTACCATTCTATGTTTTATTACATACTGTATTAGCTAGTGTTGATACAATTTTTGTGTTATGTGTTTCAACTTTAAATTTTTATTTCCTTCTTTTTAAACTAGATTGACCACCTCGACCTAGTAAGTACATAGATTGTTCTATTTTCCTACTTTTCTAACTAGATCAACCTACTCAACCTAATCAGTATATATACTAGTATATTTTCTTACTTTTACAACTAGATTGACTAGCTTGACCTAGTCAGTTTATAGAATATTTAGCTCTCCTATTTTCCCAACTAGATTGATCAACTTAACTTAGTCTATTTCCATATTTATCCATTATCCTACTTTCCCAACTAGATTGACCATCTTAATTTTGTATGTGTTGGTTAAATTAGTTCATTATCATATTGTTATGTTTTCCCTGTCCAAAAATCAACTCAACTGCTCAACTTTGTATCTCTTAAACAACTTAGTTCATTATTAAATTTTTCTATTTTTTGTGTTCATAAATCAACTAAATTGACCTATTCAACTTTGTAGCTCTTAGCCATCATAGTTCACTTTCTAGCTAGAATCAAACTTATTTGGCTAATGTAGTCTAATCAGTGGATGACTTAGTTTTACTCCTAAAGTGTTTTATCTAAAAATAATCTACACATTATATTTATCCTTTATACTTAAATTAACATCATGAAATCACCTATCAAACTTTTATTTGATAAAATTAAACCATCTAGAAAATACATGGGTTATTTTTTCTTACCCACCTTATCCATCCAAGAGGATAAGATCTTATCATGCACTTATTCACACCCTTCATCTAACTCTATTGAATGCAAGATGGTTAAAATTACCCAAAGTGATGATTTAGATGGATCTAACCCATTTCACATTTCTCATGATAATACCCTATCTAAACTTCCTTATTATACCATTGGATCAATATATACTAACATAATAAATACTCTCATAGGGAATGTTTATATAGGAAACATTACTATCCCTAACCTTGGAAATGTTACTCTTTCCAACACTAATAATCAAAATCATTAATGCCCTCTCATTACTAGCAACCAAAATACACCTCTCAATACCACTCAATTTCTTGCTCAAATGGTTCAACAAATGAATGTTATGAAAACAACCAACAATTCCCAAATGATGCTAATGAAAAATCACATATTTCAAATGACTAATCAACCTCCTCTTATCATTCCTCATAATAACCAAAATTTTATTCCTCCTCTTCTTAGAGATGCCAATGGGAATATCATTCCTTAACTTATTATGCATAAAAAGATGCTTCAAAATCTTCAAGACAAACTGTTAGCTCCTTTCATAGTATCCATTGATATTGAAAATATATATCCAACCATTAAATATGATGTAACTAAAGACCCCACCTCTTTCTGTAAATAATTTGGTAATCTATACAAGGAATGAGTCCAAATTAACACTTTCACTACTACCAAAATTTTAGTCAACAAATTTATAGGAGATGTTTTAGAATGGTAAAATCAACTCCCTTCACCTTCTATATCATAATTATAGGATTTGGTCCATGATTTCGTTAAAAAATTTAAACAAAATGATCTCCCAAAAAATTGTCTTAGTCATTTTATGAATGTTACACAATTACACTTAGAATCCACCCATTCTTTCATCAAAAGATAGAAATCACTAACTCATAAAATAGATCACGTAACTGATAATAACCCTTTTAAATTATTTAACATTTATTTAACACCTTATGTTCAATATAAGGTTCAAACTATTCTACACAAATTCTAAATGAATCATTTGATTAAGCTAAAAGATAAGACTTTCATATGAAACAATTTGAGCTAACCCATAGCTCAATCAAGGATTATTTCAAAACATTAACTAATGAAATTATGAGTGCTAATTCAAAATATTAATTTCCTCTAACAAAAATAAGAGTAGTCAAAATAAATAGTAAAATTGATTTCTACTCACCATTTATGGTAACACAAATGAAGCAATTATTATCTCCATCTAATCCCTTCACCTATAACAATAATGCCCCCCCATTATGGTATGATCCTAATAAATTTTATTGTTTCCATGCAACAACTACTACAACCACATCTTCTAAACTAAATGTTGAACCAATTCCATAACCAAAACCCTAATCTAGTTCTCTTATACCTAAAAAAAACATCATTTCTCACAAACCTTGTGCTGGTTCTTCATCCTCTAAATCACAATAAATGTTTTTAGAATAACTTAACTCAATGCCTTGAGAAATTTACCATATGGAATTAGTTATAAATTCCCATAATCATCATAAATTCATCATGTAATAATTACAAAACATCAAATAACCATAATCTCATGATTTAGAAATCCATTTTAATGATCTTCCACTCATAGAGGTTCATGCAATTGAAATAGTCTTTTCTCCATAAAACCTTCCATAGAGTTTATAAAATAAGATATGATTAATGATGATATTTTATTTCAAGCAAATGATTTACCTCTTTTTATAAAAATTATGATCAATAATACCCTCTTACAAAAAAGTTCTAGTAGATGAAGGATCAAGTACTAATGTCACCTATATTTGGTTAATTAAAAAAAATTAGATACACCAAAGAAAATCTCAAACAAACATGCCTCACATGTAGAGGATTTGATGAAACTAATAAAAAAACCACTTGGTTATATTTGGATCCCACTTACCATAAGACCCAAGATAATTTGCACTAAGCTTATGGTTTATGATCTTCCTTTATCTTACAACATGCTCCTTGGTCACCCATGGACACACCGTATGTGGGCCATTGCTTCTTCAGGTAGTCAATGTATCAAATTCATAAACAATGGAAAGTGCTAAAAATATGTAGTTGATCTTGATCCATGGAATAATCAACTACCAAATCATAAATCCCAATATTACATTCCTACTATTTTTCACATTAATAGTCTACCTCTCCCTATGTTTGTTAACATGCGTTCTGATTTACATGTCATTCTTATCAATTCATATGATGATGAACCAAATGAATTTCAAAATATGTGTAATACCACTTGATTAACTTATATAGTATAATGTCTCCCTCTTTTTTTTTACTCCCATATGATCATACCATTCCTCTAATTGATTATACTGATGATACTCCCCCTCTATACAATGCATATGAAGCCTCTTATATAGAAGATGATTTCACTTGTAATGAATATGGAGTAGCAAAACTATTTCAAGATCCTTTGGATATGTCTCCTTACAAATTTAACAACATAGGTGTTTCAACCATTGATTTTTGTATAGTAACTGATGCATGCACTATCTATCACACCTATGATGAAATTTACATTATGGCCCAAGCCCAATCATGAGATTTAGATGCACAACATTATCAAAATAAATTGGAAAAAATACATGACTTCAACCATGATGTCCAATGTCATTCATATCTCATCTGATATTGAATTAGAACCCAAAGGTTATAAACCCTATATTAATCCACCATTATTAAATACCCCATGAGTAATTTAATAAATCCTAACTATGGCATATTTTGAACCTTATTTTTAACTTAATTTAACACAACCCATTTTACCAACAATAAATATTATTTCCCCTTCTTATGATTGTATTAATCAGCCTAAACTATCACCATTTAAATATATACAACCAAAATTGATTGAGACAACTCTTCCTCAATCATCACCTAAAATCCCATCTATTGAACAAACCAACATAATTACTATGGACATTTTTGCTTTAACTTAACCTGATCTCACTAACATAGAATTTTGATTTGATACTTTACTTGAAATTACCTTAGATACTAAAGCAACTAACATGAGGCAAATATATTCTGAATATGCTAACAAAGGTAATCCAATCATTTATATTGAATTATATGTTGAATATTATGGACCTTTACCCACCTTTGTAATGATGAATCTATACTAGAAATCCTCCATGCTAGGGAACATCAACTTCCATGACAACATCATAAACTCAATAACTTTTAACAAAAGGTTCCTTGTTTAAGTAATTTCATTGCTAGTGTCGACCCCAAAACATATCCTATTGCTTTCCTCCCTCTAGCTCAATATCATTTCTAAGATGAAAATTATATGCTTATTGAAGAGACTACAAAAATTGAATATGGTACACCTTCATATCCCTAACCTATTACCATCTCTACATAGCTCAATCCCAAAGAATGTGATACTTTTAGTTATCTTTTTTGAAAAGTATCATGAAATTTTCACTTGGTCCTATGAGGACATGCCTAGAATTGATCCTGACATTATTATCCATAATGTCATCACCTACCCAGATGATAAACCTGTATGACAAAAGTAATGAAAACTACCTCCTGAGATTTATACCTTATGTCATAAATAAATCATCAAAATTTTGGATGCTAAATTCATTAAACCTATGGAATATTTATAATGGGTATCAAACATTATCCCTGTTTGTTAAAAATTAACCTTGGTTATTCACATATGCATCAACTTTCACAATCTAAATTTAGCATGTCCAAAAGATAATTTTCCCTTACCATCAATTGATGCTATTATTTATTATACCACTGGTTAAAAAATGTTATCACTCATGGATAGTTTCTCATGATATAACCAAATTCACATAGCTCCCAAGGATCAACATAAAACAAAATTATCATAAAATGGGGCACCTATTGTTATGTTAAAATTCTTTTTGGTTTCAAAAATGTCAGATCTACCTATCAACTTGTAATGACTCATATTTTTCATGACCTTATTCACAAAATCATCAAAACATATGTGGATGATATTATTACCAAATTTAAACATTGTCATACTCATCTTCATGATTTAGCTATCATATTTGGTTGACTCATTAAATACAAAGTTAGACTCAACCCCTTTAATTGTGCATTTAGTGTTACTTCAGGTAAATTATTAGGTTTTCTAGTCTCCTACTAGGGAATTGATGTCCATTCAATTAAAATAAAATCTGTTATCAACATAATTTTCACTCATTCCATTCTAGACATATGAACATACCTTAGGAAATTTAGGGCAATTTACCATTTTATTCTAGAAATGGCTTACTATATTTAGTTCATGAATTCCCTTCTAAAAAAGGGTAATGATTTAGAATGGATAGATTCATGCTAAAAAACATTTGATAACATGAAATAATCCTTGATTAATCCTCCTACTCTTCACCCACCTTTAAATGATAATCCATTAATCTTATACACACCATCTACCTCCATCTCAATTGGGGTAATGCTCGCACAATAAGATGATATTCGTAGAGTATGCTATCTATTATATTAGCTATGGATTAATTAATTATGAATAATGTTATAAAAAAGTATGGCATAATTGTTTAAAAATCTATTTCATAGTTGAAAAGCTCTTCCATTACATGCTATATCAAACTACTTATTCCATTATCCATTTTGATCCACTTCATCATTTATTCTCTAAAGCTTTCCTATCTAGAGATATAATCAATAAATGGATGGTATTATTGATGGAATTTGACCTCTGAATTATTACCCAAAAATCTATCAAAGGTTAGGTCATTGTAGATCAACTTGCATCTACCTTCATACCACCTAGTAATTACCTTCAAGATACTCTTCCTGATGAAGAGATTATTTATATTGACGGTCTTAACCAAGAAATCTCACTCAAAGATTATTTACACAACTTCATTGATGATCTAGAAGTAAATAACCATGAATAATTTGACCCCCCTTCTTATACCACTAAATCTAAATCAATCATTGAAGAATTACAAAAGTTACAATTGATTTGCATGAAGATACTTGGACACTTCACTTTGATGATGAAAAATAACTTCAAGGAGATGGTGTAGGTTATGTTTTAACTAACCCACATGGTAAAATCATTAAATAAACCACATGGTAAAATCATACATCTAACATTCCCATTAAACTTTGATGTCACTAATAATATGGCTAAAATGAATCTCTTATACTAGGCATGCAAGCCACAATCAAGTTAGACATCCCATATTTACATGCTTTGGTTGATTCACAACTCATATGTCATCAAGTTAGTGGATATTATAAATATAAAAGTGAAAAACTTATCACCTACCATCAAATTGCAAATACACTTAACAAAGTATTCACCTCACTTACCATTGAACCCATTGGCCAATTTTGGCCCACATGCCAAGCCTTGATTGGATATGGTTTAAACAATTGAGTAGAGTCCTAGTTGAATAATTATCTAGCAATAAAAGGAGGATATGGAATTTAAGAGAATATAACTTACCATTTGAAATATTTTGAAACACTTTAATTGGGCTTAAAGTGTGAATTTAGTGATCTAGGAGAGCCAAACCATCATTGTATGTCACAAGGAAATGAATAAACTAGTTTTCTTGTGTATTTTATAAATATGCTTAAGAATATTCTTAGAGCCAAAATATCGCATAGACACAATGTAATTCATGCCTAAATAATCCTCTACAAATTTCATATCTTGATGTCTTTTTTATCTCAAGATTAAAGCTTCAAAGTTGGACTTGTAGAGTAAGATGTGCAAGGGGACGTCAAACTAAAGCTATGATAAATAGCCATTCAAATTTAAATGTTCCAAGGTTGAATGCAGAGTTAACCAGTGCCAATATCTTAGGAGATAAGATTAAATCCAATGGTTAGTAAGCAACCTAATAAGGTTAATGGGTCCCAAAGATCTAGTGACGTGCATTTGATCATGGATCAAAGATCAATTATGAGTATTAAGTCAAAAGGCCAACATAAATGCATCAATGCTAAGTGTCAAAATCTCATGTACCTAAACAAAGATGTAATAGTGAGAATTGATTGACAAGGTTAGAGGGCCCAAGATAATAAATGATACATGTTTAATCATACCAAAGTAGATCAATGATGAGTGAGAGGTTAAAGAGTCAGTGGATCTCAAAGATGAATGAAAAGCTACCAAGTGTCACAACCATGTTAGACTGGTAGAAGATATATAGATCATGTTCATTCATATAAAGGGAGATATATGGTACACATGATGTCAAGGAGTCAAAGAGTTGACAACAAGATAGTAAGAATGAATGAAGAGTTGATAATTAACACATTCTTAGAAACCTAGATTAAGATCAATGGATAATATCAAAAGTCAAAGCTAAATATAGTTGAGTTTGAACCAAAGAAAATATTACAAAGGGATGCCATGGATGTAGAAACATTAGTTTCAAAGGATTTATTGCCAAAAACTAAAATCATGGATAAGCAACTGGCAAGGTGGTATTGAAGTTGATTGTGACCCTTTTTACATGCCAAAATGAACTAGTAGGGAGTAATCGATGCCGAGACAAGATCACAATAGATTGATCCAACTATTATAACTACTTCAACATTGAAATTTAGTTTTAAAATGACTTAATACGACCATTATAACTGTAAGTATCATCAATATAGGATAGAAATAGATTGAAAGGGACTAATATGGTTGTTTTGTCCACTTTCTATAAGTAGTCTTAAACACTATGATCTTTTCTAATGACATCAACACTAGAATGATGGAAAATTTGGGTCATTATGCTCCCTTCTACATACTTATATGCATGATCCCCATCTATCTCATCCCATTCTACTATAAATAAATGCTTCTAAGCCTTGAAAAAGATCCCTCTTTGGCATGACCAGATTCTACCAAGATTTATGCTGTAACACCTATTTCATGTAATAAAAGATTGAATTACTCTATTTTTAAGATGAATCAAAGTGTGTTTCATGAGTTAATTGATGTGGTTAAGTGAATATATGTTTTATTTTACTTTGTCTAAGTTTTCCCACCTTTGTGCAGTGTTTTGGTAGCTCTCATAGGTCATTCTAAGTGCATATAAAGTCTATTGGTTAGTGTGGAAGTGGACAACTACCCTCTCATGCTAGGTTAATAACTAGTCCATGCCTTCTTGTGAAATAATTATATAAGGTTTGATAAAAGAATGAATTAAGTAAAGTTTAAGAGTCTTGAATACACCCTATAGTGTGTCTTGTACAAGTCTAAGGATCAAAACATTTGGTGCATCACCTCTTTTTTATATATTTTCATGGATTATTGTTAATCTCTTCCCTTTTTCCAATAAGAAGCTAGTTTAGGTTTAAGCATAGGTGATACACATCAAAAGGAATTTGGCCTTCTCTAGAGGTCTAACCCAAGATTAATTGAACCATAGTCTAGGGTCATTCTCATATTAGACTAGGTTTGAGCAAGAGGATCTAAACACTCCCCTTTACTCAGCTAGGGTACAACCTAGGAATACCAAAAGTTTTGACATGCCTGATGGGACCCATTCTCCTTGAGGAACTAAAATTTAGAGCTAAGGAGAAGCATCTATAGTAGCAAAGGAGATCCATCATCATCAAGAGCTAAATATCTTTGAAATTGTAGAGTTCATAGCACCATTCATACAACATTCTCATGCCAAAGGTTACTACAAGGTTAGCTAGTAAAGGTATTCCCCTTGAATTCATTAAAATACCTTCTATTTCATATAAGAGATCAAGATTTAATAGGATAATACCTTATCCCTAAAATCAATATTCATCTCCTGGTCATCTTATTATTTTAGGTAGTGTAATCCCCACTACTCAAATGGCTATCAAAAATCAAGTATTTATTCCATTCAATAGAGGTAGTCCATTGAACTTATCCTAGTATGATGATATTCTTATGTCTACTCTTAAAATCATCCCATTATTTTTTGGAGAAGTTTAAACAACTACTATTAAGCACATCTAAGACATTACCAACCTTTGTTCAGTGCATAATTTTGTTCAAGATAATGTGGCCATTAGATTGCTTGCTTATTCCTTTAAAGGAAAATCTCTGCAATGGTATATAAATGTATTGTGAAATTTCATAGCTATGTGGGATGAATTAGGTGTAGCCTTAGTTAGGCAATTTGAAGACAAGTCTGATCACCTATCTTTAGTTGAATAACTGACCAACATAAAGATATATCCTCATGAGTTCATGTCTAATTTCAACCTCAAATTCCAAAAGACATGGAATAGAATACCTACAGTGATTAGACCATCCCTTGAATATGCTTTCTTGTATTATTTAAGAGTTCTTAATTCTGATATTAGTGTGATGATACAATCCATGAGTGGCCATACCTTACTAAATGATTATGAGGTTGAAATAAGAGTAAAAATAGTTTGATATAAATTTGTAAGCTTGATTTAAGGCCTCCAATACATCCCCTCAAGTTCATTAGTTTCCACCATTAGCCCCTATTCCACCTCTTCAAGCTCAAGTTATAACCCCTTCTAGTCAATCCAATGAGCTTGGTGTGCTAAAAGGTTTGCTTCAATCTTTTGGAAATGAAATATTACAACTCAAGAGGAAAAAATATTAGACTAATAGGCCCTATAAATAATAAAATTAGATAACTTACCACCCCTTCAAAGATTAAAGGCCTCCTTATCAAGGATTTAGAGAAAATAGACCACCCTACCAAGTATAAGGATCCATAGTTATAACTAAGCCATATGCATCTCTTGATCCTAATGCACCTTCCAAATCAAAATATATTTTTAGCACACCACCTCAAAACAATTTAGTGCATCACTTAAATTGGTAGCCCTCCCACCTCAATTATAGTCAACACCAAGCCTTAGTATCACAAAACATTAATATGCCACAAATGACACAAGAAGAGTTTTCTCTTCAAGGAGGTTAGTATAAAGAGAAAAATTTGGTACCCCAAGGAAAGGCTCAAAAAGTTCAAGTACATCTTAATTCCATCAATGTAAATTAACAAATGGATGATTATGTTACTTTCAATCATGGTGGTGAGACTAGCAGTTCAAGTGGTCAATTTACATCGATAACTAGAGCTACAAGAAGAGCCATTAATGAGGCTCAATATGTGACTAATGCTTCGAGTACTCCTAATGTTATTTTCAAGAATACCAAAGATAAGATTGCTTCCCCTACCATAGAAAAATTAGAATGTAGAGGTTGGGAAGATCCCTCAAATATCTCTGGTCTGTGAACAACCAGTGGTTCAAAAGGTGCAACCAAAGGTTAGTGGAGCTTTATTAAATATAGTGGATCATATGAATAAATATAATGTCAGCATTAGCATATGGGATTCCTTTTATATTATAGGACAACAATATATGCTCATCTAAGAGCTTTCAACTCTCAAGGTGTCTCTAAAACCAATTGAGAAACAAGCAGTTGTCTTAATTAATTTAGACCAACTAATGAAGCATCAAGTATAGAAGATACAAAAAATTGGAAAAGGGGAAAAAGCTGAGGAAAATTCAAGTAAAAATCCTCCATTCTACCTCTCTCTAATAGTTGGTGACTATTTAGTTCATAACTGTATGGTGGTCAGCGGAACCAATAACACTGTCATGCCTGAGCAAATTATAGACAAGCTTAGTCTTGTCTATGAGACAAATACTAAGGGTGTGTTATAATTGGATGGTTCAACAAAAAATATAATAGGCATAATTAAATATGTGAAATTGACACTACATGCTTGTCCCAATGTCACCATTTAGTAGGATGCAATTATAGGGACTTGCCTCCCTATTTTGCCATATGTCTATCAAGGGACTTTACCTCAAAGATTAGAGGATAATTATTAGCTGATTGGACATATTTGATGTTTATAACTAGATATGGTCTTAAGGTAACCATACTTTATGAACCTATTACATGGTTCCTTTTGGAACCATATATGCCAAGTGTTGTGAACACCAATTGCCTCATCTCAGATGAGGTGATAAAAGATAGTGTAGAGGAAATTAAATCAACTTTAGATGGGATTCTATATTTTTTCCTTGATTAGTGGGCCTCTATCTCACATGAATATCATCCTTATAAGATAATTGAAGAATAAGGACTTAGTGCTTATTGTTTGGATGAGAAATATGCACCAATTCTAGCCTTGATGAAGGATGATGAGTCTAGTGATGGTCTTTGGAAATTTTACTTTGATGGATCAAAGAATAAGCATGATACTGGGGTTGGAATGTTATTTATTTATCAATTAAAAAAGGTACTTCTCATTTATTAATTTTCAACTTGGTTGTTCAAATAATGCTACTAAATATGAGGCACTAGTTCATGGTTTACAATGGGCTAAAAAGATGGAAGTCAAAGCCCTACAAGTCTTTGGTGATAGTGAACTTGTAGTTCACCAAGTGAGAGGTATTAATGTATGAAAAAACCCATTAATTAAATCTTATAAGCATATGGTATGGTACTTACTTGAATATTTCTAGGCCTTTAACATTTAAGCAATACCAAGAGTTGAGAACAAACATGTATATATGTTGGCTGCCATTGAGTCAAAATTCAATATCCCATCTGACATAAGAATTGAAAAAATATAGTCACACATTAAGGTGATTGTGAGGCCTTTTGTAGTAGATAATAATGATAATTGGCAATTTTTTGAAGATGACAATTAAATTATCAGCTTCTTATAAGAGGAAGCTGAGTTTTCCTCAAGAAATCAATCAAAATACTTGCAATAGTATGGTGATCAGAATATAAACTAAAAATAAATAAGTTTCCCAAGGTATTGGTCACACTTGATAACATATTAAATGGTGATGATGATCCAAGGAAAGAAAAGTCATCTTTATCAACAAAGGAAGAACACTATGCCAATGTGGAAGTTTCACTTGGTAAGAACTTAAAGTTGGGAAAGGTATGCACTTATTCAAAAAATGAAGATTTCATTGAGTTATGTGCAAGTTTTTCTAGTGTATTTACATGGTAATATAGTGATCTTAAAGGATTTGACCCAAATCTACCTCAACACACCATTGAGCTAGAAGATGAAATTAAGCCAATAAGACAAAGATAAAGCCCTATTAATCCTAAGCTTGAGCCTTTGATGAGAGTTGAGATTCATAAGATCATTACGTTAGCTATTATATTTCCAATAAAGCACTCAACTTGGGTGAAACCTTGTTATAGTATGGAAAAATAATGGTGAAATTAGACTATGTGTTGACTTCCATGACCTAAATAAGGCTTCCCTTAAAGACCACTATCCATTGCAACCTATGGAACAAATTTTATAATTGGTTATAGGTTTAGAAAGGTTCTCCTTGTTGGATGGATATAGGGGTTATAATCATATTTTGGTCAAGGAAGAGGACCAATTCATGACAACCTTCACCATAAAGTGGGGGACATTTACATATAAAAAGATGGATTTTAGTCTATCCAATGCTGGAGTAGCTTTTTAGAGATCCATGGATATGGAATTCTTGGTCCTTAAAAAATATGTTCTATTCTATTTGGATGTTATAAAAATGTTTTAAAATAATTCAAGTGAGCACATGGTTCACCTTGAGCATGTGTTTGAAAGGTGTAGGCAATTTAGGGTATCCCTGAATCCAAAAAAGTTTGTCTTCTTAGTTCATAAAGGTAAGTTTCTTGGACATATAGTTTCAAAACATGGTTTGAGCATAGTTTGAAATAATAGTTTCAATTCTTACAATTTCTTTTCCCAAGAATAAAATATATTTACAAATTTTCTTAAGGGAGATCAATTTTATCAGAAGATACATATTAGATTTTGACACTTTAGCTAATCCACTAAAAACCATGTTATATAAGAATTAGAACTTCAACTGGTCCAAGGAAGGAGTAAGGAGTTTTGAGGAAATTAAGAAATCCATGGATAGTGCTCTTACACTCATGAATCCAAATTTATCAAAGGACTTCATTTTCTACACCTATGCTAACATTGACACCATTTCAGGCATTCTTATGTAGCAAAACCATGAGGCCTTAGAGAAACCAATAGCCTTATTCAGTCAAGGATTGGAAGAATGCACTCTTTTATTGAAAAGAATGTACTTTCTATTATTATATCTCTTAATAAGTTTAGATACTTGTTGTTAATAATAAGATACATCTGATGGTTACCCATCCAAGTATCAAAGAATTTCTCTTGAACAAGGGTATAAATGAGAAAATGGATAGTTAGATAACAAAAGTAATGGAGTATGATGTGGAGATCAAGCTCACAAAGCTGGTCAGAGGAAAAGGACTTTGTGAACATCTAGTCCAAGACTTATAAGAAGCCAATGAGGTGGTTATAGTGTTAACTGATGAAGAAGTTATAGCTGATCATACCTCACCTTCCAACTAGTATCATGATTTAGTAAGATATCTCAAGATGGTCTTTATCCCTTTTACCTAACTCCTTCAAAAAGAAGATATTTTAGATTATAATCCATTTCATTTCTTCTTGTTGATGGTGATTTATTTTAAAAAGATATCAATGGCATGTTATTAAGATACATTGAAAAACATCAAAAGGAAAGGTTGATTGAAGAATTAGATGATGGACATGGTGGGGGGCATTATTTAGCAAGGACCATAGTCCACAAGATCATGATAGGTGGGTATTATTTTCCAAGATTATTTGATGATTGTCATGCATAGGTTAGGAAATGTAGACAATGTGTTATATTTGTAGGAAAGGTGAGACTTGTAGCCTTACCTATTTAACCAATTTTAGTTGATCAACCGTTTGTCTAATGGGGATTTGACTTTAATGGTTTCATTAACCCCCCTTCAAGCTTAGGTCATAAATGGATACTAACTACCATATATTACTTCACTAGATGTACAAAAGTAGTGGCATTGAAGGAGGAAAATGAGACTAATGTTATAGATTTATATGAAGGTCTGCTTACTAGGTTTGGAGTCCCTTCAACAATAATTTTTGATAATGTTATGGCTTCTATGGGGACTAGGATAAGTCTATGGGTATTTCAACATGGGATTTATCTCAACACTTCATCAAACTACTATCCCCAATGTAATGGTCTTACTGAGTCCACAAATAAGAACCTGTTTAATATCATAAGAAGAACTATTAAAGATAATCAAAGGTCATGGCATCTAAAATTGAAGTCATCTTTATGGGCTGATAGGATCACCTACAAGAGGTCAATATCCAACTCTCCCCACAAGTTGGTATATGGTAAAGAAGCAAAAATGCCTATTTCCATTGAATTTCTTGCCCTAGAACTAATGCATCAACTTGAGTTGTTAGATAATGAACCTATGGAGAGCAAATATGCTGAGCTTATGGAGTTGGAAAAGATAAGACATCAATCCATACTAGCCATGGAAAGCCATCAAGAAAAATTGAAGAGAGCTTTTGACAAAGGAGCTTCTTCATGAATTTTCAAATAAGGAGATTTGGTCCTCAAGTGGGATGAGGATGTAGCTAAGATAGAAAGGCATACAGAGTTTGAATCTCTTTGGAATGGTCCATACACCATCTCTAGCTGCAAATCCCATAATGCCTTCCAACTTGAAAAAATGGATGGCAAGGAGCTTCCTATACCAGTTAATGGGATACAGTTTAATCATTGCTACCAAAGGTTTAGTTCCATGTACATAATTAGTTTGTTTTGGATTTATCCCAAATTCTATCCTAGTACATTAGTTTGTTTGCTTTTGATTAGTTAGATTCCCTATTTTATTTGTTTCCTTCCCTATTTTGGTGGAATTCATTATCTTTGTAAGTTAAAAGGTTTCTTGTAGTCATAGATTAGATTCATCATTATTGGTGAATCCAAGAGTCATGTAAATGGTTTGAGTTTTCAAGCATAGCAATCATGCTACCCAACTGAGTTACCAAAGATGTTGGCCAATTTTGGCCCACATGCTAAGCCTTGACTAGATATGGTTTAAACAACCAAGTAGAGTCCTAGTTGAAGAATGATCTAGAAATAGAAGGATAATATAGAATTTAAGGGAATATCCCTTACCATTTTCAATATTTTTAAACTCTTTAAATAGGCTTAAAGTGTGAATTTGGTGATCTAGGAGAGCTAGACCATCATTGCACATCATAGGGAAAACAAAAAAACTAATTTGCTTGTGTATTTTATAAATATGCTCAATAAGCCTCTCAAAGCCAAAATATCACACATACATAATGTATTTCATGCCTAGATGATCCTCTCTAAATTTCATATCTTGATGTATTTTCTATCTCAAGATATAAAGCTTTAAATTTAGACTTGTAGAGTAAGACGTGCACAAGGACATCAAGTTAAAGCTATGAAAAATAGCTATTTAAATTCAAATGTTCCAAGGTTGAACATGGAGTTGAAAAGTGTCAAGATATCAAGAGCTAAGATAAAATACAATGGTGATTAGGAAAAATGATAAGTTTAATGGGTCCTAAAGATCCAATGATGTGCATTTGATCATGCATCGAAGATCAATGGTGAGCATTAAGTTAAAAAGTTAATGTAAATGCATTGATGACAAGTTTCATGATCTCAGATACCTAAATAGAGATATAATGATGAGTGTTGACTAACAAGGTTAGTGGGGCCAATTTGATCAATGATATGCATTTAATCATACCAAAATAGATCAATGGTGAGTGAGAGGCTAACGAGTCCATAGATCTCAAAGATGAATGAAAAGCTACCGAGTGTCACAACTATGTTAGATTGGTAGATGATCTATGAATCACATTCAGTCATATAAAGGGAGATATATAATACACATGAGTCCAAGGAGTAAAATATCTAATAATAGGATCCTGAGAATGAATGAAGAGTTTTTAGGTGGCACATTCTTAGAAACCTAGATCAAGATCAAGGGCCAATATCAAAAGTTGAAGATAAATATGGTCAAGGTCAAACTAGAACAAATATTGCAAAGGGATACCATGGAGGTATGTTAAGCATGGAATATACTGAGAGGCGGGGTGAATCAGTATATCATATATCTTATAAAACTTTCCCTTAAATAAATTCCACTTAATCAAACATTCAAGATATGCAATAAAACTAAAATAATAAACACCACACAAGAGAGAGACACTAGATATAATGTGGAAACCCAATGTGGGAAAAACCATGGAGCACAATCTCAAGTATATAAATGAGCACCAACCCAAACAATATTCACAAGCACCAACTTGTAGGAGCACCAACCCCTTTACTGAGCACCAACCCAACAACTATTCGTGAGCACCAACCCACAGGAGCACCAACCCCTTTTTTGAGCACCAACCCAGCAACAATTCATGAGCACCAACCCACAAGAGCACCAACCCCTTTGTGTAAACCGCATAACTATCTCTCAATGTTTCTATCTCAATAAATGATAGTTCATTACAACATCTCTTTCCTCTCTCACCTTTACTCTTCTAAGATAGATATAACAAATACAAATCTAATACAATATCAAATCAACCTCTATCTTCCATATTACAAATGGCTTCTCAAGCCTTTATTTATAGCTTTCCAAATGACCTTTGGCCTTCCCCCTTTGTGACCCTTCAATCCTAATGGAAAATGGCACCAAACTTGTATGAACCTTCATATCCTTGCCTTTGAAAAGTCATGTGGTGACCCTTCATGAGCAAAAATGTCATTCCCTCTTTTGTCTTTACTTTGGTGACTTTTCATATTCCTCAAAGTGTCCCTTCATGAGAAATTGTATCCTTCCTCTTTTGTCTTCACCTGGTGACTCTTGGAATTCCCCAAGATGACTCTTTATGGGAAAATGCATCCCATCCTTCTTTTGTCTTTACCTTGTGACTCTTTGACTTCTCCATGGGCCCTCTTTTGTCTCATATGCAACCAAAAATATATTCGTTAATATTAAATAAATATTAACTCACATTAGCCAAGATATATCTATTACAAACAATATTAAATGTAATGGGGCCTTTATCACCAATAATGCTAGACCTTTGACATCATTGACAATATTTCCAATAATCTCCCCCTTTGTCATTGATGGCAACCTCAATCTTGATACTACCACATCCTGTCACCTGCATATCCTGTCATCTAAAAACATACAGTAACTCCCCCTTACTATAGTAACCTATACCTATTCCCTATACCTATTTTTGCACTTGTACCTGTACCTATTATTCTCCCCCTTTGACACTAATGGCAAAGGGCCTACCTAGAGCTAACACTTAGCTCCCCCTCAACTGATGCTGAACCTCAATGGAATGAAGTAAAGGGAATTACTCCCAACTTCTCTCACAAATACTCAAATGTGTCTTTTGGTAGTGCCTTTGTGAAAATATCTTTAATCTGATCTATAGTACTAATATATTCCATCTTAACCTATTGATCTACTACATGCTCTCTCAAGAAGTGATATCTAATGGGAGTATGTTTTGTTCTTGAATGCATTACTAGATTTTTCAAAATATTTATAGCACTTGTGTTATCACAAAAAATGGAAATAGGTTCATCATACTTTACCTTGATATCTTCCAAAGTTTGCTTCATCCAAATCACTTGAGTACAACACAATACTACTGTAATATATTCTACTTCAGCTTTAGAAAGTGATATTGAGTTTTGCTTCTTGCTTAACCATGATATTAAGCTATCACCAAGGAAGAAAGCTCCTCCACTTGTACTCTTTCTTTCATCTAAGCACCCTACCCAATCTAAATCTATATAAGCAAGTAAAGTGAAATATTTACTTGTGGGATACCATAATCCATAATTCAATGTCCCCTTGATATATCTGAATATTCTTTCACCAATTGAACATAACTATCTCTTGGAGATGACTAATATTTTTTTAACCATACCTACTACATGCATGATGTCTAGTCTCAATGTTGTCAAATATGAAAGACTACAAATCATAGATCTATACAAAGATTGATCTGCAACAAGTGAATCTTCATCCTTGCTCACCTTATTTCCTATACACATAGGTGTGCCAACTGGTGCAGAATCCTCAAAACCAAACTTTGTCAACATTTCCTTGGCATATTTACTTTGAGATATGAAAATTTCTTTATTTGATTGAAATATTTGCAACCCTAAGAAAAATGATAATTCTCCAAGCATAGACATCTCATATTATTTTTGCATTCTATCAAAAAATTCTTTTGTCATCTTTTCAATATTTCCTCCAAAAATGATATCATCAACATATACCACAACAATCAATTGATGCTCACCTTCTATTTTGATGTAAAGATTACTATCAACAAATCCTCTCTTGAATCCTTGATCTTGTAGGTACTTATCAAGTCTTGCATACCAAGCTCTGGGAGCTTGTTTTAATCCATACAATGCTTTCTTCAATTTGCATACATGGTTACTAATATTTGAGAGAATAAACCCCTCAGGCTACTCAGTGTAGACCTCTTCTTTAAGATTCTCATTTAGGAAGGTAGATTTGACATCCATCTGAAACACTTTGAAATTTTTAAATACTGTATATGAAAGAAACATTCTAATAGCCTCTAACCTTGCCACTGGTGCAAAAGTTTCTTCAAAATATATTCCCTCAATTTGAGCATATACTTTACATACTAATCTTGCTTTATTTTTGGTCACTTCTCCATTTTCATTCAACTTATTTCTATAAACCCATTTTGTTCCTATCACATTGTGATCTTTTGATCTAGGCACTAATTCCCAAGTATCATTCTTTTCTATTTGATCTAATTCTTCATCCATAGCCTTAACCCAATGCTCATCATATCTAGCTTCTAAAAAATTTCTAGGCTGAATTTTAGATAACAAAGAGAAATTAACTTATTCAGATTCACTTACCATCATTCTTCTGGTGCAAATTCCTTCTTTTATATCCTTGATGATGTCACTTTCATTATGATTTTTATGAATGTATTTGGATGGAGTCTTGGTGCCCTTTTTCTTCTTCTCCTTTTCCTCATCTTCATCTAATTCTTCAGAGCCTTCCTCTTTAATGATTTTAGGAATGTCTACTAGATCACTGATTCTTTGTGTTCCATCTTCTTCAATCCTGACACTTGCACTTTCAATAATTTTCTTGGTTCTTTTGCTATAACATCTATAAGCTTTACTTTTGCAAGAATAACCAAGAAATATACCTTCATCTGCTCTAGATTCAAACTTACCAAGTTTTTCATTGATTCTCTTTATGAAGCATTTGCTACCGAAAACTTTGAAATAATCAACTGTTGCTGGTTTGTCTTTCTATAGCTCAT
The DNA here is from genome assembly GCA_037957365.1 of Torreya grandis. Classification (NCBI taxonomy): domain Eukaryota; kingdom Viridiplantae; phylum Streptophyta; class Pinopsida; order Cupressales; family Taxaceae; genus Torreya; species Torreya grandis. The sequence continues at coordinate 4,456,297 of JARHVA010000642.1, read as the reverse complement.
AAGGAGTCTTGTCATTATTGACTCTTAATGAAGCTGTATTATGAATATGCACTACTATACCAACCACCTCTCTCCAATATTTATTTGCTATCTTGGATTCATTTAGCGTTATCCTTGCCATCTCTTGAACTATTCTATTTTTCCATTCAACTACTCCATTTTATTGTGGAGTTCTAACTACTGAATATGTCTCTTTATTCCATGATCTTCACAAAACTCAATAAATTGATTTGATATGAATTTTCCTCCTCGATCTAATCTTAGACACTTAATCTTCATATTAGTTTCATTTTCAACTAATGCTTTCAACTGTCTAAAAGCTTCTGATTTTTTCTTTAAAAACATTATCCAAGTCATACGTGAAAAATCATCAATAAGTAACATGAAATATTTATCACCTTGAGTACTTTGAGTCCTCATAGGTCCAATTAGATGAGTGTGAACAAGCTCTAGCATCTGAGTGGTTGAGTACTCTTTTGTTTTGAACCACCTTGTAGCCTACTTCCCATGCTAAGAAGGTCCACAAAGTGTGTTAGATGGCTTTGTGATCTTTGGAAGATTCCAGACTGCTTGCTTTTTGTAGATTTTGACAAGATTGTCAAAATTTATGTGCCCCATTCTCCTATGCCATAGCCAACTTTCTTTAATCTAACTCAAACAACATTTTTGACCTTGGATGTCTGATAGCATATATAAGTTATTACCTATTCTTTGAGCATCTACAACCAATACATCTGAATCTTTTCTTCTAATTTCACAACCTTCTACATAAAAATTTAGTGTGTGCCCCTAATTACAAATTTGACTTACACTCAAAAGATTATGCTTAAGACCTTCTACATATAAAACATTTTCAGTTTTAGTTCTACCATTATCTAAACTTAGTGTACCTTTTCTGGCAATTCTGGCAGTATTATTGTCCCCAAATTTCACTGTGCCACCATTGATCTTCTTTAAGGTTATGAACTTTCTCTTGTCTCCTGTCATGTGGCACAAACATTTGCTATCAATAAAACATGGATTTTCTTCATTTCTTGCATGCAAAGCTATCTAGACCAACATAAAACCTTCAGGTTGTTTTTTCTGCCATGTCTGAACCTTTTTCTTGATGAATGGAGCCTTGAAACTCTTGTCCTTCTTGACTGACTCGAACATGCTTCTACAATACTGAGCTATGTGTCTCAAGTTGTTACACTTATAACAAATTATGGTCTCTTCATCAAAGCTTGATAGAGGAGCAAAAGAGTTATAGCTTCTGCTTGATGCTACATGACCTTCCTTTTCCTTATTTTTGAGATTGTTAGCTCTTTTTCTACATTCTAATTTCTTATGACCATATCCATAACAATAAAAATATTAACCATAAAAATAGGACCTGTTTGTGAATCTCTGACCTGATTTTCTTTTATAGCTTTGTTCCTTCCATCCTTCTTTGTCCTCTGTATTCTTTACTTCTTCCCTTCTTATTTCCTCATTTGTAAGAGCTTCAACATAGCTCTTCTTCTTTTCAAAACTGATACCTATTTTATCTGATATTGCATTTTGGCTTTCTAATATCTTATTTAGCATATTAGTGCTATTTTCAAATTTTGAATCATTGACTATTTTATTATTGACTGCTTTCTCAATCTCTTCTTTTAAAGAGGCAATTTCAGTAACATACCTTTCACATTCTTTTCTTGCTATTTCCAACTGTGCCATTAGATCTTCTTCATTCTTCTTGGCTTCTTCAAAGTGTGCTTGTAGATCTTCAATTATCTCCTTTGACTCTTCATTTTTATCAATTTGGTGCTTCAATCTTCGATTTTTCTTTTCAACAACTTTCAACTCTTCTAAGGCACACATGAGTTCTCCTTCCATATTTACTTCAGCTTCATCCTCTTCTTCTTCTTGATCAATTATTCTTTTCCTTGTAGAGGCACCTTTATGTATGGCCATCTTGTGCTTTCCTGATCTACCTTCAAGCTGTAAAACTTTTTCAAAAAGGAACCTGCTTTGATACCAATTGTTAAGCATAGAATATACTGAGAGAGGGGGTGAATCAATATATCATATATCTTATAAAACTTTCCCTTAACCAAATTCCACTTAATCAAATATTCAAGATATGCAGTAAAACTAAAACAATAAACACCACACAAGAGAGAGACACAAGATATAACGTGGAAACCCAATGTGGGAAAAACCATGGAAAACAATCTCAAGTATATGAATGAGCACCAACCCAAACAATATTCAAAATCACCAAATTGTAGGAGCACTAACCCCTTTGCTGAACACCAACCCAACAACTATTCGTGAGCACCAACCTATAAGATTACCAACCCCTTTGCTGAGCACCAACCCAACAATAATTCATGAGCACCAACCCACAAGAGCACCAACCCCTTTGTGTAAACCACACAACTATCTCTTAATGTTGTTATCTCAACAAATGATAGTTCATTGCAACATCTCTTTCCTCTCTCTCACCTTTGCTCTTCTAAGCTAGATATAATAAATAAAAATCATATTCATCTCTCATAAATGCTCTTCTAAGCTAGATAATACAATATCAAATCAACCTCTATTTTTCATATTACAAATGGCTTCTCAAGCATTTATTTATAGCTTTTCAAATGACCTTTGGCCTTCCCCCTTTGTGACCCTTCAATCCTCATGGAAAATGGTGCCAAACTTGTATGACCCTTCATATCCTTGCCTTTGAAAAGTCATGTGGTGACCATGAGCAAAAATGTCATTCCCTCTTTTGTCTTTACTTTGGTGACTTTTCGTGTTCCTCAAAGTGTCCCTTCATGGGAAATTGTGCCCTTCCTCTTTTGTCTTCACTTGGTGACTCTTGGAATTCCCCAAGATGACTCTTCATGGGAAAATTGTCCCATCTTTCTTTTGTCTTTACCCCCTAACTCTTTGACTTCTCCATGGGCCCTCTTTTGTCTCATATGCAACTAAAAATATATTCTTTAATATTAGATAAATATTAACTCATTAGCCAAGATATATCTATTACAAACAATATTAAATGTAATGGGGCCTTTATCACCAATAATGCTAGACCTTTGACATCAATGACAATATTTCCAACAAGGTAGACACATAAGTTTCAAAGGATTCATTTCCAAAACTAGTAGCGTGGATAAGCCATTGGCAAGGTGGTCATGAAACTTATTATGACCCTTTTTATGTGCCAAAATAAACCAGTAGGGAGATATCAACATTAGAATAAGATTATAATAGATTGATCAAGCTGTTGTAACTACTTCAAAGCTAAAATTCAATTTTCAAAAAAAATTATTCCATCATTATAACTATAAGGAACATCAATATAGAATAGAAATAGATTGAAAGGGACTGATATGATTATTTTGGCCACTTTTTAGAAGTAGTCTTAGACACTATTATCTTTTCTAATGGCATCAATGCTAGAATGATGGAAAATCTGGGTCATTATGCTCCCTTCTCTATCCTTTTATGCATGATCCCCATCTCTCTCATCCCATTCTCCTATAAATATAGGCTTTTAAGCCTTGAAAAGGATCCCTCTCTTTGGCATGACCAGACTCTGTGAAGACTTGTAGTGTAACACCTATTTAATGCAATAAAAGATTGAATTCCTCCTTTTTCAAGCTAAATCAAAGCGTGTTTCATGAGTTCATTGATATGGTTAAGTTAATATATGTCTTCCTTGTCTCTGTCTAATTTTTCATAATTTCATGTGGTGTTTTGGTAGATCTCATAGGTCATTCTAAGTGCATATAAAGTCTATTGGTCAGTGTGGAAGTGGACAACTACCCTCTCATGCTAGGTTAATATCTAGTCCATGCCTTCTTGTGAAATACTTATGTGAGGGTTGATCAAAGAGTGAATGAAGTGATGTTTATTAGTCTTGAATGCACCTTATAGTGTGTCTTGTGAAAGTATAAGGACCAAAACATTTGGTGCATCACCTCCTTTTTATATACTTTCATGGATTATTGTTAATCTCTCTCCCCTTTTCCCAACAAAAAACTAGTTTAGGTTTAAGCATAGGTGATAGACATCAAAAGGAAGCCAAAATTCTCTAGAGGTCAGACCCATAATTAGGTGACCCACAACCTAGGGTCATTCCCATGTTGGACAAGGTTTGAGCAAGAGGACCTGAACACTCCCTTTTACTCAACTAGGGTGTAACCAAGGAACACCAACATAACCAATCCCATGAGAGTAAAATTCTATAGTTGATTCACTTGCTTCATCAACATTATTATTTCATCCTCATCAAGTTCTTCATGATTCATAATTCATTATACAAATGAGAAAGTCACCTTCTTCTATACAAAATAAAAATGATTCTCTAATCTATCACATAGAATTTATCACCATTAGATAAAGCTAGTGGTACAAAAATATTATCCAATTCATCAAGAATCATACTTACCCTCTAGAAGTAAATTATCATGAAAATAATTAAATTCAAAAATAAGCATATAAATATGTACTTTGATATAACACCCTATACTATCATGTCATATAAGGTACATGTACCCTAATCTATTATGTAATTTTAGAATAAGTTACAACTCTTATTTAACAAGCATATGGGGGCATCTACAAAGACCATTGTCATAGTCATGCCATAGCCTATAAATGCATGTGCATGGGTTACATTTGGTTGACTCTTGAAAAATATTCCATTAATTTTGATAAAAAGTGTAATCCTTGTTAACTTCATGATGATCTCATTCACTTTCCTCTAGCTAAAACCCAAAACCCGAAGTCCCCTTGGCCATTCTATATGTGGGGATTATATCTCATCGATAAATGACATAGATCACAATATGGTCATGTGTTCATTATCATTGTCACTAAATATTTTACCAAAAGGGTGGAATCCAAGCCTCTTGTAAATGTTATTGGTATTACCATTTTAAAATTTATTCTCAATCAAAATATCTGTCATTTTGGAGTTCCTTATAAATGATCAATGGTGGAAATTTCAAAAAATAATATATGAAACAACTATGTGTAAAATTTAAAATTACACATAAATTATTAACACTTTATCATCCTCAATGTAATGGCCAAGTAGAATCCACCAACAAAACTCTGAATCAAATATTACAAAAATATAGTAAATAATCTCGTACTGATTAACATCTACATCTATATCCTACACTCTAGGATTATCACACTAGTATACATACTGACATTAGGGCAACACCATTTTTATTAGTATATGGTTCTAAATCAATCTTACCTTTATAAGTTGAGCTACCATCCTTATGCATTTCTCTTTGAATAATATTATTCATGATGAAGAATTACATTAAGCCCATCTCCATGATTTAGATTTCCTTGATGAGTGACATATGACCACCTTACAACATAATTGCTAATATAAATCTCACATTGCCACACAACATAACTACCAATATAAAGCTCAGATTGCCACACAACATAACAAAAAAGTCAAAGTATGTAATTTCAATACTAGTGACCTAGTCCTTAAACTCGATTATATATATGGAAAAGAAGGAAACTACACCCAAAAATGATGGAGTCCTTACCTCATCAAAGACATCTTGGGTCCTAATACTTATTGACTACAAACTAATGAAGGGCATATTTTTAAAGAACCCATTAATGCTCAAATTTTAAATAAATATTTTATTTACATATTTAATATTCTTCATATTTCTTACATATTTTCTTATATTGTACATACTAACACTATCTAAAATTTTTATATAAGATACCTAAGGTGTATCATTACTTTATTTTAAGTATCCTAGTTTGTATCATTGGTCCTTAGGTCTATCTATACTTATTTTTCTTTGAGTTGTAATGTAAGACCATGGATAAGACCTGACCATCCCCATAAATATATTTTATTTCCTAGTCAAATATTGATGTCTCTTTTTCATCATTGATTTGTCATTTTAAAAACTTATTTTCACTTATTTAATCTTTTGTGAGTTTCAATATAAGACCTTGGATAAGACCATGCCTTCATCACAAAACATTTTTATATTAATCTTCATTTTTTCCACCTATTTGGTTTCCCTTTTGTGAGTTGCAATATAAAACCTCAAATAAGACTAGGATTTCCTCATAAATATTTAAAATTATAAAAAATATCTTTAATTAAGTGTTTTCCCTAGAGAATTAAGGTAATGGTTTAAGTATTGTGACTTCATACTCTCAAAATCAGTTATTTTTAGTGGTAACAATTTTAAACAAAATTATTTTGCATGTCTCCCTGCACTTACATTATTTCTTGTGATATGGAGTCATGCTTATTTGTTATTGTATCATTTTCACATTTTTTTTGTGATTTGAGGTAACTTAATCATTTCATGTTCATTTTCATCTTCCCCTATCTTTCATTCCACTTTGGGTACACCAAGGTCAATTTCAAGATAACATTCTTATTTAACATGCAAGCATAAGAGCATTAGACACCATGTTCTCTAACATTCATTTTCTTAGCTATCAAGTTTTAAGATTTATATCTATATTCATTTTTAACACCCATGTTAGTTTTTTGAATAACAAAAGTGATAGTGATAGTGCTCAATAAAGAGCAAAATCCTGCCACTAATACTGATGACTATGATAAATGTCATCGAGATGCTCTTATGTTGTTAAAACTATCAATAGTAGATAATATAATCTTAGAGGTTAGAAATGAAATTGATGCATCAACCCTATGGACTAATCTTACTTATAAATATCAAGATTTTGAAGCTAGTAGGATATTGTATTTGACTAGTTTGTTGTTTTCTACTAAGATGCAAGAATGTAGATCTTTTTTTGAGCTTTTGTTGTAGATCAAGAACATTAGTGATTAGTTGAAGGTTGTGTATAAGCCTATTTATGAAAAATATTTGATTTCTCTGGTTATGCATAATCTTCCACCTTCATTTGAGTCATTTTTGGAGTCTTTGTACATGATTTTTGAGATATAGACTTTGGACTTTGAAAAGTTGTCCACATTGCTATTGCATAAGGATAGACAATAGGAGAAAACAATTTTATCTACATTTAATTATTTAAAGAGTGCATTATTCATCAATGGAAAGGGTAAGTAGTTTGGTAAAGCTAATAATTATTCTACATAACCTTCACAAGTAAGTTGTTTTAATAATAGATCTAAGTGGAAATGTTTTTACTATAAGTAACCTGGTCACCTTAAGAAAGGTTGCAGGAAAAGACAATAAGATATGGCTAACCCCCCAAAAAAATCTCATCATGTGAATATAGCTAAAGGTGAAGGAGAGGAAACATCCCCTGATTTTGCATTCATGACCTTCGATGGTAATTCTAAGGTGGATCGAGCTTGGTACTTTGATTTAAAGGCATCTTGTTATTATACATGTCATAAGGACTAGTATGTGGATTTTGTCGAGAATAATAGTAGTAATGAATCTATATCTTTGGGAAATGGTAGAACTTACTTTATGAAAGGGTATGGTAACTTTTAGATCATTTTTAATGGTACTATCTAGTATACAATTTAGAATGTTAGGTATGTGCCTGATATGAACAAAAAACTACTTTCAATTAGTGAGACTGCTACAAAATTTGATTTTGTTGTTAAGTTTCAAGGAAAATGATGTTTAGTCACTAATAAAGATAACAAGATTATTGTAGTTGGGATTGGTGAGAAAGGCTTATGCTCATATATTTATAGAGGGAAAAGGAAAGTACACTTGTAGTGATTGATAACATAAGTTCACTATGACAGGAAAGGTATGGGCATTTGAATTTCTAGTATTTGAATACATTGAACAAGACTAAGATGGTTAAATGGATTCCTTCTATTTAGTATAGTCATTACGTATGTACTATATGTTAGTTGGGGAAGCAAGTTAGACATTTATTTGATGTTGGTAAATATTGGAGAGCTAAGGGAGTATTGGATTTGGTTCATGTGGATTTGCATGGTTCAATGCAGACACCTAGTCCTACTTGAACTCTTTATTATATGTTACTAGTCAATGATTTATCTAGGAAAAAGTGTTAGAGGTAAAATCCACTAAGAGGGGGGATAAATAAATGGTGAAAAACAATCTAATTAAATTTCCAAAACCCTTCAAATACTTAAGAAATCAATACAATCATTCATGAAGCATACATATCATTCATATTAGTGAACAAGAAGGATAAAGCAAGATCATATACACAACACAAGATCTATGTGGGAAACCCTCATGGGGAATAAAACTCACTTTAATCCTACAAAAACATGGACTATTATTATATAAGATGGTCACAAACAAGAGATTGGTCAAGTCCTTCTAATCAAGAACCTTGGTCAAGTCCTTCTAATCAAAAGTCTTTAGTGAAACACCTATTTCACAAGGAACAACTACCCTTAAATAAGATCAAGTACTTTATACCCTAATATGAAGTGAAAAAATCCACCTTAAAATTAATTTCTTCAATACCTGATGACGAATCTTTTCTTTTATAACCCCTACACAAAATCACTCTCTATCTCATATAGACCTCTCACATAGGCATGCCACAATATCTCTCCTTCACTCAAACTATACTCATATGCACACTCAGACCTCTTAACATATCCTCAAGCTATAAGAACACTATTATGACATCAAAAATATGACCTATAGGTCATACACATAGTCAATAAACTATTTTACTCATCAACTCATCCAATAGGCACACTACCTATCCTCACTTCTTCACTTCAAACATAATCCTCTCACCTAAGCCACTCTCAAGTATATAAACCATCACATTTGGTTTCACTATTTATATATCCTTCATGAATTAACATGTCCATAATCTTCCTTATTGGCCACAACACATGCCTTCACCCTTAAAACATCTTACATGGGACACATGGAAGCACAACACTCTTTCTAATTGGCCTAAGTCACCTTTTAGGTCCTATGATGACCCATTCACCTCTTTGACACTTCTCTAATAAAAATAAGAACACAAGAACACTTTAAAACTCATGAACCCATGCCACATGATTTATAGGTCCTCTTTAAGTTCTAACAACCATCACAGTACCCTTCTAATTAAGCATAATTTGCTCAAACTACATTCTATATAATAATCATTATGAGTGAACACATAGTTAGTTTCTAATTTTTTTTATACTAGATATGATTCATCAAACCTTCATAATGCACATATAACATCGTCATGGAGCCTAAAACATGCTTTGATCAATAGTTCATCTTAAAACATCAAGATACCAACATGCACAAGTCAAATACCCTTCTTGGGTTACTTGAAAAATATGCTCGAACACACATTAAAACTTGAGCCTAAATATCTTTGACTATAGACACTTTTATATCTTTAAATATATATTTATAGATGCACCTTGGAGTCATATATAAATTTGACTTTTACACCATGAGTAAATTCTGCACAGATCAAAATATATAGCACAAAAATTGAACACTAGTTTGTTCCTTCACAAATTTGAATATTTAAATCCAAATGATCACAGTTAAAATTATGTCACTTAAAATGCATCTCATGTCCTCGCTGCTTAGATTAATCATGCATCATCAATCTTCTTCAAATTTTAAATCATAGTGTACCATTACCCAATTGTTTAACTTTAAACACTTGGCATCATCTTGTTTCTTCCTAACATCTTAGAACAAACATGTTCCATCGATATCCTATACATAGCTTGATATTTATTTGTGTTTTAAATATGGACACTTTGAACTCATTTCACTCAATACACTCCATTGATCTTGATTAGTATGCATGATTTGAAATTTGGACCATATGATCTCTTCACATATGAAAATATAATGATATATAAATATGATCCTATAAACCTCGTGCATATAAGATATAACATCATTAATATACTCACTCAAATTTTTCTACCACAAATCCAACTATGTCAAGAACTACCTAGAAGGCCAACTTTGCACATGCATATATTTTGACATGCTTCATTGCATGACCTAATTTTTAGCACATATCAACTATGCACAAAACTAAACAAACCCATACAATAAATTTTTTATGAAACATCCACACATATGAGATATTCCATCACCAAACTACTTACTTAGCTCTTTCTTGCCTCATGTAATTTTGGCTAAGTATGGGAAAACACTGTCAAACTACTTGGGAACACAACTTTGTACTTGTATGTATTTTATCATTTTTAGTCATCAAACTTGAGATTTATTCATCAAACTTGAGGTTTAACACATAATATCTAGGCATAAATGTGATCAAAACCATATGAACAACTCCCCTTGACTCATCTATACATGGCAATGGTGACATCAACAAACTACCTACTTAGATTTTCTGCCACTAGACCCAAAATGTCTAGATGAAAACAATGATCAACTAGATGAAATCCACTCATGCACACAAGTACTCAAAGAATATAAAAAATATTATAAGACCTATTTCACATTCTAAAATCACCATACTCATCTCTGAATATCTCTAACCATGCCAAAATTAAAGATCAAGCAAGCTTCCTCCAAACATATTAGGACAAATGTATTACACACTTTGTCATTATCACTTAGACTATCAAGGAACTTCATCCACTCAACAAGAAACCTTCATGACATCACCATGACATCATTAATAAATCTCCAATAATCTCCCCCTTTGTCATTGATGTCAATAACCATCATAAAGCAATATACAACTCACCTTCCTTCTCTCTCTTCAAGCACTCCCACAATAGGAACTTTCTCACCTTTTAAAACAATGAAAAAGTGGGCACCAAATAATCCTAAGGACCTAAAAATACCATCAACAATAAATTACCATATTATAAGGATGATACAAACTCCCCCTTGCCTTGAGCCTAACCTTTTCTTTACCTTGTCAACTTCCTCTTGCCACATGCCAACACTCTCTTCAGCCAAGCACCACAACCAATGAATAAATAATATATAAAAGTATTAAAATTTGATGAAACATATCAAGAAAAATTTGAGAGGGACTCCCCCTATTATCTTTGAGCCATTGCATCTTTTGAGTATTATTAGATCTCCACATACCATGAAGAACTACTACACAGGCTTACTAGCCTTCTCTTTTCAAACGAACATAAGGACCACCAACATAACTTCAATCCACTCACCAAATAGGAAATTTTCACTAGAACAACCTGAGAAATCACCTTGAAATACTCATTCCTTTCTCTTTTTGAAAAAATTGAACAAAAATCACTCTTCTTATTACTAGACCTATCTAGTCTCCTTATAGCCCTACCTGAAACTTGCAGAGCCCATAAATTTTAGTAGACACACCATCAAGACCTAAAATTCATATCTAGAACACTCTAATATGATCCCTCAAACACACTAATTTGCAACCCCTACCTCATCCTCTATAAAATATTTCCTTCACAAACCAACTTGCCAATTAGGACTCCATCTTGACAAATACATGAATAATTTGAAAAACACAAACCTTAAAATATCTAAGAAGCTTGATTGAAAACCCATTTGGACCATTAGACCTATTAAGAATCCTCAACCTCAACTCATAAGGCATACCACTTTTCTCACGTATCCCAAAACCCTAGAATCTTAAAACAAACATGGTCAACAAACCTCCTTCTAGTCAATACACACCTCTAAAACTTCTTGCACACTTGGAGACACCCATCATGCACTTCTAGACTAAGATTTGAGCTTCCAAACCTTTGGGAAACCATACATCTTGTAACCCATTTTAGGCATGTGTTCTCTTAAGCCATAATTAAGAAAACCAAGAGTACTAAAAAAATTCTAATTTGACTTTAACATACCTTTAGACCAAAAAAACACCTAGAACACATCACAAAGAATTGTATATAACTTTTTGAGCACCAAAATCTTCTTGACATTTCATCAATCTTATTATACCACCTGGAAACACCCATTCTAACCCTATACTATAGCTTCTTCACAAACCTCTATAGTAAGCTCATGAACTTGTTGCTCCCCCTTAATCAATGACCTTCTAAGATAAACACAAGTCTCTTGTACATATTAGCATTATGATATTGATCACACAAAATTACTTCTCTAAAAGAAATATGTCTCCTAAGAAGCATATGTAGAGATATCCTACTTCACAATGTCCTAGAATAATGTGAAACTAGGAGTTGCCCACAACTCCTCATATTCCTTCTCCTCCTTGGGCATCTAATGTTTATAGTTATTATTATTCTTCTTAGGCTTAAGATAAGTAATATACTCATCCACTACAATATTCTCCTCTATGATTATATTTATAATACATAGAGATAACATAAATTCATGACATACCTTTTTGTCTGTAGAATCTCCCTTGTAGCTTGGAACCTCATCACTAGGCACTAACAATTGATGTTATTTGAATGAAACATGCTCAATAATAGCAAGATGTTCACTTGTATCCATACTTACCTTAGAACTATCCTCAACTAGTACCTTGGTCTTCTCCTTAAGCTTGGTATCTTTATCTATAACATGAGCAGACAATGAGAGCCCTTAGTAGTCTTCAATATCTATAACATTATCCACCATAGCAAAAAAATTACTTGGACCTACAGTCTCATCATCACTCATACTTACCACTTTTGGTTTCCATGAATTAGTTTGTCTTCTTCCTTGTACTCTAGGAGTATGATTGAACCTATTTTAATTTGTAGACATTTGCTTGTAGAATCTAGCAATGTGACCAATCTTTTCACAGTTGTAGCAAACAATACTCTTTGATGAAAACTCAACTTGTCTTACATTATTTAGAAAAAAAAGTATCAATGTGTCCAATGTCATGATAACTGAAAAAAACTACTCTTTTTGCAAAAGATTTACCTTGCCTTTCCTTATTTGGACAATGCTTAGAAAAGTGTCCCTTATTAAGATAGTTGAATAACAAAAATTTGCTCACATATTTTTATTTATGACCCCCACCATAGTTCCATGAAAACTCATTTCTAACAAGTCTCTTGTAATCTCTAGCTCTATACCCAAAATAATTACAAGTATAGTAGTAAACATTGAAATTTTCATACCTCAATGCATCTGGTTATCTGATCTGATTTATCTTCATTATACTAGCATCTTTATTCCTTGTCTGATGATTTCTCTTCAAATTATGATTGTCTTTGTTCACATTAGTCTTCATCTTGTCTTGAGTTGAATTCTTTGGTTCTTTTTTGTATCAAAGACTATTTATATCACTTTCATACTTTTGATCATTTAAAATATTGTCTAGATCACTTGAGCTCTTTTCAAATCTCAAAAATGACTTCACCTTACTAGATGTCTTCTCTAACTTAGATTTCAATGACTCATTTTCAATGACATGCCTTGAATATTCATCTTCTTTATCTTTCAAGCTTGTAGACAAGATTTCTAATTAATAACTGAGATGCTTGACTATATCTTCATGTTCCTTGGTGTCTTCATTCATTCTTGACTCATACACACTAAATTTCTCCTCATAGTATTTAAGATTAGATTTCATCTTCTTATTGATCTTCTTCTCAATCTTTAGTTCTTCAAGATCATTTTTCAATGCAGTCTCATAGTCCACCTCATCTTCATCATCATCTAAATCACTCCATGTAGACTCCTTTTGATGTGAACAACTTCCTTAGCCATGAAGAGGGCTTTCTATTCAACATGAACATCATCTTCATGATCATACTCTGAGTCACTGACTTCATTCTCATTCGATGAGCTAAAATATTCTTTGGTGTAGTGATTCTTCTTGTCCTTAAATTACTTATTCTTGTTGTCAAACCTTATAAATAACTTTTTGCTTTTATCAGTCCTATCTCTTGCCATCATCATATTTATTATACTTATGAGAGCACTTGTTGTAATAATGTCCTATCTCACCACAATTAAATCATTTAAAGGGTAGCTTATCCTTATACTTTCCTAACCCTATTTTCAATTTCCTTATAAATAAAATAATTAGTTTATCTTCATTAATATTAAAAATGTCATCCTCCTTGGGTTTCTTACCTTAGAACTTCTTTTTTGTTTTCATTTTAGTTTTAAAATCTACTTCCTTCTTTGGTGGTGTATCATCATTTACTCTCATCTCATAAGTAGTAAGGGTGCCATGCAATTGATCCATCTTCAACTGAGTAAGATCATGACTTTATTCTATAGCAAATACTTTTGGATCAAACTTGAGGGATGAAAACCTTAATACTTTTTGAACTACACTACCCTCTTCAAGGTTATCTCCAAGACCTTTGATGATGTTCATAATCTCATCAAATCACTTTAGAAAATATACCACAAAATCTTCTTCGTTCATCTTGAGACTTTCAAATTACCTTTTGTGAGTCTGTAACTTGGCAAACTTGACCTTTGAATCTCATTCATAAATGATCTACATTTTATCCCATATTTATTTAGAAGATTTTAAATGGATTACCTTTTTGAACTCAGTCTCTATAAGACCATAAATGATGGTATTCATAACCTTAGAGTTATTCTCAAACAAATTGTTGTCTATAGGACTAGATGGAGGAGTAATAGGAGTAACATAACCATCCATAATAGATTGACATACATCAAAACCTAGGGACATAATGCATGTCCTCATCCTTTCACTCCAAAAAGTATAATTGGATCCATTGAACATCAGTACTTTTTTAGTAGAGAAACCTCCTTGCATTTGATGACTGCCTATATTGTACCTTGGATCACTTTCAAGCTATCAAGCCTTTACCAAGGACCTAATATGAATCCATTAAGGGGGTGAATTAGTGGTGGCAAAAAATCCAATTCAATTTCTAAAACCCTTCAAATACATAAGCAATCAATACAATCATTGATGAAGCATAAAGATCATTTATAATAGTGAACAAGAAAGATAAAGAAAGATTATATACACAACACAAGATCTACGTGAGAAACCCTCACGGGGAATAAAACCCACTCTCAAGCCTATAGACACATGGACTACTATCTTATAAGATGGTCACAAATAAAAGATTGGTCAAGTCCTTCAAACCAAAGGTCTTTAGTGAAACCCCTATTAAACGAGGATCAACATACCCAAATGAAGATAAAGTCCTTTAGATCCTCCTATGAAGTGAACAACTCCAACTTAGAATTGATGTCTTCAATAACTAATTATAGATATATAATTTTCTAACCCCTGCATAAACTCCCTCTCTATCTCATACATACCTCTCACATAGGCATGTCATAATCTCTCTTCTTCTTCGCTCAAGCTATCCACATATGCACACTTAGACATTTTAGCATATCCTCAAAATATAAGATCACTATTCTAACATCATATATATGACCTACACATCATACACACAATCAACAAACTATTCTACTCATCAACTCATCCAACAATCACACTACCTATTCTCACTTCTTTACTTAAACACATACTCCTCTCACATAAGCCACTCTTATGTCTATAAACCATCACATTTGGTTTCACTATTTATAGAGTCTTCATGAATTAACATGTCCATAATCTTCCTCATTGGACACAACACATGACCCATGTCACATTTAAGTAAAACTCTCTTTAAAATAGGCCTAAGTCACCTTTTAGGTCCTATGATGACCCATTCACCTCTTTGCAACTTATCTGAGAAAAATAAGAACACATAAACACTTTCTAACTCATGAACCCATGCCACATGATCTATAGGTCCTCCTTACATGCCAACAACCATCACAATGCCCTTCTACTTTAGCATAACTTACTCAAACAACATTCTATATAATAATCATTATGAGAAAACATAAAATCAATTTCTAAACCTTTGTTCATACTAGATATGATTGGTCAAACCTTCTTAATATACACATAACATCCTCATGGAGTCTATAACATGCTCTGATCAATAGTTCATCTTATAAAATTAAGATAACAACAAGCACAACTCAAATACCCTTTTTAGGTTATTTGTAGAATATGCATGAACACACCATAAAATTTGAACCTCAATATTTTTGACTATACACACTTTGAGATCTTCAGTACTCTACAATTTTTTTAATATCATGAGCAAATTCTGCATAGATGGAAAGATATAACAAAAAAATTGAGCATTAGTTTTTTCCTTTGCAAATTTGACTATTTAAATCCAAACGGTCATAGTTAAACTTTGGTCACTTAAAATTCATCTCATGTCCTCATCGATTATATTAATCATGCACCATCGATCTTCTTTAAACTTTAACTCATAGTGTGCTACTACGCAATTGTTAAACTTCAAACACTTAGCATCATCTTGCTTATTCTTGACATCATAGAACAAACATGCTTCTCTGATATCTTATATGTATCTCAATATTTATCTATGTTTAAAAAATGGACACTTTGAACTCATTTTTCTCAATATGCTCTTTTTTATCTTGATTAGTATAAACACCTACTCATCGTTAGATCTTAGAAGTAGCCCAGTCTTTATCTCTACTTATAATTAAGCAACTATAACTTTGACATATTTGACTTGATACATGTCATTAGATCAATATGTATGATCACCCATGAATCATTGGATCTTCATTTGGTCTTGATATTTATCTCTTACAAAATTGATTATGGGAACCATTGTAATTTGCTTGAAGGCCAACTTTGGATGTCAATAACTTTTGCTACACTTAGATGCATGATATGAAATTTAGACCATATGATATCCTCATATATGATAATCCAAACATATTTAATTCTACTCCTAGAACCCTATTACATGTGATATATAACATCATTAATCTACTCACTCATATTTTTTTACCACAGAGCCAACTATGTCAAGAACTGTTTGGAAGGCCAACTTTGCACATGCATATCTTTTGATGCAATTCATCATATGACCTGAAAATTTTGTGCATATAAATTAGGTAAAAATATAAATAAACCCATATAATCAAATTATTATGAAACATTGACACATACAATATATACCATCACAAAACTACTTGGCTCTTTCTTGCCTCATGCAAATTTGTCAAAGTGTGGGAAAACACTGTTAAACTACCTGGGAGCCCAACTTTACACTTGTATATATTTTGTCACACTTAGTCACATGAATTGAGATATAATGAATAATATCTAGGAATAAATATGATCAAAACTATATGAATAAATCTTCTTAACTCATTCATACATGGTAATGGTGACATCATCAAATTGCCTACTTAGATTTTTTGCCACTAGACCCAAAATGTCTAGATGAAAATAATGATCAACCAGATGAAATACAATCATGAACACAAGAAATCAAACAATATAAAACCTATTATAATACTTATTTCACATCCTCAAATCACCATACTCATTCCTAAATATCTCTAACCATGCCAAAACTAAATATCAACCAAGCCTCCTCCAAGCATACTATGACAAAATATTGCACACTTTGTCATTATCACTTAGACTATCAAGGCACTTCATCCACTCACTAGGAAACCTTCATGACATCATTTAAAACTCTCTAATAAAAATTGGGTATAATTCCTAGTGAATAAATCTGATTACTTTTATAACTTCACATCTTGGAAAGTTATGGTTGAAAAATAGGTGGGACAACCAGTGAAATCTCTTTAAATGGATAATGGGGTTGAGTTCACCTCAAAAAATTTCAAATATTTTTGTGCCATTGAAGGAATACATAGATAATATAATACCCATTATACTCTACAATAAAATGGAGTCATGGAAAGGAGGAATAGGATGGTGATGGACATGACTCACTGTATGGTTTAAAATAGAAATGTCCAATACAAGTATTAAGAAGAAGTAGTGAATATAATAATGTACATACTAAACATAATTCCTAAAAAATCATTGGAAAATATGACTCTAGATGAGGCTTGGCTAGGGTAAACTCTAGATGTAAGTGATTTTAGAATATTTGGTTGTGTAGCTTTTGTAGTTATTCTTAATCAAAAGAGAAGTAACTTGGATGCGAAGAACACAACATACATGTTTGTTGGATACATTGAACAATCCAAGGCCTACATACTACTTGATGTTTCCAATAAAAAGGTTATGGTAAATAGATATGTCATATTAAATGAATGTCATACTTCATATCAATGGGTATAGTTTTAGATATTGAGTCATTATTTCCTTCTAATGATTCTATTATAAGTTTTGATTTGAAAGTTGAGTAGGATTCTAGTTCATCAATGGAATAAAATTCTAGGGAGGTAATTATTTTAGGATATTGTGAGGTTATAATACAATAACCAAAGAATCCAAAGTGGTACTCTTCCATAATGGATGCACTAAAGGTGGGAGACTTACTACAAAGTGTGGAAGGAAGAAGATTGAAATTAGGAAAGTAACTTGGTAATAAAGGCGAGCATATTAATTTTGCTTTAACAACTATAGTTTCACAAAAATTTGAGCTTAATTATTTTTTAGAGGCTAAAGGGAAGCCTGAGTGGAAATCAACCATGCAATTGGAAAATTATTCCTTAATGAAAAATAAGACTTGGGAGCTAACAAATCTTCCACCAGGAAAGAAATCCATTAGTTATAAATGGATTTATAAGGTAAAGTGTAAGATAGATGGTTCCTTGGACAAATATAAAGCTAGACTTATTGTAAAAGGTTATGCATAAGAGGAGAGGGTTGACTATGAGGAATTTTTTTCTCCTACTACTAAGATGGTAACTTTTCATCTGATTGTTGCTATTGATGCTTAGTTTGGATGGTAGGTTCACCAAATGGATGCCAGGAATGCCTTATTTTATGGTGATTTATAGGAGGAGGTCTACATGTCATATCTACATGGGTTTTAAGTACTTTTTAAGGAATATATTTTTTATAGGTTCATTAAGTCCTTATATGGGCTTAAGCAAGCTCTTCGATCCTAGTATATGAAAATAGTTTATTACCTTAGGGAGTTTGGTTTCAAAAGTTGTAATTCTAAACCAACTCTCCATGTAAAGGTGTTTGGTGATGAATATTGATTCTCATTGTATATTTTGATGATTTAGTCATAAATGAGAGTAGTGATAGTCTTGTTTAATAGATGAAAGTTGATATTTGTTGTAATTTTAACATGATAGACTTAGGACTACTAAAATATTATTTAGGTGTAGAGTTTTGGCAAGGTAATTTTTCTATATTCATGTCATAAAATAAGTATGCCACATAATTGATTGAAAGTCTTAGAATAATGGATTATAATCCAAATCACACACCTATGGAAGTTGGAGTTAAACTTTTATTTGACACTACTTCACCATTGGTTAATGAAATAATGTATCGACAACTAGTGGGTGGTCTCATATATCACACTACCACTAGATTGGATATTTGTTTTGTAGTAAGTTTTCTATCTTTATTCATGTATAAACCATAGGAATTATATTGGTTAATTTCAAAATGGTTATTAAGATATGTCAAATGTACTCTTGACTTTGGCATACTATATAAGAAGTATGTAGATTTTGAGCTTTTAGGATATTCTGACTCTAATTGGGCAGGATCAGTAGATTCAAGAAAATATATAAAAAGGTATGTATCCACTCTTGGTTTAGTATTTTTTTGATGGTAGAGAAAACTTCAAAATACAATGGAATTATCTTTGATAGAAGTAGAGTATAAAGCTATGGTCAGTGTAGGTTGTGAAATTATGTGGATAAATAAAATCTTTGAGGATCTTTAATTTGAGTTATCAAAGTCTACTCCAATTTTTTGTGACTACCAAAGTGTTATAAATATGGTGAAGAATCCAATATTCCATGTTAGGACCACAAACATTGAGGTTCACCATAATTACATTTGATAGTTGGTTACAAATGAATGCATCAGTCTCTTCTACTACCCCACTAAAGAGAAACCAACTGATATTATGCTGCTTGGTTCAGACAAGTTCATAAAATTTAGGGATAAACTTGTTCTTATTTCTAGTTTAGTCATTAAGGGAGGGTGTTAGCATATTATTTTGAATACCTTAGGTTTATGACTAAGGTATATTAACTATGCAATGGTTATAATGGTTTTAACCACTTGGGTAAATAGGTTAGTTGGTTTGATGGGCCTAGCTATTGTATGCTACTTGATGATTATTGTTTCACCCACCTCCTATATTATTGGGTGGTTCTTTTATGATTATTTAATAGGACCCTCATATATTGTCTAGTACACTAGTTAATTTATTTATTCATCTCTTTTTTAAAATCTAATAATTAGTAGGATGAATGTTGTAATCCTTGATTAGTTTACCTCTACATTGACTTGAGCAGAGTTCTCCTTACATGTTTTGTTTATTTATTTAACTATCCCCATTTATGTCACTAGATTAGATCATGCCAATTAAATAATTCATATTCATAATATATTCTGATACAATGTTGAATTATGGAAATATGCTAAATATAGAAATTACAACTCTAAAAAATAATTTAATTAATTAAACATGGATATGGAATAATATTGGGATTGTTTAAATATGTTAAATTAGACATTGGAAGTTAAGGTGCATAAACAGTTAGGATGATGCTTAGATGTGATTTGTCAGATTTAGAAGTCACCTCTTTGTTAGCTTAGACATTACCATTGAAATAGGGACACTGACATTGACACTTTTATCTAAAAATAAATGATTCTATCCTATATCAAATACACATCCATTTTAGTAACTTATACTTGCACTTGTTAAGGTTCATCATTGCCTTACATATTATTTATTTGGATCATACATATAGGTCATGGATATATGTGTGTAGCTCAAAACCCTAAATATTCTAATTAGGGCATACCAAATTACAAAATAGGGGTTAGTAAGATCAAGTGAATTTTAAATGGCCTAAAATACCCTTGTCAATGAGTGATGCCTCCATAAAAAATACTCCAAAGAGGGCCTTAGATTGATGTATTTATCTGCCTTATGTAAGATTGTGTGTGAATAATTGTATAAGATGCTATATGCGAGTGTATGTAGTGTTATATCTTATAATTTGATAATTATTGATCATGAACAACACTTTGAATGTTTCATAGATGTAAGAAGACTACTCCTATGAATAATTTGGAAATAGGAAATAATAAGGTAGTTTTGTAAGATTGAAAGGTGCTTTTACTTGGTATAAAATAGATGCGTGTTTGATTTGTATTTTTTAATAATAATTAATGTTTTTTGACTTATTTTTATACCAAAAATTTAAAATCATCTCATGAAAGGGTTAATTAAGACAAATAGTCTGACCCATGCATGTCAAAATATTTACAAATTTAAGTTTTTGTGAGATATGAATACTAGTGTCAGATCTAGGACACTAGCATCAATGCTAATATCCTAATCTAGATGGTAGTGTCCTAGAGAATAAAGAGTTAATAAAGATATATAATTAATAGTGAAAGATATATATCAGAGTTTAATCATATTATGGGCTACAAGTGATCCAAGTAATTATAATATTAGGGTTTGATTATAGAATAAGTATTTAGGCACTATGGAATAGTGAATGCGAGCCTTGCAATAGAAAACGGGTACTAAATTGAAGGGTTGAACCATGAGTGATATTTTAAAAGTGTAAAAGACTATTTTATCATGTAAAATATATATTTAGCATCTAAATTTACCCCTTGATCCCATTTAATTTAGTAATTCATAAGGATAAAATTACACTATCAAAGGAAATAATTGTGTACCATGGTGTGTACAACACACCTTATTTTGACTTGAGTCCTATTTGAATTTTTTTATTTATGTATTACCTATAACCAAGAGCATGTTATAATGTAATTAGTGTATATAATTTAAAAATTAAAATAATCTAAAAAATAACAAGGAAAGAGTACATCTATGTGTCAATGCAACAATATTGACAATTAGTAGTTTATTTTGATAATGATGCTTCCTTATTAAAGTATTGGAGATAGGTTCACAACTAAAACTTGGAGATGTGAAGAAGATAATTGGAGGGTGATCATGCCCCTAATTTGGTGAAAAGGGTAGGTTGTGCCAAGGCAATTGAGATCATTGAATCTCAATCACATAACTCAAATGTATACATAATCTAGCCAATCTAACTAGCCTTACCCATATCAAATAGTGTAATCATATCAACCTAAAAAAGGGGAGTAATGATAAGGATTTTAGGGCACTATTAAGGGATCCAACTAATATAGAATGTAGATACCAAAGCTATATATTTATAACATCTTAGTATTGTGCATTTGATAAATATCAATCAGGGCTCTACCCTTCAATTTTAGGCCTCCCTGTTATCGAAAGGATCACATTCACCATCTCATTGTGCTTAAATTATTATCTCTTAGTCCAATTAATATCATTATAATGACCCAAGGATCTTATACTACATAAAAAACTTAAAACTTGATAAACATCTTTCACTACTAATTTTATATTCATACCTATTTTTTATACGTATAGACATTATTGGCCATATAGGGACACTACCATTAATGATAGTGTCTAGATCCTTATCTAGTGTCTAGTTTCAAAAATTCATCCAAATTTGAAATGGCTCAAAACCTATGGGTTAACCTATTTGTCTTATTTAACCTTACCTTGAGACATTTTAAAAAGGTGTGGTATAAATACAAGTCTAAGCATCTTTATTCCTCATTTATAAAATACCAAGAAAACACCTAATAAATATAAATCAATTAACCACACAATCACTCAATTATATTCTACTCATACCTATTTTCATATCAAGGATAAGATTAGTCATATTATAGGTATGAAGCATTAAAATATTTACCCAGGAGTGATATTTTTAAAATTACAAGACAAATCACTATATGCATCATCATATAGCATATTTCACCCTTGTACACACACAACACTACATAAATATGAGGCCATTTTTTTTTATAGTTTTGGCTATGTAGGCAATGCCCATTGATAGAGGGGTATTTAGGGTATCTCAACACTGTGTACCCACTAACCCATTTTTTAACAAACTCATTCGAAGAGTGAATAAAGGTAAAGAACTAGGGTTTGATCAATCAATGAAGAGCAATACCCTGTTCCAAATATAAATAAATTAGCAGTGAAGTGATATAAAATCTATATCAATTAATTTGTTTGCATCCAAATCTAGTCATTATTTAGTAATGGACATCTATGTCACATTTATACACTAGCATCTATGGTAGTGTCCATATTTGATGGTAGTGTCTATGGCCATATAAGTATAAATTATAGAATATGATGACTAATCCATATTATTGATCATGTATACTTTACATTTATTTCTAGTTTAAATGTACCTACACATAGTAAACCAACTAAGTACCATTATTTCTTATTTATTTCAATATCTTTCAATAGTTGTACATTACTATTTTTAGCAATCCCAATTGTATAAATCTAGAATATTGTTTATCTAAGTTTTCTATTAATTGGATTCTTATAGATTAGTTTATCACCCTTGTGCTTGAACTACTTATAAATTATTAACCCAATGCCATACCATACTCAAAGTTTAGGGTTAACAATTTGGTGAACTTGACCTCTATGCCTTTATATCTAAACCCTATCTTGTCATAGAGTATTTAGCCTCTTTAGGTTTTCTCTTGATATATTTTTAGATCTATTCTATTATTTATATACAACCTAGACATAGCCCTAGATTAGGTGGTTTTTCTATTATACACTTGGAGCTTCTTTTTTTAACACCTAAGATGGATCAACCCAATGAAGTATCAAATTCCATACCTGATTAAAGTGCCAATAATGAAACTAAACAAAATATTGAATAGGTTATCATAAAATATGGTTTTGATCATAAAAATAATGAATCCAATGCAAACAATGAACATGAACAAATAGATCAAGAGAAAGTAAAATCTATTGCTATGTTTTTAGAGTGTATGCATCAAAACCTTGAAGATCTTGATGAGATCCTCATCATATTAGAAATTAAAATTAAAAAAACATAGATAAATAACCAAGTGCATTTATTGATCATGTTATTGAAGTTATGGGACATCCCCATATTATTGTTTCCCTCCCCTTGAGCAAACCATTGCTTCATACATCTAGTGAGGGCATGAGTTATGTGATTACACCATTATTCCTAGAAACAAATACTATTATTGCTACATATTCCATGGGAACTATTAGCGCTTCAACTCTATTACCGGTTTTAATGCCTATATCATCTAAAACCATGTTTCCATCCCCTTTGATGAATTCTCAAACTTCAAAACTTAGGGATAAAAATATGAAAGATATTATACAAAATATGAAAATTTTATAATCTAAGGTTATCGACATTGATAAAGATTATATGAAATCACCTTATGCTATTGATTCACAGGATGTGTTACATAATCCTCTTACACATGAACTATCTTTACACCCTTTATCAACTAGTTTTGTTTCACCCAAGTTCACATTTTATCATTGAAAGGGTAATCCTAAAGAACATATCCAATATTTCAATGTGACATATCTTGATTAAGCCTCCAATGATAAAATTTTAACTAAATTATTTCCAAGGAGCCTTAAGGACTATGCTTTATGATGGTTGTATGATTTACCACTCCAATTAGTGAGATTATTCAAACCTCTAGCTAATTAGTTCTTAACACATTTATCTATCAAAACCATTGAAAATATGTCATATGCTCAAATTTCAAATATCAAACAAGACACCAATGAACCTATCAATGAATACATTTTGAGATATAAAATAATGTTGTCCAAAATGAAAAATCAAATGGTAGATAAAGATCTGAAAGACATCTTCAAGCAAAACTTATTTTCCCCATTACATGAATCTATTATTTTTGAAAAGTTCAAATCTTTTGATGACTTATGTCATATTGTTTATGATTCTGAAATGAAACTTATTTCACTAAGCAAGCTCAAGTATGTAACAAACACACTGATTACATCTATTCCATTATTTCATATCAAACCATGCTATAAGGTGAAACCTACAAAACCTAAAAATTAAATAACCAAAACAATTAATGTAGTCTCATAAGAACCTAATCAAATCATCTTATCTAATGAACCTAAGAGACAATTTACATGATTACTTGAGTCTCCTATTTTTTTACTTCAAGAGCTTGTGGATTGTCATCTCATATCTCTCCCTCCTCCTAGAGAGATTGATATGATTCACCTCTACCCAAGGGATATGATGTTAATAAATATTATGATTATCACCAAGGGCTTAGGCACTCTACGAACATATGTTATACATTGAAGCATAAGATCTAAGACCTCATTGATGACTAAAATACTACCTTCGATGATCCTCAAAGGGATTCAAGTTCACAACCTAGTGATCATCAAAATTAGAAAATATTTAACACTCCTTTACAATATCATTTTAATAAAGATATAAAAGTGCAAATGGAATAAAATGCACATCCTGATCTATCACATTATGGGCACCCATTAGATGAAATTATTAGTAATTATATATTCACAATATCTATTATGGTTAAGATACCTTTTATTACATTTGATGATAGTGAAATAGTGGATGATGACTCCTATATTCATTCATTATTTATTCAAGCATACCTTGACCATCAACCTATACATAGTTTTATGATCAATAATGGAACTAGTTAAAATGTATGTACTATGAAACTACTTAAAAATTTGGGATATACACATGATTATCTATACCCTTGAACCAAAATTATCAGAGCATTTAACGAGACATCACAACATGTTATTGGTGAGATAGATTTACCTTTACAAGTGGGTCCAACACATGTGGTTACCACTTTTTAAATTATACCATAGACATGAGTATTTGATATGTTATTGGGATGACATTGGATACATAAAATTCACACAATATCTTCCATAGTGTATGGGTGTATTAAATACATTCATACCAACAAGGTAGTCATAGTTCCCATAATTCCATATGAACATCCACTTGAACAAGAGAAGTTTATCCCAAGATAAAAAATTATAAAACCTACTAAGGTTGGTCATCCATGAAAGGGTAAGCAATAGGAAATATCATTTCCTAAGCAACCCATACTTTAGATGCCTTTATACCAGAGAAACACAGTAGATTATATGAAATTTTCATCTATGCCTACATGTCATACTTAGTTACCTAGAGAAACTAAACAAGTTCTAATTAAAACAACTCCAAAGAAACCATAGAGCACTTAAATATGGGTTACATGAACCCTTATTCCTTTTATTATTTCTTCAAACCAAAAAGTCCTATTTCAAATACATAGGATACCATAGATTCTACAGATCCTTATATGAAACCTACATATGCTCCTTGGTAGTACCATCAATTTTACATACCATATGTTGAGCTTGGAGATTCTTATGAGAATTCATTAGATGGGATAGTAATATATCCTTCTCCTTTAAAATATTATAAAATTCCAAAAAACTCAAATATTCCAAAAATCCAAAAAAATCAAACATTACAAAAATAATAAAAATCAAATATTCCAAAAAGATAAAAACATTCAAATAATTCAAAGATAAAAAATATTTAACATTCTTATTATTTATTAGTTCCTTAGAATTTATGTTGTTTATTTTATGTTAGTATATAAAATATCATTTAATTCCTATATAAATATGTTTCATGCATCTTTGAGTGTGATACAAACATATCTAGACACATGATCTATACAATTCTAAATGTTGGACCTTTCTTCTATTCATGTGATATAGTATGTTGGGGGCATATTATTATTTGATCATGATTGATACATGTTACATAGACTTTATGATAATTTATACATTATCATGTTTGATCTTATATGCTAACACTTACACATGTCTATATTAGTTCTCATATCTTTCACAATATACTTGATATGTTATGTTACATAACATTTTTTGCTAACACATATGTAGGGACTAGTATAATATGCTTATGATGGTTGCTTATGATTCATATATTTTCCATCACTTCTTTGATTTTATCACATTACTTTATATTATCTTTATTGTATAAAATTTGAATATGTTCCTTTCTTGTTGGCCCTTATGCCATTATATGTTGTTTGGAAATTTGAATATGCCATTCTATGTTGATTGGACATTTAAATATGTCATCCCATTATATTATGTGAAAAATTTAAAATGAATCTTGTATGAAGTATCATTGGAAAATTATATTGCATTACATTGAGTTCTCTTGTGTGTGTACTTGTTTGTTTGTTTAGCTTGTACTATTACAGTCTAGACATTGCCATGATTTATATCATGCATCTTTGTGACTTGATGTGATCCCACACTACAAAATTAATTGATTTATTTACTTAAACATGTTATACCTATATTATACATGATTCATACACATATTATATATCTACCTTATCCTTTTGAGGTAAGGTACCTACCATTCTCTATCTCCTTCACCTCAAAAGTGGGGGCATATCAGTGGGGGCATGTCATAGAAGCATGACCTCCATAATTTTCATAGTTTTCAGATTTTAATGCTATACAAACATGAACTCCAAACTTATACACTTACTCAGTATCCCCATGTTTTAGTGGGGTCATGTCATAAAGACATGACCTTCGTACTTGCATAAACTCTAGTTTAGTTCCATGATTCAGATATACACTTGGGTCATAATCCTATACATTACACCAATTTTGCATAGATTTGAAACAATTTTTATTAAGATTTATGACACATATACTCTAAATTATAAATATTATAGGTGAATATGCCATGCTATTTCACAAAAAATATAAAACTCACCAATTATAATACTCACCATGACACACTAATTATACTAGGATGTATTATCATCGAGCCTACTCTATTGCAACAATTACTTCATTTTATAGGTTGAAATGATTAAATCATTAAACGTTGATAGATTTATATATTTGAGTGATTAAATCATCCACTATCAATAGATTTATAGGATGAGTTGGTTAAATCATTCACCCTCACTAGATTATATATATTCACACTTGAGTTATGTGATTTAGATATAATGATCTCAATGGCCATGTAATAACTCATCCTCTCACTAGATTTGGGGCATAACACCTTCTAATCTCCCTATTAAAATATCCAAGGTTCAAGTCTAAACCTTTTATAATTCTAATGCTTGATAAGGAAATATTATTACTAATCAAAAGCATCAATAAGCAACATGGTTGTATTGACACATAGGTGTACTCCTTCTTTGCTCTATCTCTTTTCAAACATTTAAATTATTTAAAATTTTAGATTATATGCATTGATTTACACTATAACATGATATTGGTTATAGGTCATACACTATAAACACACCCAAAGTGGGCTCAAGCAAAGGCAAGATATGCTATACACACCCACATACACATTTTCTTCATTTAAACTAGTAATTTCATCCTTATGTATTATTAGATTAAAGTGGGGGAAAATGTAGATATTAAAACTAAATATTTATAACATCTCAGTACTGTTCATTTAACAAATATCAGTCATGGCTCTATCCTTTAGTTATAAACCTCCCTATTGTTGAAAGGGTCATATTTGCCATCTCATTATGCCTAAATACTTATCTCTTAGTCTAATCCATATCATTATGATGACCCAAGTTTCATGTACTACACATAATGCTTAAAACTTGATAGACATCCTTCATTGTTAATTTTAGATCTATACCTATTTTCTATCCCTTTGGATATTACTAACCACAAAAGGACACTACTATTGATAATAGTGTCTAGATCCTTATGTAGTGTCAAGTTTCCAAAAGTCATCCAACTTTAAAAATGATTCAAAACCTATGGGTTTGTATATTTGTAATATTGATCCCTATTATGAGATATTTTCAAAAGGTGTGGTATAAATATAAGTCTAAGCCTTCTCATTCCTTGACTAGAAAATACCAAGCAAACATCTACTAAAGATAAATCAATCAAATTTGTAAGCACTTTATTTTACCCTATTCATCCTTATTTTTATATCAAGTATATGAACAATCATATTACAAGTTTAAAGCATTAAAAGAACATCCCATGCGTGATATTTATCAAATTAAATTCTTTATCACTGCATACATCATCATATAACAAGTTTCACCCGTGTGCACATACTTTCCCACACATATGGGAGAATTACATAAGTTTCAGGCTCTCTTAGGAGTATTGGCTATGTAGGTATCACCCATTGAAAAGGGGGTATAGAAAATTAATTTTAAGGGTGAATAAGGGTGAAGATCTAGGGTTTCATCAATTAATGAATAATGATAAACTATTCCCAAATATAAATACATTAGTAGGAAGGTGACATAAAATCCATAATAATAAAGTTGGTTGCATCTAGATCTAGTCATTATTCTATACTAGACACTTGTGTCACATTTAGACACTAATATCAATGGTAGTGTCTAAATTCAATGGTAGTATTTATGGATGCAAAAGTATAATTTCTAGAATCTAATGATTGCTCTAGATTTTTGATATTACATACTTTACACTTGTTTCTAGTCTAGATCTGAGTTCATATAATAAACTAGATAAGTACCATTGTTTCTTATTTATTACAATATCTTTCAATGGTTGTAATTTACTATTTTAAAAAATCTTGTATAAATTATTAATATTGTTTGTTTCAATTTTTTATTAATTAGCCTACTATATATTAGCTTATCACCCTTTTTCTTGAATTAGTTCTATATTATTAACCATATACCACACCATAGTAAAATTTTATGGTTAAATAAAAATAAATAAAGCTCAATCAATACATCTTTGTAAGTTTGGTACATAAATGTGTATATAATATAAATATGTATATGTGATTTGGTGAATTTTCATTGTATATACACCTATAATGTATATCAAGATGAAGTATTTATCAAAATGTAACATATGCTCTGTAAACTATGTATTTTTTATTTAATTGGGTAAATGCTTTTGAAGCCAGAGCTATGAATTGGATAAGTGAGGGTTTTGATAGATATACCCATAAAAAAAGAGAGGTTTTTAAATAATAGAGCCATAACCAATAGGGTTTTAAGGTTCCCACAACCATAATAAGCACAACTAGAGGGTTTACATGATCCCACAACATTAACAAATCACATAGTAAGAGGGTTTTAAGGGTCCCACAAACATAACACCATGAGGGTTTTAAGGTTACTAAAACCTTAGTACAAATACTTAATACTTTATGAAACTTTAAAAATGGATGCCCTTTAGCATAACTTCCCTTTGATAGTAGAATAAGAGCTTATTAGAAGTAGAAAGTATTCTACTAGTCTTCTGCCTATTGGGACTTCCACACATCATCTATGCACCTAAATCACAACAAGTGGGCATATCAACCCCCTGAGTCCAATAACTTCTAGATCAAAACAAATAATTATATATCTCATCCTTAATGATCTAGACTCATCTCAAAATAAAATAGGGTTTTCCAACCAAATATGACATACATGCTTAAATTCTAGGGCCAAACCTAGAACCTAAAAGAGACAAGGGTGGAATCCTCTATCATCCACTTTGATGAGACAAGTTTTGATTTGGTTTCCTTTATCTACCCCAATCAAAATTGATAGATACTAAATATAGTCCCCCATAGGTTTGGTCTTCAACAAAGTTTTTGCCCATATTTCATAGAACCTAATTGTAACAAGTGAGTATATATACCCATACACTAGGTTGAATTCTAGAACCTAGAAAAAGAAAGGGCTAAATCCTCTCCCATCTACTCTAATAATAAAAGTTTTGGTTTGGTTTACTCTATCCACCACAAATATAGTTGATTGAAATTAGATATCATCCTTCACAGATCTGGTCTTCAACAAATTTTTTGCACATCCCCCACAGAGCTTGAGAGAAGTGAGTGAGCATACATATCCACTAAATGGAATAACAACACATTAAAAAGGCTTAACAATGTTATATCAGAATCCATATAAACTTATGAGAAATCCTCTATTATCCTCATTAGCCTAGAACCCTGATACTAGCTGGACAGGGGTTTCAACAAGATTTTTGCATGTACCCAAACCTAAAAAACCATTCTAAGATAGTGTAAGAGACCACGCATAAATATAAACTAGGTAAAAGAACTCTATTATCCTCACTTATTTTGGTAACAAAAATGTGAGTTCTTTTGGTATCAACAAGCTCCATTCTGATCCAAAAACTAGATTTACCCCCTTAGCTAAATTAAATAATTTTTAAATAAATTAGATACTAAAAAATCTCAATTACTTTGAATACATAAAATTGGATGTAGAATATTCTCAATTTCCCCTTTAAATCAAATAGAAATTAGATTTATTTTTCTAGAAATGAATGAGTTAATGAAAACTCTGAACTCTCATTTTTGAATAAAAACTCCTATTTTTAAACTAATTCATGAATAATAACTATCCCCTATTGATAAATACTATTTTATTCAAAATATATTTTAAAATATAATAAATCATTTTACAAAATTTAATAAAAAGGAATTGACTTTTAAATCTGAATGTGTATTGTTTGAACAATTCTAAATATGAGTATTTTAAAAACTCATACAACTCTATTCTTCAGTTAAACCATTCCATTCATATTTTTACCCCTTCAAATATCTCTTAATCAATTTACCATAATTAATTTCCAAATATCAATGAATAATTTAAAACTGATGAAATATTAGAAAATTAAAAAAATAGAGATAAGAGATTGTTTACGGGGTTCACCAATTAACTACATCCCTAGGTTCATTTTGAACCATTCCATTATAAACTAGATGTAAATATAGAATTTAAAAATTACATCCCCATATGGTTTAATAAAACTTGCAGCTTTGTGTGATATGAATAACTCATTTGTAACACATAAACATTCTTCTCTTCAACCAAAATAATATCTACAAATGTTTGTAGCTCTCTTGAATGGGCTAATTAATTCTCTCAACCAGAGGAAAAATAATCTTAAGAGATTTATAATATATCCTTGGCCTTTACAAATCTCTATAATTTATATAGATTGAAAAGGACTCAAGAATTAAATCACCATCAATTCATTGAATTAAATAACCTGTGTTCTTTAAGCAAAATAGACCTTCATCTGTATGGATCATCCATGCTTAAAAATCCTAGTACAATTCCTTCTATATAAAAATAAATAACATGTATCCTTCTCTATTGGTTTCCCACTGTATGTAAGCTCCTTCAAAATAATAAAAATCCTTAATATATAAAAATTACCATATAACTAATGTTAGCTAACAATTCTCTATTTCTAGCCCAAGTACGGTTAAACTCTGAATAGACTTCATGCATTTAATAAAGGAATAAAATCCCATATTAATAGGGAAATTCCAATGCCATGCTTAATAAAGCAATTTTAAAAACAAAATTCAATGCATAACCTTTCAATTAATTCACCAACCATGCAAAAGGTAAGTGGAAGACCCATGTTGAGAAAAAGGTGGGTAACGATGCATGTTTTGTGTTTAGTGCCAAACATAAGACATATCCCATGCATGTTAAGAAGATAATTAAAGTTTGAACTTAAGTTTTAAAAACATAGTGGTCTAAACATATCCCATTATAATCAAACTCACCCCCCATCCAAAATGGATGTTCCACATGGTAAAAGGTGGGTAAAGGATTAAAATGGGACAAAAGTTTTAAAAACATATCCCATGCTTTTTAAAAACATATCCATTGATAAATAAAAATAAGGAATGACCATCCACGTGGAAGTGGGAATATTAAAATTTGGGTTTAAAAATATCCAATAAAATAATCAAAACCATAAATATAATATTTAAATTGGGATTTAATATCCCATGGTTATTAATAACCATAATAAAATAGGATATTAGTAATATTTTGGAAATGGAAGAATTATGATGGGAATAATTGGATATGTGGAAGGAAGATATAAAAATATATATTAGAATATCTTGGTGGCATTAATAGGATTATATGACAAAGTTAGTAACATTGGATGTTGAATGGCTATGGGTAATGTGGGTAAATGGCCAGTTTGGTCCCACATCTGCAACATAACACCCATTAGCAACATAATAAAATAATTCCAATATAAAAAGTAATTGTATCAACTTTTTATATTTTTTCCATGTGTTGATTTTCCATTATGACACTTTTCCTTTCCACATTTTTCCAAACCATAAAAAAATCCTCCCGATCACATTCCTTTTAGGTCTACAACATCATTGGCCTTAACAACCTTTAAGTCAATCCCTGAACAACCCCATATAGGAGAATGCTTAGACTACTGTCCAAGAGCATCCACCCAGGCCTAATATCTAAAGAGGAAGGATTTCATTTCCAATTGGTGTTAGATGCATAATATTATGTCCCAAGTGTATATATGAATCATGTAAACTATATCAAATTCTACCAATTCTACTAGCTGTGTATATAGGTGGACTCATGTATCCATGACATTGCCCCACTAAAATGCCCCCCTTTTAGGGTAAAAGAATGTTATTTGATACTCAATTTATCTCAAAAGGATAAGATAGCCATGTTATATCTATATCAATCATGTAGTAAAGAAACATATAGGGGAATCATCTCTAAGTAGATGTATTAATGAAGATCGTAGTATTCAACCATAACTATTATACCCAACACCCCCTTTTTTACATAGGGAAATGAGGACCCACTTTTTTCAAATTATGGTATTGAATTTGAGCCCTCTCTTCTATATGTTTATGTAAATTTTGGGAAAAGATCATGATTTGTCCTGTTATACTTTGCCATCTTAGCATTGGTATTGTGTTCCCATAGGCTAAATATTTTGTTTTGTCGGGATTGTTACTTTGAGTTAATCATTTTAGATTTATGTTTTCACAGGATACCTTGTTATCCTCTTGGGACTTGTTATTTTAGAAATTTTGTCACAGACTTGTCTATATCAAGGAAATTATTGTGAACGTTTTGTTCAAAATAATTCCCCTAAAGGAATTTGGTTAGCGAGCCCTTTGCTTAATGGAATTTGGTTTTTGGATAATTTTATTGATACACCTAATTCCATATAGACATATCCTTCAAGAATTTTATCCCAGGCCTTTTTTTTCCATGGCTTACCCTTTGGAAGTTTTGTTAAGGACACATACTCCTTTAGACTTTTTGAATATACCCTTTGGCTTTTTAAAAGTACCCTTCGATACTTTTGTGGTTACCCTTTGGGGCTTTTTGTAATGGCCCTTTGACCTATGGAATTACCCTTTAGGAATTTAATCCTAGATCATTTTACCCTATGAAGTAGACCCTTCAAGCATTTTTTCCATAGACCCTTTGACTCTTCCACTTGCCCTTCAAGACTTTTATCTTGGATCCTTTATCTTTTAGGATTTACCCTTTAGGATTTTGTTCCAAGCCCCTTTACTTTTAAAAAATACCCTTTAGAATTTTTTTGTAGCCATTTTGGCACTTTAGGAGTGCCCTTAGGAAATTTTGAAATGCCCTTCAACCCATTCACACCTAACCTTCAAGAATTTTATCCCATGTCTTTACCCTTTCAAACATTCCTTTATACATTTTATTTGAGACATTTTCCTTGAGGAAATGAACCTACCCTTCAGTATTTGTGCAATAGAACCTTCAACCTTTTTTTTGTGGCCATTTTTACCAATATAATTCCTTTGAGACTTTTGAAATACCCTTTTGTCTTATCGACCTACCCTTCAAGAATTTTATCTTAGGCCCTTTCCCATTGAAATGTACCCTATGAAGTAGACCCTTCAGGCATTTTCACTATGAAGTAGATCCTTTGGTCCTTTTGAACATGCCCTTTGGGACTTTTGTCTTGAGCATTTTTTCCCTAAGAGCCTATCCTTTGAGACTTTTCCTGGGATAATTCCTTCATAATTTATGTCTTGGATATTTTATCTGATGCAAAAGGCCCAAAACAATTCCCCCAAGGGAACATGCCCTTCAAACTTCCTAAACTAACCCTTTGGACATTTTGAAAGTGACCTTTCAACATTTTTGAAGTGGATACTTACCCTTTCAAACTTTATCTTAGGACCTTTTCCTTCTGAGACTTACCCTTTAAGACTTTTTTCTTAGGCCCTTTTCCCTTTGACCAATTCCTTTGGAACTTTTATTCCATCCCTTTTGCCCTTTGGCCAATTCTTTTAGACATTTTATCTAAAACATCTTGCCATTTGACCCTTTTAATACCATCCCTTCAAGCATTCCTTTGTACTTTGTGTCTCAGACATTTTTTTTGATTAAATTAGGGTCCTAACAATAGAAATATTGGAACAATTCCCCTGCATAATTATCCCAAAACAAATACCATGCTACCAAGTGGCACCTTTGTTGAGAGAGTGTTTTATTATGTTTTGAGATTAATTTTATATTTTAGCCTAGGCCCCAATTATATTTTATTAATACTAAACCTTAGGCTAAAATATTCATGCAAGGTCCTTTATACATATTTTCCAAAAGTATTATGCTAATTCATTTTTTGCTTATGTTTTTAGGAGTAGGGAGTCCTAAGGAAATGATATGTGTCCAATTGTCAATATTAAATTTGACAGTCACATGGACATTATTTTATGGTCATGAGGACATCATTTGATAGTCACATGAATGTCAAATTTAACCTTAAAAATAGACTAATTTATGAAATTAAATTTGATAATTATATAAACCTCATTGATGGTCATAGAGGATGTTAGTTAATGGTCATGCAAACATAAAATTTAACCTCATAAATTATCCTTTTAGATTCAAATAAAGATCTTACAATACACAATTGATCAGGCCCATTTGATCAAAATATGTGAGAGTGAGTTGAAATGTCAAATCTCCATGAGAGTGAAAAGTGTCACCATCATAGGAGCCTAATACATAGAGCTTAAAAGCCCTAAGAAGCTGTCAAGTGGCACATGTATGAAGTAGAGCAAAATAGGGAATGACAAGTGTCAAGCACATAGGAGTCAATGAGCCAAAAGCACTAAAATCCAATGAACCAAATTAAACCAGTACATAAAGATCGATGGTATGAGTCCTAGGTGGAATTTTCAAATATCTTGGACTTAATCAAGTGTTGATGCATGTCACATTTCAAAATCTATAAGTAGACAAAATACGTAGATATTTGGACTGTGCTATATTTATCAATAAACATTGGGTCTCATAGTTAAGCTAGAGTATGAACATGCATGTCTTAATTTGAATGGAAAATATAAAAGTGAAGATCTAAAAAAATCATGGGAAAACATGCAATGCACATTTCAAATTATTCATGGATAATAGTAGTGCCACTAGTTCTAAAACATTGGTAAAGTGATTTTGGTACTTTATGCATATGCCAGAGTTCCATTTAAAGGTGGCCAATATAGAAGATCAAAAGGTTGTTATTATAACCTATAAAAGGAGACATGTGTAGTTTTGATAAACAACATATGTTCTAAAGTTTTCATATAGTTTGAACTATAATTATAAAAAATTACCTCTATCTTTATACACATGAACATGTTGTATAGCTTTGGCAAAGGCCATTTTAAATAGATAACTATAAGTAGACTCTTATATGGTTTTAGACCATAGTTAGAACTCATGTTCTAACTATCACATGTAATGACCTTGCATGAAATTGGAGGATGAGGTGACCCATTACCCAATTCTATATAAACAATTATAATCCAACTTGGATTTTGGTTAGAGAATTTTTGAATACAGGAGCAACATTAGTTTTGATCATCAACGAATGTGTTTGTGTATTTTATTTCTAATTTATATGTAATTAGTTATTACTTTCTTTAGTTGTATGTTTTAATAATCTTTAGTGTGTAAAAGCTACAAATAGATTCTTGATTATTTTGGTTAACGTACTGATTTGTAGATGTGCAATAGCTATTGAAAGATTGCTAAACATATTGGTTAAAATAGTCAAGTTAAAATAGATTCATAATTTTAATTGTGCATGAATGCTTTCTTGTATGTAGTTTTTTTTGTGTGTGCAATAGCTACCCCAAATTCTTCACTAGCTTTAGCTATAATCTCCTAATTAAGGGTGTACAACATATGACCTAAAAGGAGCAAGCTTTATCAAAAGATTTTGAATTTTTTACATCTTTATCTCTTTAGACTTCCTAGCCATGTCTGACTAAGTGTGTGTAATTGCTACTAGCAACGAGCATAGGTTCTGAGAGCACTTGTCCTTTTAGAAACTAGTTAGGGGATTAATTCCCAAAAACCACATAAAATTTCTTTTTTATTCTACCCTTCCCTCATTTTGTGTTTGTTTTAAGATCTACCTACTCTGGATTACCCACCATCTACCTATTTGACTCACATAGAGATTTACTACCCTTATTAGGAACCACACCTCTATCCAAAAACCTTATCAACAACTTACATGTCTTACCCACTATTCCATCAACAGGTTGATATAGATCGTATACCTACAACTCATGCCCTAGAGTGGATTTTACCTCCATTGAGATCATAAATTGTAAGAGCTACCTTGTTATGGCTATGGTGTGCATAAAATCCATACAAACAATTGATTGGTTCTAGGGGGGACAAGACCTCCAATTTACTAAAAGCTTTGAGAATGGATTGGATTTTAAAAGGACCCATAGATATCCTAGGTATTCAACATGATTTACCCAATGACCAATTTAAATACCTTCCTAGGTTCCATTATAATCACCCAAGAGTTTTTGAAGGGCATCTTTCTGCTTACACATATGCTATGTATGTTATGGATATAAAATTTGAGGATGTAATATGTAGGTTGTTCCCTTTCACATTGGGAGAAGAAATGCATGATTGGCTTATAGGGTTGGCACCTAGTTCTATTACTTGTTGGAGTGATCTTGAGGAGTATTTTTTTATATGATTTGGTCTAAATATTGATGTTCATGCTTTAAAAAATAATTTAACACCATCTATAAGGTTCTCTATAGGTATGTTGGATATGAATTGTACATAAGTTATCCATAGAGAGAGATTGTTATTGTGCCCAAATTGGAACATAGTGGAAGGGTTTCCTTTTAATCTAGGTACTATGCATAAGGAAGAAGAGATCCCAGATGAAAAATGTATTGTATCCATCAACAAAGAAATTACAATGTTTCAAGAAAAATTAAGATACCAACAACAAGAAGAGGAATACGTCAAGCTGAAATAATTGGATCATGTTGATTCCATCCCTATATTTGATGAGTTAATTGAAGAAGGAAATAATGATAGAGAGGAACATGTCAATTTAAAGGAACATTTCCAACCTTTATAGTAAATCTATGATATAGAATATGTTTAGACATAGGATTGATTACTTTGCCTTACAGAAGAAGACATTATCTCTAAAGATGGTGTTGATGACTCTTATGACTATTAGTTTGCATTAGAATATCTATTATAAGACTCATTTGATGATTATATTCCTAACTTATTCTCTTTTGATCATGTAGGCCCCAATATTAAGATTTTAGATTATGTCATGCCTAAGGAAAGTATGTATTTTTATCATGGGGTAAATGGAAAAGGTATTTTGGCTTTCCTTAATAATTTTGATTCTATTTTTAAGCTCCCTTATAATGGAATTAATTCACATAGATGCTCATGCCTTGATTTGATAGATGCTGAATTCAATTTGGTGCCTAACTCTAATGTGCATGACACCATGGTTAATTATGTGATTGAAAAAGAACTCCCATGTGTGTGAAGATTGAAGTTACTTAGCATTGAAGAAAATACCTTTGATTACACATATGATGCCCATGAAGTTGCATATCTTCTAGAGTATAACTATTTGAAAGAAAAATAGTAAAAGGATCAACAACATGCATTAGATGAGATATTTTTGAAGTAATGGTTAATAAATCTCTCTCCTAAAATCAAAAATAATGAGCCCCAGGTAAAAAAAATTATTCATGATTTAGAAATTCAAGAGCTGATTCATTCAAATATTGAAGGTCACACTCAAAGTGAGAGTTTAGATGAAGTGATTTTTAAACCGATAGGGACCCCCTTACTTAGTAAATGGATATCAATCTCGATTATCCCCCATACTTAAATAGATAACTGGATTTTGAAATAAATATAGAGTGAATAAAAAACCCTATTTAAATTTATTTTTCATTGTAAATATTCACTTTTTAATAATGCAAGTAAAACTGAAAGCAAAAGGGAAAATAGTAACACATTGGTACCAAAGTGATAACATAGTTCACCTTTTTATGGGCTACATATTCAGGTTCACTACAACCATGAATTGATCCATTCATAATAAATGAAAGTACAATTTTATGAAACTTAAATCCATGGATCAATAATCTATAATAGTACTAAAATTAAACTGTATGAATACTCTGATCTGATCAGGAACTCATCTCCCCTTCATCTACAACACCTATGCATCATCTCCAAAATATGGGCATAATTCTCCATACAAGAGTAAAATAACTCTTTAAAATGGGTCAATATCTCATCATCAAATAATATGACTCAATTCCATAATAGTGATGAGCTACTTTGATAAAATAACATATGAAGGTTAAGTAGGCATTTGCCTTTATAAGGGAAAATAATCTCATTTACAGTCAAATTATAACAACTCTGATACAAAATATCATATAAATTATCCCATAGGCATTTTGCCTTTACAATATAATGACTCCTTTATTATTTAGAATCAAATAACTACATCTCTAAAATAATCCTTCACTATTAGCCTGCAAGAGTGTCTTAGAATCCCTTTACAAAAAATCCATAGGCTTACAAAATAAACACTAAAAAACTTGGCTTAAAAACATTACAATACTTTAGAGGATCTAAAGATATGTTAAAAAATATGATTTCATGCCTTTATATACATGTTTCAATCTTAGGCATAGTGGCCAAGACATTTATCCTTTTGGCAGGAGATTATGGGGTCGAATCCCCTTCTTTTAGCAATAAATCATGTCAATATCCATTTTAAATAGAATATCCTCCCTTTGAATTTCAACCATCCACCTTTGGTGGAATGGTGAAGGATTGAAATAGAGAATGAGATGTTGGGGGTTTAATCCTCCCCAACTACCTTTTACCAATGTTAGGCAATGCAGATTTTTAAATCCCACATTCATGGGGATAAGGCTCAACTTGGTTTTTTTATAGCCTTAAGCCTCCCAATGCTAATGTGGCTTGGACACATCTCCTCTAATTAATATGCCTAAAACTTAGAATTTGTTGTTTACAACCTTCAAACTTGGTTTAGAAAGATATGAGCTCAGTCTCGTTGAGCTAGCACTCAAGTTAGGTTGGATGAGTTGGTACTCTAAACTGGCACTTGGGCTAGGTCTTGAGCTATTTACTTTGAACTCAACATAATAGTGACATGGAAAATAGAGGTGAAAAGTGGTGATAAGCCATGTGGTGGCCTAAGGTCCCACCATATGGGCCTCTCCAATAACACCACGTTATCACTCCTCATCCTGCCACTTATCACAACTAGAAACACTAAAAATAATATGGTATATGAATAGTGTAATTAAAAATATTAAAACTATACTAATATACCATAGTGATAGAGTCCTCTTATATCACAAAAGTGGGCTCCACTAGCTATAGTCCCTGTAGTTGGCCCTTTTATGACTGTTAAATATTGAAGGCATATAAACCCATTTTTTGCCATGTGTCCAAAACTTACCACATCATCAATTGACCAAATTTGACCAACCATATCTAGAGAAAATGAATTTTGTTTCTCAAGTTCTACATACCATTATAAATATCTCAACAATCCCTATGTAATGGTGTTAGTTTAGGGAGGATTAGGGGCATTCAAAAATGTCCTCTAGATTAAATCTCCCCACAAAGTCCTTTTGGCCTCCAAAAGACACAATCTCTAAATTGTCTAAAAATGAAAGTACATTTCCTTTATGAATTCTCTTCACTAAAAAATCCATATTTCTATACTGATTAAAATATACAAGAGCCAATAGTAACTGAAGGTGATTCTCCACATAGGGGAAAAAATCTCCCAATCAGGGTCAAATCTCCAACTAAGGACAATGCATCTCTTCTATCCACATCTTCTTGCACACATCAATATATATACAAGAGCAAA
Source organism: Torreya grandis (assembly GCA_037957365.1). Classification (NCBI taxonomy): domain Eukaryota; kingdom Viridiplantae; phylum Streptophyta; class Pinopsida; order Cupressales; family Taxaceae; genus Torreya; species Torreya grandis. The sequence goes on along the minus strand of JARHVA010000642.1, from coordinate 4,415,370 downwards.
TATAATAGAAGGAACTTGAAGCAAATATGATATGAAACTCCAAGTATCAAAAACTACTGTAAACTATTTCCAAAACTCTAAATTCATCTTGGAAAATTTCATAATAGAGATTGAAAACCAAAAATGTAAGAAGAAATACTAAGCATGATAAACCTGTCATGAAGTATTTCCAACTACAGGTAACTCTAGTTCTATAATGTCAGTTTCTCTCTAAAAATGAGGTATAGTTTTTCCATAAAGGGTTATCTCTTGAGTAGGGGTAATATCTCAATAATGAGGCAAAGATTCACAAAGGTACTATCTCTCAATACAAAGTATTTCTCAAAATGAGGCAAAACAACACAAGTTTACCCATACCAATTTCTCTCCTAAAGGCTATAACCAACTAGATTCTATAAAATTTTATGAAGAGGGAAAATGATTTCCCTTTGAAACTCCAAGAATTAAACTTAGATAATTTTTGAATAGAGATTATTTACTAGACATGCCATCTGCTACAAGTAATTAGTAAGCAAATATCATAAACATGAGAAGAAAAACTAAGAATTATAAACTTGTCTCAAAGTTATTCCCACTGATTGATTTCTCCAAATCCACTATAGAAAGTGGTATATATTTTCCTTCAACATTGGTTAAAAATTCCTCCATATGATAAATAAGGAATCCCAAAAAGTGTTGATGATGAAAAAATAACATGCTTACCAAACTTGTAGCAATGCAAAATAAAACTATCCAAGAAACCATTTAAACCAAATCAAGGATTATCCCCTTTCATGGTTTCCACAACTTGAATAGAAGGTTATACCACATCAAACCTCATTAAGTATGAGGTAATGATAAAACCTCTTATTTTTTGATAAAAACTGTAATAATTTTGAAATAAGGTATATTCTATTTCCAACAAGCCACACAAGGTTATCTAATAAAACATGGATATCAACCAATATACAGTGTATATAGCCATTTTCTCATAGACAAGAATCATTGGAATAGTTTTACCTTCATTCAAAACTATGAACTACATACTCTGTTGAGTAAAGGTTAAATTTTAAACAACCAATTAATAACTAGTAAACTGAAGTGTAAAACTTGTTCAACTTCATGAATAATGCCATATTTCCATTCTCCATATCTTACCATGGAAAGTGGTTTTTTCACTTGATTAATATTTCTAAGGACATAGGTTTTGAAAATATAGTCACTTTACCAAAAAGAAAGGTTACATAACATTATTATCAAAACATTGTGTCAAATACCAATACTAACTAGATCCATCTCCATAACTTCATCACCTTGTAAGTAACTTCCATGAGAGTAATCTACTAATCTCTCATTGGCATATATTCTGAGGCTTTACCTATGGCTTACCCTATAAATAACTTGTACTTCCCTACACACAACTGTAAAACAATATACAAGTCTAAAAAGTCTACTTAACCCAAATAGAGAACCGTTTTACCTCAAACCATGATAGTATGTTAACAAGATCAAACTTCCTATTCCTAGATATATACCACTAAAAATACCTAGCATTTTATCTATAAAGAAGGACTAATCCCTTCACAACATCATCTAGCACATACTCTCATCATCCTCTAGTGATGCTATGCTTTCTCCTCTTATAGACTGATCCCTACAAGACTAATGGTTTTAGACTCTCAGCTGTTAAAAGCTTGTCTTATTTCATCATATTGGAACATCTTCCAATTCTCTATTACACTAGATAGTCTTACATGGTCAAATCAAATATAAGAACATGAAGCACAAAATCAGAAACATGACTATAATCAACCTGTACTGATACCAAAATTTGATCTATAAATTGATAGGGATCCCCCTTAATCAAATAGTTTTTAAATGGATATCAATCTCAATTATCCCCCCATAATTAAATAGATAACCAGCTTCTAAAATAAATATAGAGTGAATATAAAACCCTATTTAAATTGATTCTACATTGTAAACATTCACCTTTAAATACTGCAAGTAAAACTAAAAGTAGAAGGGAAAATAGTGACACATTGACACCAAAGTGATAATGGAGCTCACCTTTTTAGGGGCTACATCTTTGGGTTCACTACAACTATTAATTCATCCATTCATAATAAATTAAAGTATAATTTTATGAAACTTACATCCATGGATAAATAATCTACAATAGTACTGAAATCAGACTATATGAAGACTCTAATCCGATAAGGAACTCATCTCCCTTTCATCTGTAGCACCTATGCATCATCTCCATAATCTAGGCATAATTATTCATACAAGAGTAAAATAACTCTCCAAAATGGGTCAATATCTCATCATCAAGGAATATGACTCAACTCTGTAATAGTGATGAGCTACTCCTATAAAATAACATATGAGGGTTTTGTAGGCATTTACCTTTACAACATAAAATAACCTCATTTACAGTTAGATTATAATAAATCTGATACAAAATATCATATGAAGTATCCCATAGGAATTTTTCCTTTACAATAGAATGACTCATTTATAATTCAAAATCAAACAATTACATCTTCTAAATAGTCCTCCACTATTGGCCTCCAAGATTTTCTTATAAGCCCTTTACAAAAAATCCATAGGCTTACAAAATAAACACTAAAAAACTTGGCTTAAAAAAACTTACAATACTTTAGAGGATCTAAAGATGTGTTAAAACCAATGATTTAATGCCTTTATATACACATTTCAATCTCAAGCATAGTGGCAAGGATGTTTATTCTTTTGGCCAGAGGTTACCGGGTTGAATCCCCTTCTTTTGGCATCAAATCATGCCAATATCCATTTTAAATAGAATATCCTCCCTTTGCATTTCAACCATCCACCTTTGGTGTAATGGTGAAGAATTAATAAAGAGAATGAGACATTGGGGGTTTGATTCTCCCCAACCACCTTTTACCAATGTTAGGCAACACATATTTTTAAATATCACATTCATGGGGGATAAGGTTGGACTTAGTTTTTTTATAGTCTTAAGCCTCCTAATGCTAACATGGCTTGGCCACATCTCCTCCACTTGTTGTGCCCAATAATTAATATTTATTATTTATAACCTTCAAACTTAGTTTATAAAGATATGAGCTCGATCTTATCAAACTGACACTTGATTTGGGTTGGATGATTTGGTACTCTAAGCTGACACTCAGGCTAGGTCTCAAGCTATTTACTTTGAACTCAACATAATAGTGACTTGAAAAATGGAGGTGGAAAGTGGTGGTAGGCCACATGGTGTCCTGAGGACTGACCACATGGGCCTCTCCAATAATACCACTATATCACTCCTCATCCTACCACTTATCATAAATAGAAGCACCAAAAATAATATAGTATATAAATAGTGTAATTGGAAATATTAAAATTACACTAATATACCATGGTAGTGGAGTCCCCTTCCATCACAAAAGTGGGATCCATTGGATACGGTCCCCATCGTTAGCCCTTTTATGACCATTGAAGATCGGAGGTGCACAAACCCATTTTTTCCATGTGTCCAAAACTTACCATGTCATTAGTTGACCACTAGTTGATCAATTTTGACCAATCATATCTAAAGAAAATGAGCTTTGTTTTTTGATTTCTACATACCATCAACATGTTCTCAATGATCCCTATGTAATGGTGATAGTCTAGGGTGAATCAAGGATGTTCAAAATATCCTCCAAATCATGAATTTTTTGAGGAATATGTTGTTCATGATTATACATATGATTCTAACTCTATCTTTGAGGACCTTTCCCATAATGAGTTCATAGAGGATGATAAATTTTAAGACTACAGGTCAGATATAATATCCATCTCAGTAGGTACTTTCAAGGATTGTTCATTTGAATTAGGTTCTCCTAAATACATGAGTAATAATGGTGAGCTTTCAGAATGTATGTATCATAGGGAATATTTATTTTTATATTATGTCTGGGATGTCCCAATGAGTAACCCTAATTTTTTATTTTACAATATAAGGGAAAAACTCAAAATTATACTCAATGAATACAAAGATGTCCCTACCTATCTCAAAACTTTAATGGAAAAAACCTTGTTATTACTAAAAAATGAAAAGCATACCAAACACAATTTTCAAATCCATCCCCATATTTTTTGGGTTTTATTTAGAGTAGGAGTAGGTTAGGTTTTTTATTTTCTGTCACTTACTTTCATAGACTAGTTTCCTGCTTTCTAGATTAATCTTTCTTGCTTTTAGTATTTTTCTTTCTAGACTAGATTTCATGTTTTCTAGATTAGATTTTAGTGTTTTCTTAGATTAGTTTTTCTTTGCTTTCTTTGACAATTAGAATTGTGTTTACTTTGACTATAACCAATTTAAAATCCAAACCAACTGAGCTTATGACTTATGGAAAAGAGGAAATTTAAAATCTTGACATTTTGGGACTAGCTTACAAATTAGGTGTATTTCTATGTTTTTGAGTCTTTAAGATGAAGGTAGGTAATCATGGATTGTTATAAATGGTGTCATAATTGAATAATTTTACCATGAATGTTTAATTTTCTCTTAGAGTGCTTCATACAAATTTAGAAATTTTTTCTTGTTTTATTGGGTCAAATGCACTTATCACATTAAATACCTATTGAAAGTGATAATTCTGGGTATAGGTGTAGCTTGTAGGGATGATTTATTAATGATTTGTTTTATAATTATACCATATCACTGGGGTTTCATCTCTTTTATTTTCCATTCAAGAAAAAAATAAGAGAAAAGAGAAAACAAAAGAAGAAAAAAAGAGTTTAGAAGAGAAAAAGAAAATAAGAAAAAAATGAGTTTAAAAGAGCAAAAGAAAATCTAAAGAAAATCAAAAGGTTCACATGATGAAATAAGGTCAATGTACCATGCATCATGATTAAGATAAAATAATGGAAAGTGAAGAGAAGGAGCCTAAGGTATCTCTATCGAGGCTATGGACACCTGGCTGGCAATAGAGTAATGCCTGAGCTTCCCTTGTTTTTGGAGCTTTAAGAGATACTAGAATGAAACCTACATTTCATCAAGCCTTTGAAAAATTTATCACAATAGGGTTTAAATAATATACATGTTTGACACACACAGATCCAAGAAACTAGAAGGCAAGTATGTTGTGTGAATTAACTTAAGAGTCTCTTTCATGTTTTTGATTTAAGTATTCTTCTATGGCACACTTCATGACTGATTTGAGATTGCAAACTAGAGTTATAGGTTCTTGAATACTTAGGAGTATTCCCCATATGAGTCACCATTTGTTGTAACATAAAACCCCCTTTTTTTAATAGGAAAATGGGGACCCAATTTTTTCAAATTATGGTCTTGACTTTGAGCCCTCTCTTCTATATGTTTATGCAAATTCTAAGAAAAGATCATGATTTGGCCTTTTATACTTTGCCATCTTGGCATTGGTATTGTGTTCCCATAGACTAAATCTTTTATTCTATCAAGATTGTTACTTTGAGCTAATTTTTGTGGATTTATGTTTTCATGGGCTAGCTTTTTTATCCTCTTGGGACTTTTGTCATGGACTTATCTATGTCAAGGAAATTATTGTGGATATTTTGTCTAAAATAATTCCCCTGAAGGAATTGGGTCTGTGGGTCCTTTGCCTGATGAAATTTGGTTTTCAAACAATTTTCTTGATACACCTAATTCCCTAAATACATACCTTTTGAAAAAAATTTCCTAGGGTTTTTTACCCCACAGTTTACCCTTTAGAGGTTTTTTCAAGGACACATATTCCTTCAAATTTTTTGAACATACCCTTTAGCCTTTTGAAAGTACCCTTTGGGAATTTTTTGGTTACCCTTCAAGACTTTTGTAATGGACCTTTGCCCTATGGAACTACCCTTCAAAAATTTCATCTCAAATCATTTTACCCTATGAAGTAGACCATTCAAGCATTTTTTCCATGAAGTAGACCCTTTGGCCCTTACACTTGACCTTTAGGACTTTTGTCTTGGATCCTTTATCCTCCAGGATTTATCCTTCAAGATCTTGTTCCAAGCCCCTTTGTTTTTGAAAAATACCCTTTAGCCTTTTGGTTGTGGCCATTTTAGTCCTTCAGGAGTGCCCTTCAAAACTTTTAAAATGCCCTTCAACCCCTCTAAACCTACCCTTTAAGAATTTTATCCCATGCCTTTACCCTTTTGAACATTCCATTAGAGATTTTGTTTGAGACATTTTCCCTGAGGAAATGAACCTACCCTTTGGGTTTTATGTAATAGACCCTTTAGAATTTTTGCTGCAGCCATTTTGCTTGATAGAATTCCTTTGGGAATTTTAAAATTCCCTTTTCCTTATCGACCTACCCTTTGAGACTTCTGTCTCGATCCCTTTCCCATAGAAATGTACCCTATGAAGTAAAACCTTCAGGTATTTTTGCCATTAAGTAGACCCTTTGACCCTTTTGAATATGCCCTTCAAGAATTTTGTCTTAAGCATTTTCTTCCCTATGAGCCTATCCTTTAGGACTTTTTCCTAGGCTAATTCCTTTGGACTTTGTGTCTTAGACATTTTATCCAATGCAAAAGGCTTGAAACAATTCCCACAAGGACAAATGCCCTTTGGGCTTCTTGAACTAACCCTTTTGATATTTTAAAAGTGACCTTTCAACATTTTTGAAGTGGTCATTTACCCTTCAGGACTTTGTTTGGGGACCTTTTCCCTTTGAGATTTACCCTTTGAGACTTTTGTCCTGGGCCTTTTGCCCTTCAACTAATTCTTTTGAGACATTTGTTCCATCCCTTTTTCCCTTTGACCAATTCCTCTAGATATTTTATCTGAAACATATTTCCCTTTGACCCTTTTGAGACCATCCCTTCAAGCATTACTTCAGACTTTGTGTCTCAAACATTTTTTTGACAAAAATAGGGTCCTAACAACAAATCCTAAAATAATTCCCCTAAGACAAATACCATGCTACCAAGTGGCACCTTTGTTTAGAGAGCATTTCATTATGTTTCAAGCTTAATTTAATATTTTAGCTTAGGCCCAAATCATATTTTATTAATACTAAAACTTTATGATAAAATATTCATGTAGGGTCCTTTATACATACTTTCTAAAAGTATTATACTAAGTCATTTTTTGCTTATGTTTGTAGGAGTAAGGAGTCCTAAGGAAATGAAACATGTCCAATTATCAAGATTAAATTTGATAGTCACGTAGACGCCATTTGACAATCATGAGGATGTTATTTGATGATTGTGAAAACTTCAAATTTAACCTCGACAATAGAATAATTTACAAAATTAAATTTGACAATCACGTATATGTCATTGATGATCACAAGGATGTTAGTTTATGGTCATGTGAAAGTAAAATTTAACCTCATAAATTACCCATTTGGATTAAAATCAAGATCCTATGATGTGCATCCACTTAGGTCCATTTGATTGAATGATGTAAGAGTGATTTGAAATGTCAAAGCTCTATGAGAGTGACAAGTCTCACCATCGTAGAAGCCTAGTATATAGAGCTCAAAAGCCCCAAGTAGATGCCTAATGGCACATGTATGAAGTAGATAAAAATAAGGAATGAAAAGTGTCAATCACATAGAAGTCAATGATCCAAAAGCACTAAAATCTAACAAACCATGTTTAACCAGTACATGAAAATCAATGGTGTGAATCTTAGGTAGACTTTTCAAAGATCTTGGACTCAATCAGGTGTTGACATATGTCACATTTCAAAATCTAGCAATAGATAAAATATGTAAATATTTAGACTATGCTATATTTATCGATAAACATTAGGTCTTACAGCTAAGCTAGAGTATGAACATGCATGTCTTAATTTGAATGACAAATATAAAATTGAAGATCCAAAAAAATCATGGGCAAACATGCAACACATAATTTAGATTAGTCATAGCTAACAATAGTGACACTGGTTCTAAAACATTGGTAAAGTGATTTTGGTACTTCATGCATAAGTCAAAGTTCGATTTAAAGGCAAATAATCTAAAAGATCAACATGTTCTCACAACCTATAAAAGGAGGCATGTGCAATATTGGTAAATGATGCATATTCTAAAGTTTGCATATAGTTCTATCTATAATTATAAAAAAATGCCTTTATCTTTATACACATGCACATGTTACATAGCTTTAGAAAAGGCTATTTTAAATAGATAACTGTAAGTAGAATCTTATACAATTTTAAATCATAGTTAGAACTCATGTTCTGACTATCACATGTAATGACCTTGCATGAACTTGGAGGATGAGACGACCTCTTCCCTAAGTCTATATAAATAATTATAATCCAACTTGGATTTTGGTTGGATAATTTTTGAATACATGAGCAACATAAGTTTTGATTATCAGTGAATGTGTTTGTGTATTTTATTTTCAATTTCTATGTAATTAGTTGTTACCTTATTCGGTTGTATGTTTTAATAATCTTTAGTGTGAAAAATATATGAATGGATTCTTGATTATTTTGATTAATGTATTGATCTATAGATGTGAAAAAACTATTGAAAGATTGGTAAACATATTGATTAATATATTCAAGTTCAAATTGATTCATAATTCTAATTGTACATGAGTGATTTCTTGTATGTAGTTTTTTGTGTGTGTATAAGAGTTGCCTCAGATACTTCACTAGCCTGATCCTTAATCTCTTGATTAAGGGTATGAAATAGCTTCCCTAAAAGGAGAAACCTTTATTTAAGGCTTATGAATTTCCTTCATATTTATTTCCTTAGACTTTCTATCCATGTCTGACTGTGTGTGTGCAATTACTGCTAGCAACAAGGATAGGTTTTGAGAGCACTTGTCCTTTTAGAAACTAGCCAAGGGAGTAATTCCTGAAAACCACATAAATTGATTTTTTTTCTTACCCTTCCCTCCTTTTTGAGTTTGTTTTGAGATCTACCTAATATATATTAGACACTAGCTTCCCATAAAACTCACATAGAGATTCAATACCCTTATTAGTAACCACACTTCCATCCAAAAACCTTGTTGAAGACTTGCATGCCCTACTCGCTATTCCATCAATAGGTTGAAATAAATCACATACCTGTAACTCATGCCCTAGAGTGGAGTTTACCTCCATTATGATCTTAAAATGTTAGAGGCTATCTCATTATAGCCATGGGGTGTATAAAACCTACACCAACAATAACAAGCCCTAAATGCATTATGTGGATCATGACAACATCTAGAAGTAACAAACATAAGATCAAAAAACAATCAAACACACACACAAGAGTACTTAGTGTTACAAAAAAGGGGTGTAAGCTAACCTAAAATAAGGGTCATGTTTAAATGCAACACACTAAAAAGAGAGGACATGTTCAAATGTTCATACACCAAAGAAACAATCAACACTCATGACACTATGGCTAGAAAACAAGAAACATGTTCAAATGTTCCACAATCCAAACAAGAAAATACACTCAAGTAATTCATATGATAAGATTAATAAGTGACAAATAAACAACTAGCATAAGCATGGCATATTAGTCCCTGTATACATATGTTAGTAAAATGTCCTATAACATAACATATTTGGCATACTATGTAAGATGTAAACATGAGTATAGGCATGTGTAAACATTAGTATATAAGCCCAACATGATAATTCAAAATGATCATAAAATGATATAACTTATATCAATTATGATCAATAGAAGTAGATGCCCCCAACATAGTGTGTCATGTTGTTAGATGAAAGGGCCAACATTTTTATGTGCATGTATCTTAGATCTAGTGTATAATTATATCACATTCAAGTACCTATGAAACATATGTGTGTAAATAAAGGAGATAATATGATATCTACTAATATAAATTAAACAACACATGAAAAAGCTAGTAAACATGGAAATGCAAAGATTTTTTACATTTTTGATTTATTTGAATGTTTTTAAAATTTGTTGATTATTTGAATTATTAAAATTTTTAAATTGAGAAGGCTAGTCAGTGGTCTCATCTAAGGGATGCTCATAGGGTAATCTAGGCTTAATATGGGGTACAATTTACTAGGTTATACTACTAAATATTATGTGTATGTGCCAAATCTAAATCTATAGAATCTGTAATACTTTATTTATGCCTCAAAGGACTTTGTGGTCATGAAGTAATATTAGAAGATATAATCATTCATGTAAACCATTTATTTAAGATTTTTGGCTCTTAGTTATAACTATAAGATTGAGTATTTTTACCCTCTATGAAACATGTTAATATGTTTTAAATAATTGGTTGGGTCATGTAGGTATAGAGGATGGCTCCGTAGAGTCCATTATGTATCCCTAATGTAATAACCTCTCTAATATAGGTCACCTAGGAAAGGGTATTGAATTTTTCTTACCCTTTCACTCATGATTAACCTTAGTAGGTTGTATTATTAGTTGTATCAGAATAAAATTCTCTTTTTATAATGGATGTTCATATTCAATTATTGAAACTATGATTACCTTATTGGTGTGAATATACTTAAGACATCTCTACATTGTGGAGTGCACTGTGCAAAGCTTATGAATCCAAAGTCATCCTAATAACATATCAAAGACTCATGTACATGGTTTAACTAAAAATGTTGTGGTCACATGTGCTAGACCAAATGTTTAACCTTTTTTGGAAATAAGGGTAAAGAGAGAATAGCCTAATAAACAAAGGAATAAACTATTATAAAAGTAAGCCAATCAAATAATTCAGATTCACAATATATTCTAACATAATGTTAAATTATGGAAATATGTTAAATATAAAAAGTACAATGCCAAACAATAATTTCATTACTTAAACATGAAGAATGAATAATACTTAGAGATTATTGAATGATGCACAAACAAATTTGGTAAGTGTAGGTGAATAGTAAGTTAGGATGATGCTTAGTCATGATTCATTAGATTCTAGAAATCAACTCTATGTCAGTTTGGACACTACCATCAGAATAGGGACATTAGTGTCAACACTTTTGACATGTATGGAATACAAGGCATTTTTTTAAAATTCCACCTATTCTTGTAAGGGCTATATTAGATAATTTTGGACCACATACCAAGCTTGTGCCTCGATGGACAAACTAAGTAGAGTTTCAGAGCTTTGAAGGTCAAACAATAGTTTTTTGAACCAGTCTGGAAGAGCCTGTAGGCCAAAAAAGCTAAGTGCAAAACCTTTTATTTGGATAAGTTCAATTCTTGTAGACCCTTTTTGGGCTAAGTGATAATATTTCATTTAGGCTAATTATTTTGGGTTATTTGGTTAAGTATTAGGAATTTTTTCAGACATTTTATCCAAAATAAAATTCCTAAGTGTAATTTTTTTTGAACATTTTGTTAGTAGTAAAAGGCCAAGTATATTTGTGTTGAGTAAATTGTCTTGGAAAATTTTCCTAAAGACCCTATTTCTTTTAGACCTTTTGTTTGAGGCAAAAATTAGAGAACATGTTTCTTTTAGACATTTTGTCTGCAACAAATGTCTTGATGGAAAAAGGCCCACATGTAAAAGTCTCAAAGGATCATTTTCTCATAAAGTGGTCTAAAATAAAGTTAAAAAGGGAATTTATTTTGGAAAATAGACCAATTCAAAAGTTTTAAAGGGCATTTCTTCAAGAAAATGGACCAACCAAAAATCTTGAAGGGTATTTCTCTGAAAAGGTGGTCCAAAGGCAAAAAACCCAAACGATCATTTTTCTGCAAGGTGGCCAAATTGTTTTTCTCAAAGGGTCATTTATTTGGGAAAGTATCCTAGACAAAGTCTCAAAGGGTCATTTTTCAAGCAAAGTGTCTTAAAGCAAAACCTAAAGGGCCACTCTCATAAAAAAAATGTCCTAAATAAAAGTTTAAAAGAAATAACCCAAGGAAATTATTTATTGTGGGGAAATGCATGAGAATTAGGATAAGATGTTCATGTAAGTGTCAAATTTAGGACATAGAAAATAGCCATTGGGATTTAGATATCCCATTATGGGCACATGGACGTCAATTTTGGGCCCCTACAAGTAGCTTTTTGGATTTGAAAATCCAAGGATTTTTGTGCTAACATAAATTTTAGACCCTAAAAAATAGACATTTAATTTAAAAGACCACTAGAGCTTAAAATTGACATATGTGTGCCTATCATTTGATGGGCTCACAAACATATTTAATGATCATATAGATGTCAAATTTAAGACATAGTAAGAATAAATCCTTTAAGCTTAAATTTGATGTTCATGTGAATGTCAATGATGTCATGTGAATGTCATTTGATGAGAGCATATATGTCAAATTTAAGATCATGAAGTAGCCATTAGAGTTCAATAGTGGGACCCAATAGATCAATAGTTGGCATTTGATTGAGCATCCGAGATCAATGGTACATGAGTAGGTCAAAAATTCAAGGGGCTTAAAGGCCACCACATGGTGTAAGTGTGGGAGTAGATATAACGATGAGTAGATCCAAGGACTAAATGCATGAGTGCCAAGTGTCAACAATGCTTTAACCCAAGAAACATATCTAATGACACATGTTCAACCTATTAGAGGAGATTAAATGATGTGAGTGAGGGTCAAGATCAATAGATCCTGAGTTAGTTTGGTGATAACCAATGAAAAAAAGATTGAGTTAGGACATTTTTTACTAAGGTTGATGGAGCAATTTGACTGAAGAAAAGAAAATGAATGAACTTGAGCTGGTGGAAAATACATGGAACCAAGCTCGAGCTTGACTTGAGTTAAAATAGGAAAAACAATAAGGACCAAGTATTACTAGTAGAGCTCCATAGAGGTGAAATAGGTATTTTAGACCTAATATAAGACAAAAGGGTGACAACTTGTTGTAAAATGGGCCAAGAATCAAATAGAGAGCCATATATATGGAGTATAGGAAAACCAATGATCTTAGATTGGTTTTCATATATACTTGATTTAGGTCTAGGTTTTAGAGTAGGTACTTTACCACTTAAGGCATGGCATGATTGTCAATTTTAAGATTTAAGGATTTGATCCTTATAAACACTTCAAGTGGACTTAGGTTCCTAAAGGGGTACACATGTTGAGAAATAAATAAAGGCATTGATTCTAAATAGACTTTGTCATCATCTTAAAAATCCCTTGTCTTCTAGTGAGCCTCTCAAATAATGAGGAGAGTTCGAAGGCTATTGGAGCTAATATAGGATTAATTGTTGATGATGGACTAGTTATTGATGGGATCAAAGCATGTTTGAGCATACCTAGACATGTGGTAGCTCATTGATTATTCTTAGATAATGAGCCCCTCTCTTATCTCTTCTCCATTTATATTATTCCATTCTCTTCTCCTTGAAAAGGTTCTCAAGTTTTAGACTTTTTATCTTTCTAAGAGATAGGGATACTCTTTGAGATACCATAAAGTATGCTCCTTTTGATTAGGATTAACCTTGTCAAGCATTTGTAAGAACTAACTCTTGATGTAATAAGGACTTTCTTTACCTATCTCTTACCTTGAGTTTGTGTTTAGTGAGTTGTGTATGATGGCATTGTGTGAAGGAAAATCTTCCTCATCCATTTTCCTCCTTTCTAACCTTGTTGATGGATTTTTCAATGCTACTTTAAGGTCTAGATTACTATTCTACTCTGAACCTCTTCTATGAAATATCTATGAAAGTAGTTTGATCTTGAGGTTGTATGAGCTAGTATTGTCTTTTATTGATCTAGTGTGGGTTCAAGCTTATGGGAGTTTCCCTTTTAAGTTTGGTGCATCACCTAGTTAGCTTTCTTAAGAGATATTATCCCATTTATAACCCTTTTCCCATGAATAATTAGCTTAGAAATAGTTTAGGTGAGCATTAAAGAAGAAACTAGCCTACTCCAAAGGTTCAGACCCAACATAGGTTACCCATAGCTTGGGGTTATCCCAATATTATGACTTAATGGGAGAGATATTGAATAACTCTTTCCAAAGGTGCACATAAATGTCATAATAGTTTCTAGCATGTTCAGTAAGACTAATGTCCAAAGCAGTGGAAGGATTTTTGGTGTTGTTGTTATATATATCATCCTTTGGAGGCATTCTACAAACATCAATGGTGACTCTGAGCATCTATCAGCTGGTTAAAAAATGTAACTAAGTACCTAATAATTGTAATCTAGTATGTATAATCAATCATCTTTTGATCAATATGCTTATCCTCTACCTCAGCATCACACTTATCAGGCAAATAATGTTTATATGTTCCCCCCAAGTGGCCCTCAAGTATCTTATCAACCCTATCATGGCCTTTGTCCTCCTTATACTCCTGCATATGGCCAAGGTCAACCTCCTTTGCATTCAAATTAGTCCTCTACTTCCACTTATCAAGACCAGGCTTATCCTATTACATCCTTATCAAGGGTCAAGCAAACATTAACAATTTATATTGAGTTGATAAGGGAGATTGGTAAGCGTTTGGATTTTTCTCCACTCATTCCTATCCATGATCTACAAAAATCAAGGAATGTTCTTCAATTAGTGAAAAGCAGATGGTCAATTTGTGAAAGTGAACAATGGTCATCTTGAAAGAATGAGGATATAACAATGATAAGAAACATAGTAAAAAATGTACATAGTATGTTAATATCTTATGAAAAGTAGTAGGCTCATTTGGATTAGCCTTGTGTACCCTCTCCCCTCCAAGAGCCTCAAGTTCAACCTTCAAGATTCCCTGATCAACCCCCTAGTCAAACTTGTCAAAGTCCATCCTTGTAAAAACTATGAGAGGTAATATTGGACCAAGGAAGAATAATAATGAAGATCAATGAGGGCATCAAGATTAGGTAAGAATTCCCTATTCATGCCATGGAGGGGATAAATATCTTCTTGTAAGAATTTTGGAATGTATGGGCATCTATTGAAGAAACTGTCTACCCACATGTTGAGAAGTAAGAGATGAAAGGGTGGGTATTTTCCATTGAAGAAGTGTTTGAGCAATAGGAGAAAGAGTATGTCAAGCCTAAGCCAATTAGTTTTCCCTCTCCTACCCCTACACCCATTCTCACTCTATAACATGAAGATATTCCATCCTGGATCCTCTCATATGACCCTAACTATTTCATACCCTCTCTTGTGAAACCACCCTCTCCCATACCCATTTAGGAAAAGGAGAAGGTGGCTAAATATTACACATTACCCTCATGGAAATCAATCAAAGAGGGCAAAAATAAGGAAAGGGAGGTGTTAGTTAAGATAGTTCAAGAACTAGTCTTCACAGAGGAAGGGTTAGTTGTACAATAAATGAACCAAGAAATTGTATCTCAAATCAATGAACTTGGTGTACAAGAGTATTGAGACTCTCTCTCCTTAGTTCAAGAGCCACCCAAAAGAGCATTCAAAATGTATAATTGGAGGGATAGTCTCATAATCTATAATCAAGGTGAACTTTTTCACCCTCCCACCATCTCCCTCTTAGATAAAGAGCTTATTCTACAAAGGATAAAGGAGGAGCTTGAAATCATAGGTGAACCTAAAGAGGACAATGCAAGTGTTTATGATGAGGAGATCATGATAAGCAACCCAATTCATAAGGAGGAACATGTTTCAGCTTTCAAGTTGTAGGAGCCTGATGAGAAGTGAGATGAAAACCTTTATGAACCTAGTGTGGAGGTCAAGATTATCTCAAATAGCTTAGAATATCAATGGTAGCATTTCTATTTGGATTTCTTGAGTGAAATAGAGAATCTAAATATTGAAAACTTGCCTAAAGAGGGAAATCCACAAGCTAAACATGTGGAAAACCCTAAATGGACTAATAAAGGTCCATTTTACATAAATGATGAAGAGGATCAGATTTAGGAACTAGAGGTTGGTCCACTTCAAGATGAGGTGTCAATTAAGGATAGCCCTAATATATTGGAGCTAGAGGAAAGCATATCAAATCTTGAACAAGAAAAATATGATGTTTTAGACCTAGGATGGTCAAATCAACCCTCATTTATAATTAAAGAGCAAGTTGAAATATTGAGCGAGGTTGATGAAGGGGACATCTCAAGTGCTCAAGTGATTCAATTAGATAAGCATGCTAGTGAAGTGTCTAAAGAGTTATGGCAATAGTTCAATGCCATAACCAAAGAATTTGAAGAGGTTGAGGGACACGTCCTTCTAGAAAACCATGAACATGCTGCTCTACGCATGATTAATCCTAATTTACATAAGGGTAAGGTAGAATATTGTGGTCTTTTTGAACCATCAACTAAATCAAGTATAGTTGCTCCTAAGATCCTAAATGAAGTCTTCATGTAAGACTTTATTCAAGATTGGAGAGCAACAAGAAATAAGTGCTCCCATAGTCTAACATTAACCAAGTTTAGAATACTTAGACTAGTATGTCTACATTAGAGGCGTGTTCATTCCATTCCATACACTAGGGAGTACATCATAAGGATTGGCCATCAAACTACTTGGTTCACCAATTTTGGTACCTCCAAAGCTAGGTATTTTTCATCTTAGTTTTTTAAAAGTGGATGGTACTAGAAGTTTTCATTTTGATCTAGGAGGACTAGCTTTGAAAATGTATTGTATATATTAGATTAGTTTTTATGCTTTCCTCTAAGTGCCTTGTGCACTTTTTATTTTCTTTTATGTTGTTTCCTTTTCCAAAGTGCCTTAGCCATTTTGTTTTATTTTATTTATTCTATTCCTTGTTGCTTTAAGAGAGGTTCAACTTAATTATAGAGGCTAATGACTCCATGCCCAATGGACTAGATAAGGTAAATGGTCTAGGTTCTCAAATCATGGTAGGCATGCTTCCCTATGAGTCATAAAAGATGTTGGCCATTTTTGGCCCACATACCAAGTTCGTACTTAGATGGACCAACTGAGCAAAGTTATAGATCTTTGAAGGTCAAACAATAGTTTTGTGAACAAGTATGGAAGAGCCTGTAGGCCAAAAAAGCTAAGTGCAAAACCTTTTATTTGGCTAAGTTCAATTCTTGTAGACCCTTTTTGGGTAAGTGGTAATATTTTATTTGAGATTATTTTTTTAGGTTATTTGGCCAAGTATTAGGATTTTTTTTGGATATTTTTTCTAAAACAAAATTAGCAAAGTGTAAATTCTTTTAGACATTTTATCCACAATAAAAGGGCAAGTATACTTGTGTTGGGAAAATTATCCAGGATAATTTTCTTGAAGACCCTATTTATTTTGGACCTTTTATCCAAGGAAAAAAGCAAATAACATGTTTCTTCCAAAAATTTTGTTTACAACAAATGCCTCGATGGAAAAAGGCCCACATGTAAGAGTCCTAAAGGATCATTCTCTCAGAAAGTGGTCTTAAACAAAGTTTTGAAGGGCATTTATTTGGGAAAATGGATGAATGTAAAAGTTTCAAATGGATTTTGTTTAGGAAAATAGACCAAAGAAAAATCTTGAAGGATATTTATTTGAGAAGGTGGTCCAAATGCAAAAAACTTGAAGGATCATTTTCAGCAAGGTGGCCAAAACACTTTTCCTGAAGGGTCATTTATTTAGGAAAGTGTCCTAGATAAAGTCTTGAAGGGTCATTTTTCAAGCAAAGTGTCCTAAGGCAAAACTCAAAGGACACTCTCAAAACAAAGTCTCCTAAATAAAAGTCCAAAATAAATAGTCTAAATAAATTATTTATTATTGGGAAATGCATGGGAAACAAGCTAGGACATTTATGCAAGTGTCAAATGGGCATAAAAATGTCAATTTTAAGCTCCTAAAGGTAGTTGTTTATATTTGAAAATCTAAGGACATTCATTTTAATGTCAATTTTAGGCCCTAAAAAATAGACATTTAATTTAAAAGACCACTAGAGCTTAAAATTGATGTTCACATGCTCATCATTTGATGGGCTCATGAACATATTTAATGGTCACATGGACACCAAATTTAATCCATAGTAAAAACAAATCCTCTGAGATTAAATTTTATGATCATGCAAACATAAATGATAGTCATATGAACATCATTTGATGGGAGTATAGACATCAAATTTAATATTGTGAAGTAACCATTGGAGTTCAATAGTGGGACCCATCAGATCAATGGTTGGCATTTAATCAAGCATCCAAGATCCATGGTATGTAAATAGGTCAAAAATTTAAGGGGATTAGAGGCCACCACATGGCATAAGTGTGAGAGTAGATAGACTGATGAGAAGATTCAAGAACCAAATATATGAGTGCTAAGTGTCAATAACACATTAGCTTGGGCAAAAAATCTAATGGCACGTATTCAACCTATCAGAGGAAATTCAATGGTGTAAGGGTCAAGGTTAATGGAGCTTGAGTCAGTTTGTTAATAACCAATGAATAAAGGATTGAGATGGGACATTTTTGACTAAGGTCAATAAAGTAGTTTGACTTGGGCAAAGTAAATGAATGAACCTGAGTTGGTAGAAAATACATGAAACCAAGCTCGAGCTTGACCTAAGTTGAAGCAAGATAAATAATAAGGACCAAACATTGATAGAAAATATCCATAGAGGTAAAATAGGTTTTTTAGACCTAATGTAAGTAAAAAGATGGCAAATTATTATAAAAGGGACCAATCATCAAGTAGAGTGCCATCTATATAGAATATAGGAAAACTAATGATCTTAGATTGGTTCTCATATATAGTTAATTTATGTCCCAATTTCAAAGTAGGTACTTTGCCACTTAATGCATAACATGATTATCAATTTTAGGATTTGAGGATTTGATTCTAATGAATATGTCAATTAGACTTTGTCAGGGATGCGAAACACCGGAAGCATACAATTGATTACCAAATACCAAGCAACTATAATATGCAAAAATAACCAGATTCACCAAGTAACTAGAATTCAAAATAACACAGCATATGAGAGACAATACACAACTTGTATTAACACTTTATACAGAAAAGAATACAATAAAGAAGATGCCACTTCTTCTCCACCACCTTACAGAGGTTTCCCACACCTCAAGTGAACAGTAATTCTTCTCCCCAAAGCTCTCCCTCTCATAGGTCCCAACACCCAACTCAAATACAGAGTTGGTGTTCACCTCCTGTGCTCCACGCACACCACAAGTGCTCCACGCACTCCACAAGCACTCCACGTGCTCCACAAGTACTCAAGGTACTTCAAGTAGATCTCCCATGAACCTGCAATAACCTACACTTCAACAGACCATACTTATGGAAGGAACTCCCTTGCCTTCCTCTCTTGCTCTATCCGAGTACACACCTGTACTCCAAGTAGATCCTGCCTGATACTGCTCCCTGTTGTGTTGCTATCTATATGACCTTGCACACCTGAAAATCAAACAACGGTTCTGCTCACCAGTGAACCTTGACCTTGCACACACATACACCTGCAGATCAACGATCTTACTTACCATGTAGATCTCCTATATAGGCTATGCAACTGTGACCAAGATCCTACACTCCTGAAGAATCCAGCTGACTCTCCAAACCAGCACCAACACACCTGGTACTGCTATGGAACTAGGAGGAACCCACTTGCTCACCTCACACACAGAAGGAGCAAACTTTGCTCAACTCAAACTAGCCCACTTTTACAATACAACCATGAGTCTATTATATAGATCTCATCAAACAATAATTAGACATCTAATTACAATAATTAGATCTGCAGCTCTCAGTCTAAAAATAGATCTCTTCATGCAAACACTTGGTTCGTTAGCTAACTGCCCATAATAGATGCAGTCCGAACCACACAGGCGACCGACGTCGGTCCCTGTCTGCCTGGAGGTGACTGACGTCAGCCGATATATGACCGACGTCGGTTGCTTCTCTATGCTATCCTATCGACGTCGGCTGATCAGACCGACCCCAACTTCTCTGCAACTCAACAACCTTCAGTAACCTCCTCTCTTGTTTGCATCAGTGAAGCTTTTAGCTCCACAATCCTAACAATCTCCCACTTGGAGATAAACAGTTGCACTATAACTGTACCTGTACTCTATCTAATCTGTTTCCTAGTTTGTATCCCTCTTCAAGCTCCCACCTGAAGACAACCCACCACACATCCCGTGGTGTACCACCTGTCATCTGAGTACCCTGCCACATCCAAACCTACAACACCTATAGTGAAGTCCTAACCCTGCATAGCAACACCTGCTACCGGTCCCTCTCAAAAACCTAAGAACCCACTTCCCCGAATTGGCTCCTAACTCTGACAGCTCCCACTGCATGGGAATACTTAGGTCTAAACCAGACCTCATGTGATTTTAGACACTGTACCTGTCCAGCCCTTAGTGTGCTCTGGTTCTGCATCCCGAACCTCGCCAACACCTGATTCACATCAGCTCCCACTCGAGACAAAATCAACCTGTGATCTCCATGCCTCCCATGTCAAAGAATTTCGCTGCTCCAAACTCCTCATGACATGCCACTGAACTAATCTTACCCTTAGCTCAACAAAACCCTGTATGTACACCCCTGCTAGCTAGCATACTATCCACATACAACAACAGAATGATGTTGCAATCATCATCCCCCTGGTAAGTCAAACCACAGTAGTTACCCTGACATCGACTGAAGCCATGCTTCATCCTCCACCTGTCAAAACTTGGTACCACTGTCCTGCAGCTCCTCAAGACCATATGCCTGGTCTTCCGTCTCATGTATCCGTTCTCTCTATTCTTCTACTAAGGCATCCATTCGTCTCTGTGCTTTCATCCAGCTGGCAAACCTACCAAAACTCTCGTTTGGTTCTGCATCATAATCCTGCCTAGCTCACACCTGTTTCCTGGATCCTTCCTACTCTATAGTCAGCAATAAGTATGAATAAGAGGAACACAAATTTGAGGGCCTACTTACGCCTTCAGTCCTCCATATGGGTGTTTGAGACCCCTTGACAACATGCTGTCCACCCAAAATTCGTTACAGTGACCGACCTCGGTCACTCCACAGTCTGCATCCGACCGACGTCGGTTCCATGCGTCTGTCCCTGACTACCAACCTACCAGCACTGGTGTCCCTACTACCGACGTCGGTCCTCCTAACTGACATCGGTCTTACATACCGCCGACGTCGGTCCCATGACCGACATCGGTCTTACCCTGCCCGAAATCACCGGCTTCGGTCTGCACATGACCGACATCGGCACCTGTCTGTTCAACGCCAATTCCTCCTGACTGACATCGGTATCTGTGTTTGCCTGTGAGTGATGACTTTTTACCTGCGAGCTTCTTTGAATCAATCTCCATGTCCAAACTGCTTTGCTCAGAAGTATCCACCACCATCCACTGGGTTCTGTCTGCCATCTCCTCCAAGTACACCAAGGCTTTCTAGTTCTTAAGCCTGTCAAATATATCTGTCTTTCGCTTAAGAACATGCATCTCCTTCCTGCTCATGTGACCAAGCCTACGAAGCCATGTCTCTGCAACAGAAGAATAATCAGTAATATAAACAAGCAGATAAAGTGTACCTGTTTTATTACCACCAGCTAATTCAAGTGCTACCGCTGTGAGAGTTCTTGTGCATCTCTCATCACCCAATCTTTCTGAAGAAATTAGCCATATCTCCAGACCTGGGACCTGCATGACCTTCATCAACACCTGTGTGTTGGCCGCCTGCAATTTCAGCTTCACTTCCCCTTTGCCAATTCTTTGGCAAGGCTTACTAGCTCCTCTACCTGGGGCTGCATGGAAAGAGGCAACCGAATCTTTTATCCAAGATTTAACTTTATCCAAGAAACCTGCAAACACATCCTGTGCAACAACACCTGCTACATCTGTATCTTCAGTTTCTTCATGCTGATCTGCTACCAACCAACAATATTCTTTTACCTGCTCTTTCTTTCCATCGGACCGTGAGTGACCGTTTGTGCTTTTTCAACTCCTCCATTCTTAGCTTACTTTCATCTACCATTGCTCTACTCCCACTCGATCAGAAATCCCTGAGAGTGACCTGTAACCAAACACAACCCTGCTTCCTGCAACCTTAGCTCTGATACCACTTGTTGGTATCAAGCTCAAGAACCTACAACCAAGGCTCTGATACCACTTGTCAGGGATGCGAAACACTGGAAGCATACAATTGATTACCAAATACCAAGCAACTATAATATGTGAAAATAACTAGATTCACCAAGTAACTAGAATTCAGAATAACACAGCATATGAGAGACAATACACAACTTGTATTAACACTTTATACAGAAAAGAATATAATAAAGAAGATGCCACTTCTTCTCCACCACCTTACAGAGGTTTCCCACACCTCAAGTGAATAGTAATTCTTCTCCCCAAAGCTCTCCCTCTCACAGGTCCCAACACCCAACTCAAATACAGAGTTGGTGTTCACCTCCCGTGCTCCACGCACACCACAAGTGCTCCACGCACTCCACAAGCACTCCACGTGCTCCACAAGTACTCAAGGTACTTCAAGTAGATCTCCCATGAACCTGCAATAACCTGCACTTCAACAGACCATACTTATGGAAGGAACTCCCTTGCCTTCCTCTCTTGCTCTATCTAAGTACACACCTGTACTCCAAGTAGATCCTGCATGATACTGCTCCCTGTTGTGTTGCTGTCTATATGACCTTGCACACCTGCAAATCAAACAACGGTTCTACTCACCTGTGAACCTCGACCTTGCACACACATACACCTACAGATCAATGATCTTACTTACCATGTAGATCTCCTATATAGGCCATGCAACTGTGACCAAGATCCTACACTCCTGAAGAATCCAGCTGACTCTCCAAACCAGCACCAACACACCTGGTACTGCTGTGGAACTAGGAGGAACCCACTTGCTCACCTCACACACAGAAGGAGCAAACTTTGCTCAACTCAAACTAGCCCACTTTTCCAATACAACCATGAGTCTATTATATAGATCTCATCAAACAATAATTAGACATCTAATTACAATAATTAGATCTGTAGCTCTCAGTCTAAAAATAGATCTCTTCATGCAAACACTTGGTTCGTTAGCTAACTACCTATAATAGACGCAGTCCGAACCACACAGGCGACCGACATCGGTCCCTGTCTGCCTGGAGGTGACCGACGTCGGCCGATATATGACCGACGTTGGTTTCTTCTCTATGCTATCCTGTCGACGTCGACTGATCAGACCGACCCCAACTTCTCTGCAACTCAGCAACCTTCAGCAACCTCCTCTCCTGTTTGCATCAGTGAAGCTTTTAGCTCCATAATCCTAACAGACTTAATGTCCCAAAGGGGTGCACATGTTGAGAAGTAGTTAAAGGCATTGATTTCAAATAGACTTTTTCATCATGCTAAACAAGCCCTTGTCTTCCAGTGAGCCTCTCTACCAATGAGGAGAGTTTGAAGGATATTAGAGCTAATACAGGATAAATTTTTGATGATGGACTAGTTATCGATGGTACCAAATCATGGTGGAGCATCCCTAGATAGGTGGTATCTCATTGATTGTTCTTTGATAATGAGCCCCTCTTCTCTATTCTCCCTTCCTCTATTTTATTCCATTCTCTTCTCCTTGAAAAAGGTTCTCAAATTTTAGACTTTTTATCTTTCTGGGAGATAGGGATACTTTTTGAGATACCATAAAGTATGTTCCTCTTGATTAGGTTCAACCCTATCAAACATTTGTAATAACTACCTCTTTATGTAATAAGGACTTTCTTTACCTAAATCTTGCCTTGAGTATGTGTTTGGTGAGTTCTGTATGATGACATTGTGTTAAGGAGAATCTTCCTCATCCATTGTCCTACTTTGTAACCTTATTTAGGGAGATTTCAATGCTAATTTTAGGTCTAGATTAGTGTTTTAATATAAACTTGTTCTATGAAATACTTATGTAAGTAGCTTGATCTTGAGTTTGTGTGAGCTAGTATTATCTTTTAATGATCTAGTGTGGGTTCAAGCTTATGGGAGTTTCCCTTTTAAGTTTAGTGCATCACCTAGTTAACTTTATTAGGATAAATTATCCCATTTCTAACCCTTTTACCCATGAATCATTAGCTTAGAATTAGTTTAGGTGAGTATTAAAGAGGAATCCAACCTGCTCTAGAGGTTTAACCCCAATATAGGCTATCCACAGCCTGGGGTTATCCAAATATAATGAGTTAATGGGAGAGAGCCTAAATAAACCTCTCTAAGGATGCATGTTACTGTCATAAAAGCTTCAATTTTTCCTTATAGATCATCTGTTTAGATCATACACACATGTTTTAGATATTAATTTGTAACTCAAAACCCTAAGTCCTCTATTAGGCCATACACCTTGTAAAATAGGGGTTAATGGGATCAATTGAATTTAAGTTGACCTCAAAGTAATCTCTATTAGTTAGAATTATCTACATAACCAATACTATGAATAGGACCTTAAACTTACGTATTTCTCCCCCTTATATGGGTTTGTGTGTGAAGAATTATGCAATATGCTATATATGAGTGCAAGCAGTGATCTAGATTATAAATTGAAAAATAATACTCATGGGATGATATTTTAATGTTTCAAACCTATAAAAATACTAATCCCATGAATAATTTAGAAATAGGGAAGAATAAGGTAGTTTTTAAAGCTTGAGAGGTGATTTTGATTGGTATAAGATAGATGTGTGCTTGATTTGTACTTTTTGATAATAATGAGTACTTGTATTTATACCACACCTTTTCAAATTATCTCATAAGAGGGTTAATTAAGATAGATAGGTTGACCCATACATGTTGATTGATTTGCAAATTTGAGTGTTTATAAGGTATGGACACTACCATAGATTTTAGTGTCCTAATCTAGCTGATAGTGTCCTAGAGGATAGAGAGTTATTAAAGATATGTAATTGATAGTATAAGAAATATATAAGGTTTTAAGAATACTATGGGTTACATGTGATTTTGGTAATTAGAATATCAGGGTCAAACTATAGGGTAATCATTTAGTCATAATTAGAAGGTGAACATGAGTCTTACAAAAACAAAAAGGTCCTAAACTAAAGGGTTGATCCATGAGTGATATTTGCCGAGTGCAAAAGACTACTTTATCATTTAAAATATAGATTTAACATATACACCTAAACAACATTTGAGATCATTCACACAACATGTTTGGACTATGTGTCTAATGTCAAGTTATTAAATAAATTATTTCTAAGAAGTTTAAAGGAATATGATTTACCACATCAATCAGTGCATGCATTCAATCCCTTGGCTGATATGTTTCTAGCATATTAATTTTTCAATATTAGCGAGAATATTTCATTTGATTAGATTGACCAAATCAAACATAAATTTAATGATCCTAATGTCTAAATGTCTTAAAGTATAAGACAAGGATATCTAAAATGATAATTCCTATAGTAAACAAAGAATTCCAATATATCTTTAAATGAATATTTCTTTTGTCACTACATGAATCCATTATGTTTAAGAAATTTTTATAATTCACATATTTGTGTCATATAGTTAAATAAAGGGATGTCAAATTATTGATAATGAATAATCTTAAGTATACAACCAAACTAGATTATAATACAAATAATCCAAGTAAGCCACCATACAAGCTAAGGATAAATGACAATAAGAATGATACAAAGGCAATAGTAAATGCATTTTTATAACTAGCTCTACAAATTATATTATTAGCTCCTCCCAAGAGATAGTTTATAAATTTACCATAAGCTCCACATAAGGTACTCAAAAAATTATTAGATTACAATATAATACCTATCCCTTCCCATTAAAGAGGTTGATGTGAGTAATCCTCTTATAAAAGGATTTGACTAGAATGCCTTTTATGATTTTCATAGAGCACCAAGGCATAATACTCATAGGTGTATTAGTTTAAGGCACAAGATTTAATATTTTATAGATGCAGACATCATTGATGTGGGAAAACCTATAGATAGTTCAAAGAAACAACCAAATTAAAATAATGAAAATATTGAATGTTCCTTTTCCAAAGCATAAGATTCAAAAGACAAAAAATACATCAATAGTGAATTACACATTCAATGCACATCATCTAATAATTTCTTATCATTATCCTAGAGAAGCACAACATCCATTGAATGGAATCATTGGTATGTACCATACTTCAATGCCATATAGGCCACTCATCATAGTTTTAGATCATGAAATAGCTGATGATAACTAGGATTTTCACTCTTTATTCATTTGAGCTCATATTGATCGCCATCCTATTCAGAGTGTCATGGTTGATAAGAGTTTAAGTGTGAATATATGAACAATCACACTTATCTATCATCTTAGGTACTTATATGAGGATTTTTTTACCATAAAAATAGTAATAAAAGGATTCAATGGTCACCTTCAAAACTCCATTGGAAATATTATATTACCATTATAGATTGTTCCAACACATGTGGCCACCAAGTTTATAGAATTACCTAGTGTAGGGGTATTCAATATGTTATTGGGGTTCCCTTTGATTTATAATATTCATGTAGTTCCTTCCATAGTTCACATGTGTTTAAAGTATATATATTATAATGAGGTCATCATAGTTTAGGGTATCACATATGAATAACTCATACAACAACATGCTATGGTTTCTATACACTAGATTCTAGTTGAGAAACCTTAGAAGGTTCAACATATTTATAAAGTTTAATATTAAATGTTTACCCTTAAAATGAGGCTTATCCTTGAAAGGCCAATTCAATAGATATTTTTCACATCTTTTACTCTGCATGTCCCAAATTGACATTACTAGGCACTAACCTGGGTGTTTCACATAGAACATCAACATAGAATTCATACACTCCATGATGGGATCCCAAGAGCCCTAGAGTTCATCATGCTCAATAATTTTCATAATATGATATAGATAATCATCATGATAGTGGAAATTATGGTACAGAGGGAAATAAATATTAATATTCCAAATTTAACTAAGTTCAGTCACATCAATATGGCACTTTCCATTTGTGAAAGGTCATCCTTCCTATTCTAGATATGACACCTATTGATTGTGAGTCCCTTGCAAGACTCATTATTTAGTATCCTTATCTCTCTCTCAATTCATATATTAAAAAATATAATACATATATTATATATAATTCAAAAATCAAAACCTATGCATGATATGTGTAGTTTATTTTCATCAGTTAATTTATGCTATAGATTTCTCTATATATCTAGTTTATATCGTATATTTTTCACATGTGTACATGAGTGAATGCATAACATACATGTTTCCATATCCAACCACAATTTCAAGTGATGATACTATTTTAGACACAAAAAAATTACACAAATAAAACCTCTTTACCTAGACAATAATGTATTGTGTTAGTGTCTACTTCCATCAAATTCATCCTAGTGAACACAAAATATCAATTCTTAGATCCAAACCAATCATATGCCTCTTAAAAAAATTTTATATCTCAAAAACATCACTAGGGGCATCTTATTACATAGGTTATATCATTATGTGGCTATTCCTATTGTTTATACTTCAATTTAATACATTAAATAAAATATATCATTATTGTTCACTTGTATTCACATTGTTATCTTACTAGATACCTGAAGTATTGAATAAACTAATGCTGCAAGTTAATAATGTAGATCAATTCCATCTATTAATACATGATTACATGTTTTGCTTCATGTTTGTGTGTATTCATTTTTTGGATTAAGGAATATAAACATGTACTTATCTGTGACTCTAAGCCTTATTTTATGCTTCTATACATGTGATGACATTTGAACATGTCCCTTGTATGTGTCCCCTTGGCCTTTTCTTGTGTGATTTATATGATTTGCATGTAATATTTGTATATATGTCATGTTCATGACACATTTTTGCTCTTGTTTGATAAATTTTTGATGCCATGATGGATATCATGAATCTTCCCCATTTTTTGATGCCATGATCAATATCATACATCCCTCCCCAAGTAGTTTTATTTAGCTTTTAGTACTTAGCTTTGGTCAATTTATCACTGTATGCTAAATTGCTCACATATATCTAAACATGAAAATGTTTATACTCAAATTCTATATGCATCTTACATTATAATTTATTGCTTAATTAATATATATATATATATATATATATATATATATGATGTCATTATCTTAAAATATTATCATCACTACTCAGATTACAATCTTTTCAATAATATATTTTACATAACTTTTCATTTTGAGTTAAATTATTGTATAGGATCCAAAAATCACCTCAAAAGATGGGGCATACATAGTGGCTTATCTTAGAGACTAAGATCTAGTAATACAGTACATAGACATAAAATTATAGGTTTTACCTAGTTTATCATAAGTTATACCTAGATTTTACCCAGAAAGTACTTTTAGCTAATAATGATCCATTTAAACAAGAGTGTAGGTTGGCCAAATCCATAACATCATGTTTTTGTCCTAATAGGAAAAAAAATAGTTTCAAGAATTATCAGAATGTAACTCAATATACTAACCAATTAAAATATTACTTAGAAACAAATTCTAGATCTATACACGTTTGTTTCATATTTTACTTAGATGGGGACATCATGTGCGGCATGTGTTTTAGGTTATCACAATTTTTTTTTATCAAAAATTTACTTGATATTACTCAATTCCAAAATCTACATGCACCTAGTTATCAGAATAGGGGTATGTTCATGGCACATCACCATTTCCTTGCCTAGTTTTGCACCAAAAATGAATCTTATTCTATCTACAGTGGTTGATTCACCTTTTTGCACTAGAATAATTTGTTGGAATTCATATAGGGATTCCAATCTACTTTACCTACCTTAAGTTATGTAATTATGAAGTCAAGCATAAATTGAGTTCTTAAGCACACTCTCTTTTCAATGACGATTGGGTCATGCATAATCCAATCCAAGTTCATCAATAAAGAATAAATATCCAAGTGTCATACCTCTGTAATCACCCATTTTCTATGAGAAAAAACAATGGTTAAAATTCCCAATCAAGTGTACTCATTCCTTGTTATTATATCTATAGTTATTCTTGGCTTCTTGATTTTTTTATTTTAAGGATTAATTTTATACATGTTTCATTTTACATTATGTGTGAATCACATTTCAACATGTGGCCTACATTCAATAATGTTATTCATAGGTAAGTTCAAGTATAAAACTTTTCCTTTTACTCTAGAAATTTCAATTTGTTACATTAATATAATAAAGTGGGAGAAATGTAGACACATAAATTAAAATTTAATGTTAATTCAATGCATTTATGAGCATATTATCAAACACACTTAGCTAAGGCTAATTCTACGATCATTGATTTCCTTTCCTTCACTTCTATGTATATGATCCTTAAGAAAAGTTTTATCTTGACATTCTTATTTCACATTCTAGATAGCCTAAGCTCATTCCTAAATTGATTTACACTTACAAATTAGTTTCCTCCACTCCTTAGACAAGACCACTCTTTCAAGACTATCCCACCAACTAGTAGCATTTGAATCTATTAGTCGCATCCTTCCACTAAACAATGACTGTTTACTCAAATTTAAATTTATCCAATGAGTCTTCTTGCATGTTTTATGAGTCTCATTCTAAGGAATTCCATAAATAATAACTATAAAAATATATTTTCATTCATTTATCCACTAGATGGAAAGAAGCTAACACTATTAAAAAGCACCATAATACTTATTGCACATTGAGAGAAAATTATCTATGTATCCTAATTATGAGTACCTACAACCCTAGTAGCCTTGATCTAAGTTTTAATACACCCCTAAGGTCACAAATCATTTGAAAATCACATGAATTACACTAGGATTGAACCAACATATAGTATTACACCATTCTTTATCACATGTGACCATACCATGGGAGAACTACATGGAGTTTGATACCTCTTCAGAGTACTGGTATGTAGGAAAAACTCAAGACACAGGGTGTTGAGGTCTAGAATAAGTTAAAAAACTAACCCATTTTTCCATTTTATCCAATTCATCATTCATGGTCAATTGAACTAGGGTTACAAGTGAAAAATATATATACAGGCTTCTGCAATGGATCAATCGATACAAATCACACACACAAAGACTACAGGTCATAATACATAGGTAAATTTTCACACAAATTGAAAACCTAATTGAACACCAACCCTCCCTATAGATAATAACTTGGCATGACCAAGTATGATTAGCATAATCTAATCCATAGATCTAATGAATCCCTATTCCTTATTCACATTCATATCACATATTCACAAAGTCAAAGGTAAAATATCAGTCTCAGTCCTACATTATTATTTTCTAAGTTATTTCCTTCTTGTGCTTTCCTATTTTATAATCTTTCCAAATATAACATATTTCTAAATTAGAAATACTTAATTTATTGTATTTTTAATATTTTAATTTTATGCAAAAGTTTGTCATAATTAGGTAATGATTTTCTATTTACTCTAATTTTGCTAAAACATCACCCTACCTTGAAAAATAATATACTTGATTGTGTTAAATTTAAGAAGTAAGTGTATAACCTTGGCTTGTAATTGAACTTGCACAAACCATTTTTATTGTTGCGAGACCTAACCTATTATAACAACTTTGTACACTAGCATAGAATAATTCTATGCATACAAGGTCTCCAATATCTTTTATGTTTTATTTATTTGAGGTCATATTTTTATAATAGGTGATGTTATGAATGTTTAATATGCATATCTATATGACACAATATTCTTAGGAGTTGGTGCAATGTGATTATAGTTATTTTAACTTATTTTGAATTTAGGTGATCTAAAAAATCTAAACTAATGAAATTTAGAGTACATAAGATATAACATAAACTACACATATCTGAATGCAAAATCAGATGAATTATTGCACTTAATTAATATATAAATGATAAAAAAGATAAGGTACTTAGCTTATTTCTGCTCTACTATGCTCTTTATGTATGCATAGTCATGAGAAATAATATGAAATGGCTTTGTAGTCACTCAACTCAAGAAATAAAGTATCAAAATCTACTAGAATGTTGTTGATAAGGCTCAGACACCTCTAGTGATGGATGTTTCCACTATATACCAAATTATCTTTGAAATTATTTTGGGTCTATTTGTTGTGTACTGCTAATACATCTTTATGTTTGAGTATGTTATGCACCTTGTGTTTTTTATATATACTATGTGTATGCAGAGCATGGTATTAAAATTAAAAAGATTATTTCAAATCCATCTTTATTAGTATAAAAATTCAAAACATCATATGTAATCCATCTTTGGTGGTCTAAAAATTAATAATATCATCTTTGAGCGAAGTGTCTATGAATGTTTTTTACACCAAAATCAAAGCTATTTATATAATATTAAATTAACATAGATATGTTATCATATTAGAAATGATGAGGTCTTAGGAAAAATCCATAATGAAATCATCCATACTTAATTACTTAGAAAATAAAAAGAGATTTAACAACAAAATAGACATTGTATTAATTAAAAAATAACATGTGCAACCAGTAACGGTTACACCAGAACATGACTCTCTAATAAAATACACCTCCACAAGATTTGATGACAACTCTAAGATCCAATCTAACTTTCCACAAGGACAAAAATAATATGTATATGTTAAATTTGGATATTACATGATAAACTAGTCATATACATTTAGAAAATATCACTCATAGCTCAACCCTTGAGTTCAGGTCCTTTTCGCTATCGAAAGGATCACATTTACCACATCACTATGCCTAAATGCTTATATTATAGTCTTACCTTGATATTATGCTTACCCAAATCAATTTAATAAACTAGTATTATTAAAACTTGATATATATCTTACACTATTATTTATATATCTTCAACAATTCTCTATCCTCTAGAGCACTACCTTTCAGACTAAGATACTTGCATTGATGCTAGTGTCGTAGGTTTGATGTTAGTGTCCACACCCAACAAACACTCAAATTTGAAAATATTTTGATATGTATGGGTTAGTATATTTGTCCTAATTAACCATTTTGTGAGATAATTTCAAATGGTACAATATAAAACTAAAATAAATCCCACTCAATTTATCATATAGTAATTACCAAACAAGTACCTATCAAACTCACTAAATCATCTACACAACTGAGTTCTATTACCTTATTATTTCTTATTTGTAAACTAGTTATATGATAGGTATTATTATAGGTCTATATCATTTAAAGATAAACCAAATATAAATATTTTTCAAGTTATAAGCTAGATCACTACATGCACTCACATATATCATATTTCACAATTGTTCACACACAAGCCCACATAAGGGGGAGAACCACATCATTATAAGACTCTCTTCAGAGTATTTGACATGTAGGTATTTATCATTAATATAGGGGTATTTGAGGTTATTTAAATTTCACTTGAGCCCAATAACCCCTATTTTATAAGGTGACATGACCTAATTAGAGGACCTAGGATTTTTAACTACATACAAATATCTGTTGAGTTGTGGAGCTAAAAGCTTCACCAATGAACAAATGCAAGGTTGCTATATTACACAGTCACTGATGTCGATCAGGGATCACCTGGAGGCTATCAATGTCAATTATGAATCAAATGACATCGGTCATGTGCAGACTAACAGGGACCAACGTCAGTCACCTGTGTGTTCCAGAAGTCTATTTTCGTGGGATGAATAGATTATTTGCATGATTAGTTTAGTTGTTAGTTGTAAGTCCACGTTTCTATTTTTGATAGGACTATTTTGAACCTTTGATTAAGAGGTATATATAATAGTGGAGAATGCATAGCTCATGATCCCTAATTCTTTATAATAGGGATAGATCTTCATAGCTTGTAGGTGTAAGACATGAAATTGTAGACAATTCAAGTAGCTGAATTGTGTTTGTAATTGATAGAGAGAACTCTTGAGGGAAAGAGATCTGTACATCTGAGAGGTGTGGAAGAAAGAGAGATTTATTCAATTGTATTTCCTTCTGGAAGAGTTTAATACAAGTTTTCATTGTTTCTTGTATCTCATGTTCTTTGATGATTCTAATTTCTAGTTGCTTATTATTCTGGTTTAATTCCGTGTTTAGTTGCTTACACAAAAGTAATCAATTATTTCTTGTTACGATCCTGACAAGTGGTATCAGAGCTAGGTTGCTATTTCACTAAGTGATACCAACTGACAAATGGTATCAGAGCTTGGGTTCACTAACAGGTGGTTTCAGATCTGTTTAGTGTGTGTTGATTACAGGTCACTCACAGGGGTTTCTGTTTGAGTGGGAGTATAGCAATGGCAGAAAAAAGTAAACTAAGAATGGAGAAGTTTAACGGCAAAAATTATCAATTATGGAGGATGCAGATATAAGATTATATGTATCAAAAAGATCTATACTTACTGTTGGGTGGGGTTTCAAGCAAGCCCATAGATATGCAAGATGAAGAATGGAATTTCTTGATAGAAAGGCTCTGGGATCCATAAAGTTGAGCCTGGAATCTTCTGTGATTTCCAACTTGTCACAGGAAAAGACAATGGTAGAGTTAATGGATACTTTAGCAAATTTATATGAAAAGCCCTTAGCTTCAAATAAGGTATATCTTATGAAGCAATTATTTAATTTGTAAATGCAGGAAGGTGGATATGTATCTACTCATCTTAATGATTTCCATGCAATAGTAAATCAGTTAAATTTAGTCAAAATAGTTTTTGATGATGAAATTAAGGCTCTCTTAATTTTATGCTCTTTACCAGAAAGTTGGCATAGTTTGGTAATGGCAGTTAGTAATACTGCATCTACTACAAATATCTTGAAAGTAGATGATGTTGTTAGTGTAATCTTGAATGAGGAAACTCGTAGAAAAAGCACAAGGGAAACATCAGGTAATGCTTTAAGTATTGCAATCAGGGGAAGGAAAAAAGAGAAGTGCAAGCAAGGGAGATCAAGGTCTAAGTCAAAGATGAGAGGTAGATCCAAATCCAAAAATGGAAGAAAAATAACCTACTGAAATTGTGGAAAGATAGGGCATGCAAAGAAAGATTACTGGTTACCGGTTAAAGAAGAAAATCAGCATGAAGGTAAAGAAGAAGCAAAAGTTGTAGGTATTATTGCATAAGATGCTCTTGTATTGTCTTTGGATATGTCCAGGGAGATTTTGGAATAGTTTATATAGGGGATGATGAGCCTTGTAAAATTGTTGGCAAAGGAAAAGTGCAGATGAAATTTCAAAATGGCAACACATGGGTGTTGAAAGATGTTATGCATGTACCCATCCTGAAGAGGAATCTGATTTCTACAGGAAAGTTAGGGGATGAGGGTTGTACAGTAACTCTCACAGCTGAATCTTGGAAGGTTACCAAGGGTGAACTTGTATTAGCCAAAGGTAAGAGAGTAGGTACTCTCTATTTATGTAATTGTATTATTGATTATTCTCCTTCTGTTCTATCTACTTTAGATGTAGATGAAAAGTTGTGGCACTATAGGCTTGGCCACATGAGTGAGAAGGGAATGAAAGTTCTTAAGTCAAAAGGTAAGCTTTCATATTTGAAAAGCATAGATCTAGATTTCTATGAGCATTGCATTTTTGGAAAATAGACAAGAGTGAGATTTCTCAAGACTGGGTCAACAAAGAAGAAGCACAAGTTAGAGCTTGTACACACAGACGTGTGGGGACTAGCTTAGGTAGATTCTATTGGAGGATCCCAGTATTATGTTTCTTTCATTGATGATGCTACAAGAAAGGTATGGGTTTATTGCATAAAGAAGAAATATGATGTTTTTGACACATATATGAAATGGAAAGCTTTGGTTGAGAATGAAACAAGTTTGAGATTGAAGTGCCTTAGATCTGACAATGGTGGTGAAAACTATAGCTATAAGTTCAATAGGTACTATTCTATGAATGGAATACACAGGCAAAAGATGGTTCCAAGGACACCTCAGCAAAATAGAGTTGCTGAAAGGATGAATAGAATAATTTTGGAGCATACACGGAGTATGAGGTTGCATGTTGGTTTGCCCTTACAGTTTTGGGTAGAAGCTATAAACACTATGGTTTACCTAATTAACAGAGGACCCTATACTGCTCTGGATGGTGGAATTCTAGAAGAGGCTTAGACAGGTAAAAAGGTAGATCTTTCATTTCTCAGAGTTTTTGGTTCTAAAGCTTTTATACACATTGATAAATAAAATAGAAAGAAGCTGGATGCTAAGTCTATGAGGTACACTTCTATTGTTTATGGCTCTGGAGATTTTGGATTCTAGTTGTGGAATCTAGGAACTAACAAAATTATTAGAAGCTGTGATGTTGTTTTCAATGAAAAGGTGATGTACAGTGATCATCTCAAGAAGCTAAACAATTCTGAGCAGAGTAATGTTGATTTGGATGAGGTGATGATCCAAAATGAGCTTACGAGAAAAAATTTTCACACACAGAAAAACACAGACACCGACATTGGTTAGGTAGGAACTGACGTCAGTCATATAAGAACCGACATCGGTTAGATAGTGACTGACGTCGGTCAAATAGGAACTGACGTCGATCAGGTGAAATCGATGTTAGTCAGGTATAGACCTAAAGATGACTGAGATCGGTCACTGATAGAGAATTTGGGCAGACAACAAGTAGTGAATGAGTCTCAGATGCCCAGGAGGAGGTCAAAAAGGGTAAGTAAACCTCCAATTTGATATTCCCCTTCATTATTCTACTTATTGCTCACTGATAGTGGAGAACCAGAGAGTTTTGATGAAGCAATGCAAGTAGAAACCTAGAAACAGTGGGAGCTTGGCATGAATGAGGAGATTGATTCCTTGAAAGAGAACCAAACATGGGATTTGGTTGAGTTGCCAACAAGAAGGAGAACACTAAAAAACAAATGGGTTTATAGGTTAAAGGAAGGTGAGAATGGGCAGATGAGACATAAGGCCAGGTTGGTAGTAAAGGGATTTGAATAGAAACCAAGTATTGATTTTGGTGATTTTTTTTCTCCTGTAGTAAAAATGACTTCTATTTGGACTGTATTGTCTTTAGTTGCTATTGAGGATTTGCATCTTGAGCAGCTTAATGTTAAGACAATGTTTCTTCATGGAGATTTGGATGAAGAAATATATATGGAGCAGCTGGAAGGTTTTAAGGTCAAAGGTAAGGAGAAACTTGTGTGCAGGTTGAAGAAAAGCTTATATGGTCTTAAGTAGGCTCTAAGACAATGGTATTTGAGATTTGACAGGTTTAATACTGAGCATGGATTTAGTAGATGTCAATCTGATCATTGTGTTTATTTCAAGAGATTGGGTAATGGTAGATATATTATCCTGTTGCTGTATGTAGATGATATGCTTGTTGTAGGATCACACATGCAGGATATTACTGAGCTTAAGGTAAAATTAACTCACACATTTGCCATGAAGGATTTGGGAGTAGCAAAGAAAATCCTTGGCATGAGTATTATGAGAGACAAGAAAAATCACAGTTTGATTTTGTCTCAAGAGGATTATGTGAACAAGGTGTTGGAGAGGTTCAATATGTAGGATGCAAAACTGGTAAGTACACCTATGGCTAGACACTTCAAGTTGAGCAAAGAATAGTGTCCTAATTCACATGATGAGGTAGAGTACATGAGTAGAGTTCCATATGCTTCTACAGTTGGGAGCTTAATGTATGCAATGGTATGTACTAGACTTGATATTGCCCAAGCAGTGGGAGTTGTCAGTAAGTTTATGGCCAATCCAGGGAAGGAACACTGGAAAGCAATTCAGTGGATTCTCAGATATCTGAGAGGGACCAACAGTAGGCATTTATGCTATGGAGGGTCAAACACTTATCTACATGGATATGTAGATGCAGATATAGTAGGTGACTTGGATGGCAGGAGAAGCACCACAAGTTATGTTTTCACTGTTGGTGGAATGGCAGTTAGCTGGATTTCAAAGTTGTAGAATATTGTTGCCTTGTCTACTACAGAGGTAGAATACATTGCAGTCACAGAGGCTAGTAAGGAAATGATATGGATGACATGGTTCATGGAAGAGTTGAGAAAAGAGAAAGAGAGTTGCAAATTATATAGTGATAGTCAAAGTGTAATTCATTTGGCAAAGAATTCAGCCTTTCATTCAAGAACCAAACATATACAGCTTAGATACCACTTCATTAGACAGGTATTGGAGGATGGTGAGTTGAAGCTGGAAAAGATCCATATAGATAAGAACCCTGCTGATATGTTAACAAAGCCAGTAACAAAGGAGAAGTTGAATCTTCATTAAACTTTTGTTGGTCTTCAAGATTGAGCTTGAAGATGGAGAAGTTAGAAGATGTTGCTGTATAGGTACAGGTGCAGCTATTTATCTCCAAGTGGGAGATTGTTGAGTTGTGGAGCTAAAAGCTTCACCAATGAGCAAATGCAAGGTTGATATATTACACAGTCACCAACATCAGTCAGGGATTGACTGAAGGCTATCAACATTAGTTATGGATCAGCCAATGTCAGTCATGTGTAGACTGATAGGGACTGATGTCGATCACTTGTGTGTTTCAGAAGTCTATTTTCATGGGATGAACAGATTGTTTGCATGATTATTTTAGCTATTAGTTGTAAGTTTACATTTCTAATTTTGGCAGGACTATTTTGAACCTTTGATTAAGAGGTATATCTAATGGTGGAGAATGCATAGCTCATGATCCCTAATTCTTTATAATAGGGATAGATCTTCATAGCTTGAAGGTGTAAGACATGAAATTGTAGACAATTCAAGTAGCTGAATTGTGTTTGTAATTGATAGAGAGAACTCTTGAGGGAAAGAGATCTGTACATCTGAGAGGTGTAGAAGAAAGAGAGATTTATTCAATTGTATTTCCTTTTGGAAGAGTTTAATACAAGATTTCATTGTTTCTTGTATCTCATGTTCTTTGCTGATTCTGATTTCTAGTTGCTTATTATTCTAGTTTAATTCTGTGTTTAGTTGCTTACACAAAAGTAATCAATTGTATCTTGTTACGATCCTGACAATATCTAGAACCTATATACATGATATGTATAGAGAATATGAAAGGCAAAAATGAAACCTAATAGGTTTAAGTGGAATTAATAGAAAAGTAAATTTACTACATATAGGATTAAATAATAAATTTTTAGATTTAAACATCAATGTTAGTGTCCCTATTTTGATAGTAGTGTCTAGGTTGATAAAGAGCTAATTTATAGAATCTGATGAATCACTACTAGGCATCATTTTGATTGTTTATGCACCTATATTTACTAGATATTACTTAAATAAATGAAAAATATAAATATTATTCATTATTCATGTTTAAGTAATCAAAGCACTGTTTGGCATTAAACTTTTTATATTTAGAATATTTTCATAATTCAACACTATATTAGAATATATTGTGAATTTGAATTATTTAATTGGCCTACTTTTAGAATAGTCTATTCCAAGTTGATTAGGCTATTCTCATTACCATTATTTCTAAAAAGGGTTAAAAATTTAGTGAAACCCTAAGTCTTATTATTCCAATCATATCTTACCTTAGGGTTTTCACCCTTCTAAGGTTTTAAATTTCATTATTCTTTTTATTGCGATCTTGTGTTTTATTCTATTTGGGGTTTTAAATAAACACACTTAAGGAAATACAATTATTTAAAAGAAGTAAAACTATATTTAGATTCATACTAAAATATAATCAATAGCACAAATTTACCTAATTTAGCATATATAATAAATATAATTAAATATAGTGAAACTAACGGATAAAGAGATCATATCTTATTCAAAGGTTTAATTTGGGATGTAATAATGATTTGGAATCATATTAGGGTATTAATCATGATATTGAATCTTCTTACTTTGTGTTTGGGATATTTTCACCTATAGGACACTTTATCCAACTATAGATAGTTTCATCGACATAGATGTCCAACTTCAACATAGGTATCAAGCCTAAAGTATGCACAAAAGTAGATCAAAGCTCCTATAAAACCTATGCTATCACTAGTGTGCATGTTTGGTACCTCAAAATATGTATGTATGTGTGTGATATCTAGCCAATAAGAAAAATACAATTTTTTTTGCCTTTAACTTCTTATAACTTGGTAAAAAACACATGAGTCAACTTAATCCTAGTAACCCCAATTATTATTAAGTGTTACCTACATGGCCAATACTCCAAAGAAGGCCTCAGACTCACATGTAGTTCTCATTCTTAGGTAGGTGTGTGTAATTTTAATTGTATAACTATATGATATTTATCCTATAATAACCCTTAATACAAATAATGCAAGAATATAGTGTGTTATTGCTTGCACAACATTCCCTAATTATTCCAAGAATCAAGGAACCTCATTTTTTGCCTTTTGCTCTACTCTCGCTTGCAATCAAAAATTATTGGTCTTAGCATTATTAATTTTCCTCATCAGTCTATCTCAATTTTTAGGCTAAACTATGCCCTAAAATCATCACCATTAAAAATACCACATCTATGAAATTCAACTTTATATTTTACACTTAGTGTTAAAGTGGAGTTTTGACCTCCCAATTTGCATTTAAATCCTACCTCTCTTATCTCTCTTAGCCTTATATAGGATATCATCTCAATTTATATGTACTTTGATATCCCTAAACCTATCCCATTATGACAACCCTGTTTGATTAATAAAGTTTCATATATAACACTTGGCCCCAAGGTGAAGTCTTGATGTACTTATGCTCATGTGACACTCTTACCTGCTTACTCTCTTAACTCCCTAAAATTTATTTAGGGGGTCATTTTTATTTATGTTCCATTTGTGTCTCAAATAAATTTCCCATCCTATCAACCAAACTCACATGGATAAGTTCCATGTTTTACCCTTTGAGTAAAAATGCATTTTTGAGACACTTATCCCACATGCAAGGTCTCTTGAACATGCGTTCTCTAGTTTACTTGGGTATCTTAGTTTGTTATAGGAGTAAATTTTAGTTTACATGTCATATTTTCCTCTTTAATCTACTCCATCTCATCAACTAGGATCATGTGAGTAGGTTTTGTGTTTTGTACTTCTCCCCAAATTAACTTATAAACCCCCATATTGTACATGAAAAGTCTTGCTTCACTAGGTGAAAAAGTTGCCAAAATATATGAATAAGAGTAGTTGTAGGTGGTTAAAAATTATCTAAGTCCATAGATGTAATATCCCCTACCAATAGGGAATATAGAAAGACAAAAGCTCTGATACCACTATAATATCCCCTATTTCCCTTCAAATTTGAAACTGGATATTTTTCTGACTATTACTCTGTATTTTGCTTTTAGATATTTTGCATAAATAAAGATACAATTTTGCAAGATAAATTCAATTAAATAGATAGACAATAATATAATCTATCAACTGGCTAATCAATACTCTTATTATTCTTTAAAATGATTACAATAATGAACCTCTAACATGCATATAAAGTAATACAAATATCATCTCAAAACCTGATCTTTTGTAAATCTAGAATGGCTCTCAGGTTGCTGTGTCAACAACACAGTCACCATCATCAGTTGATATACGAATGATATCAGTCTCTGTTGGTTGGCTACTCTGTCAACATCAGTCTACAGTCGGTTGATGTCGATCACTGAGATGCCGATGTCGGTTCCTGTGTCCCTTATGGCACTGTCCGACCTGTGGTAGAATGGTACAAAATTGTACAGATCAGTATAGATTCTATACAGAAGCAAGATAATATGATGCGGCCTGTATTCTGGTCCCTGATCTCAAGATCTCTATCTGAACAATTTATTGAATCAAAACATAATGAAATAAATACCTGAAATCCTTGTGATAACTTATGTGTGAAGTTATCTCCCAAACTTGTAAACCTCTATGATAACTTCTGTATGAAGCTATCTCTCAAATCGGCAATAGATCAGCTGATATTTCATAGCCTCTAAATCACACACACTAAAGAGTGGATGTTCTCCAATGTAAATGAAATCTTGGAACCCTTGGCTCAGTCTTCACAGAAGAATTCTTCAATATCAAAATCAATAATCAATTCATAATCCAACTCTCTCCCATGAGAAATCCTTATACCCTCAAAAATATATGCTTGCCCTAATTAGGGTTTCATAATTAAGAATTAGGGTTTCATAATTAAAATAGGCTAACTAATTAATATTTAATTGAAACAATCAAATATTAATATCTCCCTCAATACATGTCAGATCATCGAATCGATTGAAGCTGGTGAATCAAGGAGTAATTTTGCACATGACCATACCAAAATAAGGGTGCTCTACTATGTGTCAGAAGTCCATAAATAATAGGAGCTCAAGCAAATGGCATCTATAAGAACCCAAATGAAAGCCAATTGTAGAAATTCTACTAATCTAAGCCAAGCCAAGCTCCATCATGACCCTCTATCCATCTTATCAGCCTATGAAGGTCGCATAATAGGCTAATCATCAAGTCAGAAGATGTCACCTAAAAAGGGGACATGACAATCCACCCCTCTTGAAATTGCTTGTCCCCAAGTAATCTCAGAACAACAACCCAATCAATCCACCTGGATCCCAAATATAGTCATGATCTATATTGATGACAATCAACGCAAGCTCCTACAATATCCTTTGAAATATAACCAAGAGGAATCCATATGTGAATTGAGAACCACTGCTCAGCTAGACCCCAACTTCATAACTACCATAGTCAGAAACCCATGTGACACCAAATCTCAAGATATTAGAACTCAAGTAGAGTGGACAACTCAAACTGCCAAAGTTGCAAATACCATATACACATTCCACAATGCTATGTCTATCACAACTCTCATCCCATGGCATAAAAACATCCCATAACTGATGACAAACACTTATAATGTAATGTCAATAAAATGGGCCACTCTTAATCAGTAACTCAGACTGCAATCTAGAAGAAACTAACTACAACTAATCACTAACCAAGCCCGAACCAACTACTACCTCCAAAGACACCTCTAAAAGAGTAGTATCACAAATAGGAACTAAACCAACTACTAGCTCACCAACATCATAACTAATCCCTGATACAACCTCACTAGTCCCTGTGCCATCAGTAGTAGAGACCATCACCATATCACACTGACTACCATGCTCAACTGTAGCACCCAACTCAATTGAATCTATCTTCAGTGGAAATGAACCAGGTAAGCCAACACTAGCATTGAAGATAGATATATGCTCATCCCCACTGTCTCCAATGATCTCGACTATGGATATCCTTGGGTCACTAGATAACACACCCTGTGACTACACGTACTCTGGTAAAGATTGAAGTCACTCTAACTCTGTGGTCACCTCCACCAAATGAAACTGTGACTCCTCATAAGCCAACTGTGTACTCTCAAGAATCTCAGAAGTCACCTTGAGCTGCTGAGTAAGCTCACTCACCTTATCTTCCTTAACCAATAATGCATCATATGCTATGCTGCCCCACTCCACAAGATAATCTCTATTGGCTACCAACTGCATATAATCTTGTCTCAAAATCTGGATAACCTCCCATAAAGAGTGGATCTCTGTCAAGGACAAATAATTGCCTCCCTGCTCAATGCTAGTAGGAGAACCCCATCCATAAACTACTAACAACTAACGAGCAGCATCAAAATGCTTGCAAGTGGTAGCAATGTCTCGCTCACTAACTCTCAGCTAACTAGACACATGATGGCACTGGCTAGATTGCCTCCTATAATCCTCCTCTGATGCACGGTCTAAAAGAGTAGACTCAAAATCACTGACCTCTGTAGTACTACCATCCATAATCTGTGAATCAACTCCAAAACTCATATCAACATATGGATTATAAAAAACTATAGCATCACTGTCTGACTCCTCTGTACTGAAAGAAATTGCTAGTGAAACTAAGTCTTAAAAACTATCCACTACATTCTCCTAGGTGTCATCTACAATAATCAAATCCTGGGACTCTTCTACAATCTCTACCATATCTAAGAGATCATCAACACTCAATGTACTAACATCTAAGCACACCTCCCCACTCTGAATGCAAGCATCAGACTCATCCTCATCTAACTCTGAAGAGGCTGCTGCTGAAACTATCTCATCATCACCATCTCCTGTCTCATAAAAATCATGGGACATGTTGTTGCCCTATCTAACTAATCTGTAGTGCTCTCTCCTCAGATTAACAAAGTGATCAAAAGACAACCTCTCCCAAACTTGAGGAGCTAATAAGTACCACTCATCATTTTCAGCCATGAGAGCATCCATAGGACGTGTAGGCCTATCAGTTCTAAAATGGGTCCACTATGGTCTTTGATTAATAGTAGCACTCCTGTTATCTCCTTGCTTCTTGCTTTGTGTTGTGGACCATTTAACAATGGATGCAATACTCTGTGTTAATTTGTCTTCAAATATAGGGTCTGAAATAATTTCATTCATCCTCTTATGAGTTTCAACCAACATATTCAAACTTTGTTTCAGCTTATTCATATCCTTGTCCCACTGTTTCTGAGTACTAGAGGTACCCATGATTTACTAATTGATTCAATGTCCAATCTACCCAAACTAACAAACAGGATGGCAGGGCAAAAGCTCTGATCTACCCAACAAGATGGCAAGAATTTGGCTCTGATACCACTATAATATCCCCTACCAATAGGGAATATAGAAAGATAAAAGCTCTGATACCACTTTAATATCCCCTATTTCCCTTCAAATCTGAAACTGGATATTTTTTTGACTATTCCTCTATATTTTGCTTTTAGATATTTTGCATAAATAAAGATATGATTTTGCAAGATAAATTCAATTAAATAGATAGATAGTAATATAATATATCAACTGGGTAATCAGTACTCTTATTATTCTTCAGAATGATTATAAGAATGAACCTCTGACATGCATATAAAGTAATACAAATATCATCTCAAACCTGATCTTTTGCAAATTTGGAATGGCTCTCGGGTTGCTGTGTCAACAACACAGTCACCATCATCAGTCGATATACAGCTGATGTCGGTCTCTGTTGGGTGGCTACTCTGCCGACATCGGTCTGTAGTCGGCCGATGTCGGTCACTGAGATGCCGATGTCGGTTCCTGTGTCCCCTACGGTGCTGTCCAGCCTATGGTAGAATGGTACAAAATTGTACAAATTGGTATGGATTCTGTACAGAAGCAAGATAATTGTTGCGGCCTGTATTCTAGTCCCTGATCTCAAGATCTCTATCTGGAAAATTTATTGAATCAAAACATAATGAAATAAATACCTGAAATCCTTGTGATAACTTCTGTGTGAAGTTATCTCCCAAACTTGTAAACCTTTGTGATAACTTTTGTATGAAGCTATCTCTCAAATTTGCAATAGATCAGCTGATATTTCATAGCCTCTAAATTGCACACACTGAAGAGTGGATGTTTTCCAATGCAAATGGAATCCTGGAACCCTTGGCTCAGTCTTCACAGAAGAATTCTTCAATATCAAAATCAATAATCAATTCATAATCCAACTCTCTCCCATGAGAAACCCTTATACCCTCAAAAAGATATGCTTGCCCTAATTAGGGTTTCATAATTAATAATTAGGGTTTCTCAATTAAAAATAGGCTAACTAATTAATATTTAATTGAAACAATCAAGTATTAATATCTCCCTCAATACATGTCAAATCATCGAACCGATTGAAGCTGGTGAATCAGGGAGT
Organism: Torreya grandis; assembly: GCA_037957365.1. Classification (NCBI taxonomy): domain Eukaryota; kingdom Viridiplantae; phylum Streptophyta; class Pinopsida; order Cupressales; family Taxaceae; genus Torreya; species Torreya grandis. Next base: position 4,370,924 of record JARHVA010000642.1, on the reverse strand, counting down.
AATTATGCACATGACCATACCAAAATGAGGGTGCTTTGTTGCATGTCAAAAGTCCCTAAATAATAGGAGCTTAGGTAAACTACATCTACAAGAGCCCAAACAAAAGCCAACTGTAGAAATTTTGCTAATCTAAGCCAAGCCAAGCTCCATCATGACCCTCTATCCATCTTATTAGCCTACAAAGGTCGCATAATAGGCTAATCATCAAGTCTAAAGATGTCACCTAAAAAGGGGACATGATAATAGACCTAATTAGGTTTCCAGACCCTATTTAAGTCTACATAGTCCAAACCTATGCTTTCCTTATCTAATCGGCCTTTGTTTTAGCAAATAGGTCTTGAAATGTTCTATGTATCCAAGATCTAATCAAGATTTAAACCTAATTAGGTATAGGGGGTTAATTTTATAGCATCCTAGTTATAATTAGGTTAGGATTTATAATTATGTCTTCAAGCATTTTTTCTAGGTGTCAATAGTGTTAGTTGGATGATGCAGAGCTTCCTAAGTTGACATAGGTTGTAAATATTCTTAAGTCATTTAACTTAGACATTTTTGGTTGGTGATAGGTGGTAAAGGTCTTGCAGGTCTTTTTGACTACTTTGAATTTGCTGGAAGTCTTGGAATTGCTTGTTTCTAGTTGTTTAGACTTTTCCTACCAAATTTAAGAATTTGAAAATTTGAATTGCTAGCTAGGATTTGTAAGGTGTTTTGGAGTTTGATGTGTAATCCAAAGGTGGATGAATGTTTTTTATCACCCTATAAGGTCTTATGAATGTGTGTGGATGTATTTTAATTCCCAAATCATGGCAAAGAGTAAGGTAATCCAAGAAAGACAAAAAACCATTGAATAATGGATTAGGCTTTAGTGCCTATAAAGTTATATGAGGTTGAGATAGTTAAAATCAAGAATGAAGCAATCAAAGTTATGAATGAGAAGATGGTGTTTGAGGAGGTGAGATTATAGAGTGGAGGTGGAGATATGATGGGTTATAGGTCTTCAAGAGCAAGAAGAGGACTAGATGTATGAAAGGAGGCTAATGAGCCTTCTGGAGGCAAGAATAGACAATAATTTCAAAAGAGAGAATCAAGGTACCTACATAACAAGAAAATTAGAGGTTAAAAAAGGATGAGATTCAGATATCAAAGTTAGGAAAATGATAAGGAGGTTATATGCATTAGGGAACTACATCAAGTGGTATCAGAGTAGGTAATCTCTTGGTATAACTTATGATTTTGAGTATTGAAGGTTGTTATTTGAGTTTATTAAATGTTGTTATGGATATTTCATGAAGCTAATTTGCATGAGTATAGTCAAAGAGAGACTTACATAGTTGGTGGTAGATCAGCCCTAAGAAGAGAGCTATAAGAAACCTCAAGAGAATAAGAGAAAAGAGAGACTCCAAGTGAGAGTCATAGTTCCAAGGTTAAAAAGACTTGGGCAAGAGTGTTGATAGACTAGATAGAGTTTGAGACACCAAACTAAGGTGAAATATAATTGATTAAGAGAAGATGAATATAGATAAGATAAAGGAGAAGAAGGGCATGCCTGAGTTAGACTACCATAAGGAGAGAAAGACAAAAGAGGACCTAAATAGAAGAGGGTTAGAGGTTGAAGAAGAGATAAGTGAGATGGGTAAAATATTAGAGAGGATAAAACTCTTGGTGGAGCTCATGCAAGAAGAAGAGATCCAATGATATGGCTGGGTTATAAATAAAAGAGGGTAAATTAGCCTATAAGGCTACTCATGGAGAAAATAAATAAGATTGTTATGAGAGACAATTACAAGAAGAAGAAGTTTCTACGTAGGCAACTCAAGGAGGAGATGAATAAGCTCATGAGAGATGAACATGAGGGAGGTGAGAAACACCTTGCAAATAAGGAGATAGTCATGGATAAAAAGAAACATAAGAAGGAGGATATTGAGGTAAGAAAGCCTTAAATGTCTAAATCAAATTATTTATTGTCATGTATGAATGTAGGTACAAGAGTAAAGAAGGAATAAGACCATGTTAAAGACATAAATATTGAAAATATGAAGGAGAGAAAGCATGAACAACATGATTATGATGAAGAAGAAGTTGATTGGATAACCATGTATAGAGGATGCCTCTTGAAGGGCATAAAATAATAAAGATTGCATAAATAATATGGATACAAGAGGTATGAAGGTCAAGATTTAGAAGTTGTATTACATGAAGCAATCCAAGAGGTACAAGATAAGATTTTATTTGTGAATAATGATGATATGATCAACCTTGATGAGAACATAGAGTAGATTAAATAAGAATATGGAGGTGATGAAAAGATTCTATATGAGCAACATGACCAACCATTTGTATATGAGAGATTGGGTCAATTACAAGAATAATTATCAACCTTGGAAAATGCCATAAATGATGAAAAAAAGGACCAAGTTTGTCCTATAACAATAGATGAAGAGATGAGTAATGTGCATGAGCCTATGGGGGTTCAAGAGAAACATATATTGATAGATGTATAAACTAATATGTAATATAAATGAGTGTCTAGCTTGACACATGAAGGAGATGGAGTCTAATTTCAAGATAAGGTATAAGCTTTGCAAGAACACCATGAAGAAGAGTAGTGGATATGGAAAGCATTGATGCAAAAATCCAAAGATAACTTATCAAAGTTCCTTATTCAAGGTGAAAATAATGTGGGAGATGTCCTAAAATAGCAAGAGGTAAAATTTTAAGGTGAAGGAAAGATGGAAAAACCAAGAAACATGTGGTCCATCAGTACACTTCAAAAAGATGAATTTACTAGTTATACAAGAACATAAAATTAGAGGCAAACAATGAGCTATATCCAATAAGATGGACCATTATTATTACATGATGAATCAAATCAATTTACAAGCCAAGATGAGTCTAATTACATGAAAAATTAAGGTATAGATTCATCTGAAATGATCAAAGAACTAGTAAGGAAAGATAATGAAGTAAGTAAAGAATAAAAAGGACAAGATAAGGGACTCAAGGAGATGAAAGAGAAGCCTAGAAAGGCATGGAGGAATAAAGAAGAAGCAAGGAGGGATGATAAGTATAAGGAGGTCCTAGAAGAGACTAGAAAGTATCTTGAAAGTCATTTGATAAATACCAACCAAGATGTTTTTGATTAAGTAAGGCAGCAAACTAGGGGCTGAACCCTATATAGTCAAAAAAGATAAGAAGGCAAACAAACAAAAAATGCCTTCAGAGAGACAATGGCACAGCTAAGAACAAAAGACAAAAACAAAAAATAAGTAATGAAAAGACTAGAGTTAGGAAGGTCTCCCATTACATAACTATTAATTTGATAAGATCATTAAGTTTCTCATTCTTCATGTTGTCAGCATACCCAGTATTACCCACCACTTCCAGCATAGACATGTTCAGTAGAATTATATTTCAAAGCCCTTTGGTGAAGACCTTCTCAAACTTTTGAATGCATCCTTCAGGGCCCCAATTTTAGTTTTCCAATTAGTATCATTCTCAATGCCCTCACCAGCTTCCTTAACATACATTTTCCCCTTATTGTTAGTAATTCCCATAGTGTCAGCACCCTGCTCCTCAGTAACCTCAAAATCCCTAGTAGCCTGCTTCCCTCCAGTGTCTTCTAAAATTTCCTAGATTTCTAGCTCCTCAGACTCTTCCTCTTGGGTTGCTTCTTCTAAATCACTTTTTGAATAATCAATCAGTCTGGCCTTTGGGGCTAGTTTACCAACAATTTGCCCTGACCTTCGTACTCTGAAGGGGAATCCTTCCTTATTAATTTTGGAAGGCTTGTGAGATTTGCCACCTTGGCCCCCTGTGGCCCTACCCAGATTCCTATGGGTCCCTTCCATAGTCTCTTTAATATTTTCTTCCTCTTCATCAACCTTTATTTTCTCGCCCTTCTTGCTCATAGAGGAGTTGGGGGTATCAACAAGGGTCTTTTTAGGGGTGGAGAAAGAGACATCTTTTGTTTTGGTAAGAGTAGCGGAAACCCAAGACTCATCAATAGCATTGCTAGACATTAGTTTGGAAGGAATGTCTTCACTATCAACTCTGATATTCCTAGTTGGCTTGAGGGTGTGGTGAAAGTTGTATAGGTAGAAAATTATCCCTTGGTGTAGGGGAATAGGGTTTATATCTGGCTTCTTAGCCATTTTAGTTCTCATCCTCAGGATAGAGTGTTCTAAAGAGGAGAGTAGGTAAAAAGGAAAGCTAATAATAAAATTGCACCTAAAATGATTTAACAAAGGAAGGTGGTAATTATAAAACTTGGTAAATCACTCCTTGAGAGTGAATTACTTCATGAGAATGAAGCACACTCCATCCCATGGTTCTAAAAGTTTAGCACACTCGAACCCTGCTTGATACGGGACAAGTTCTTCTCCCTCACCTAGAAACAGTTTATGGCTAGCCATATCCATGATTTTGGTTTTCCTTTGGATTTTTATACCCTGCATGGTCATTCTTGTGGCCATAGAAATCACCTTTTTAGAGATTTAAAACTAATACCGCCCACTGTGACCCACCTATTCAACTAGGATCTCACAAACTGCTCGAATAAGTTTTCATCATAACCATTCAGCCTTTTCAAATATGGGCTGATACCCCCTTCTTTACAATAATGCCAAACCAGTGAATTATATTTAAATTCATAGCAAGATACAGGTTCATTTTGAATACGATCTCCCCCAATTCTATAATTGTAGACCTAGACAATGGAGTTCCTAAGTTTCGCCTTCAACTTTGAACTGCTAGCTAACCCTTGCTTTCGTTTATGCAAAATGTAGATGTGATAGCTCATTTAATGAAATGCCCTATAGTGATGACATTGTCTACTCCCATACTTGAAAATAATTCCCCCTTGATTTTCATGATGAGACCTGTGCACCTCAACCTCATGATACAATGAATTATTAATGATAACCAAGAAAGTACTAAGGTTATCAAGTTCTGAGATCCCTGATGGCCCTCTCCACGTGGGCCACCTCTGAAAGCTATCCTTGTCATCAATGAACCTCATTCCTGACCAGTCATCTCCTTTTCAATGATCTCCCTAATGTTTAAGGGAATATGAACACCTTATCGCCACACCCTCCAACCTAAAAATTGCTAACCAAGGTTGGCACAAGCATCAGCGGCCCTGTTGTCTTCTCTGTAGGTACGGGAAATCTCAACTTCAAAAAACTTTTGTAAAAGAAATTGGATATCAGTAATGATGTCTTTTAGATTGATTCCCACATTTGATGCTTTATTAACAACATCTATGACCATCTTAGAGTCTCCTTGAATATTCAAGGTTCCTTATTCCTAGGGATATAACTAACTTTAATCCCCATAGTAAAGCCATTGCTTTAGCATAGTTGTTGCTCTGGCATCCAATTCCACTAGCATAGACAACAGACATCCATCCTTTATCATTCCTTATAATTCCTCCTCCACTAGCTTTACCATCCAACTTGGATGCCACATCAAAGTTGAGTTTCATCTAGTTAGGTTTAGGGGGATCCATTTACTATTAAGTCTCTGTAGAATTTTGGAGTTATTATACCCAGGGATCTAGTTTAAAACATTCCATTTGGCTACAATTTGGCTTTCAATTTGAGATAGGGGTTTCTCTGTAACATGAATATGAGCTATTGTAACACTTTCCATAATGGTCTTAGCAAAGGAGTTAAACACCTGAGAAGCATTTCTAGCAGTGCCCCTAAAAATTTTGTGATTGCACTCTTTCCATAAAGTCCAACTCAAACATGGCAGAGCTTGCTTCCATAATTCCATAAGCCAAGGATGTGTGAAGGTTGGGTTCTAGTTGAGAATTACTTCCTTAAGGTTAGAATTGCAAACCCATTCAATACCAAAGTTGTTAAGTATTGTGCCCCATAGTTCTCGAGCAAACTCATAGTGGATAAAGAGGTGTGAAACTAATTCATCTTTTGAACCACACAAGAAACATCTGTTAACCAGAGTAAACCCTCTCTTTTGAAGGTTATCCTGAGTAAGGATTTTGTTATGAGTAGCAGCCCACCAAAACATGTTAATTTTTGGAATAAGTTTATGATTCCAAACCTTTTTCCATACATCTTTATTCTGAGATTCAAGAATGAGTAGATGGTAAGTAGATTTGATAGAGAATGATCCATTCTTATCTGGCCACCAATATTGTTTATCCTCCTAGGGGAAGAGAGGGATTTTGATCTCTTAAACACACTGCTGGATCTCTTGAACTCTTGAGAGAAGCTCAAGCCAGTGCACACATCAATCCAAAAGATTTCTCTAGCTCCTCATCCCATTGTTATTTTCCATATAATCATTGACCCTATCTCCAAAAAATTGGGTAGTCAAGTTAGCAATCTCTCCATAGTTTCCCTATGTGATGAGAGCCTTATTCTTTAACCAGATATCATCCTAGAATTTAATATGCTAGCCATTTCCAAGTTTCCATCTAATTCCCTATTTGAGAAGGCTTCTACTTTTTAGCATTTTATTCCATATCACAGATCCCTGGGGTAATCTCATCTGTTGAAGAAAGTTGGAATCATCAATGGTATGCATGTATTTGGCATACATTATTTCCCCCTAATCATTATTTTTTATGGATTAGGTTCCAACTAACTTTTGAGAGAAGGGCTTTGTTCATGTTCCTGATGGACCTAATATTAAGTCCACCATGAGATTTTAGAAGACACACTTTTTCCCATTTGACTAAAGGCATTCTCTATTTGTCTTCCACTCCTGTCCATAAAAATTTCCTTTGGATCTATTCCAGTTTCTCAGCAAAATATGTAGGAATTTTAAAAAGAGATGAAGTATGTTAGAATACCTTTCAGCGAAGCCTGAAGAAGTTATAGTTTACCAGCATTGCTGAGTAGTTTCCCCTTCCAACCAAGAAGTTTCCTCTGTGTTCTTTCCATAATTCCATTCCAAAATCTAGGAGATACCTCTTTGAATGAGAGTGGGAGACCCATGTGGGTAGTTATTATGCTAGCTTCAGCACATTTTAATATATCAATGATTATATGTCTAAGTTCATTATGAGTGTTTAAGAAATACACATTGCTTTTTTAGAAATTTATCCTTTGTCTTGAATCTCTGGCATAATTATTTAAGACATTCTTCCATATTTTAGCTTTAATCACTGATGAGATGCCAAAGAAGATGGTATCATCCAAAAACTACTGTACCACCATAAGATGAAGGAAGGAGGCAGGTTTGATGCCCACTAGCTTTTTTGAGGCTATATCTGCTTGTATGTATCTTCCCAGTGCCTCAGCCATAATGATGAATAAGTACGGGGAGAGAGGGTCTCTTTGAAAAATTCCTCTTGAGGATGAGAAAAACCCTCTAGGAACACCATTAACTAGCACTGAGAATTTTGCAGAAGAGACTGCGTTCCATAACAAGTGAGACATTTATCATTAAACCCAAATTTTTTGATCACTTGGAACATAAAAGTCCATGAGACTCTATCATAGGCTTTAGAAATATCAAGCTTGAGAGCCATCCTAGGGATTTTGATCTTATCCATGGAGTGAATAGTCTCATGTGTGGTGATCACAGCATCAGGAATCTACCTACCTGGGATGAAACCTTTTTGAGTAGGAGAAATAATTTTATCTAGCAAAGGTTGAATCCTCATGACCAACATTTTAGTACATAACTTATACACAGTGTTGCATAGAATAATGGGCCTAAAATTAGTGAGGTGTGAAGGTTGTGAGTTTTTAGGAACAATTACTATAAAGGTATTATTAACTTGTTTCAAAAGTTTACCTGATCTGAAAAAATCATGAACAACTGTGAGGTCCACTCCTACTATCTCCCAATATTCTTAAAAGAATATAGGAGGAAAGCCATTAGGATTCAAGGCTTTAAAAGCACCAATGTAAAATAAAATAACATGTACTTCTTCCTTAGATATAGGCTTTAACATCTCTAGATTATCTTCTTTCGTTATCAAACAAGGGGTTTTATCAATGAATTGATTCATAGGTCTATCAATTCTATCATTATTATTTTCTTTCGTAAGTATATTTTAAAAGAAAGCCCTAACTTGTTCCCCTATTTCATTATCCTCGATAATAATGTCACCATTATCTAGGACAATCTTAGTTATTGAGTTGGCTTTCTTATGTTTCATAGCTGAGAGATGAAAAAAGGCATTGTTCCTATCCCCCTCTTTAAGCCACTGAACACAGGATTTTTGTTTCCAAAAAACCTCTTCTCTTTCCATAAGATTCTTCCATTCTAAAGATAGGGTATTCTCTTCTTCTAAAGTGTCCTCAGAGTCATCCCATTGATCTATCAATTGTAGTATATCCTTGAGTTTTCCCACTATATTTTTCTTCTATTGGAAGACCTGCCCAAAGCTGTATCTATTCCATCCATAAACTTCTTGTTTAATGTGCTAGAGTTTCTTGACTATTCTAAACATAAGAGTAACTTGAATAGGAATTTTACACCATTGGGCCACCATTTGTCTAAAGTCTTTGTGTTTGATCCACATAGCTTCAAAATGGAATGGGGAAGGTCTAGAATGTCCTTATTCTCTCCAACTGAGGTAGATCAGGTAGTGGTCAGACATGGTTCTAGGGAAAGCCTACGCCTGCATATTATGATAATCCTTCTAGTTGCTTGATATAAGAAATCTATCTAATTTAACTTGAATCATTTGATCTCCTCTTTTTTTATTGGTCCAGGTAAAATTTTGGTTTTGTAGCTCTATGTCCAATAATCCCCAATCATTGATGAATTCAGCAAAGTCGAACATGCTGTCTGAGTAATCCATAATTCCACCCTATTTTTTAGAAGGGTATAGAGGAGTATTAAAATATTTGGATAACATCCATCTAATGTTCTATGGATTATTCCTAAAATTGCTCAAGTCTATCCATAATTTTTGTCTCAGAGCTTTGTTATTCGGTCCATAAACATTGATCAACGACCAGTTCAAAGATTTCATAGAAAAATTGGTAATCAAGAAGTGCTTATTATAAGCCATAAGAGACCCCTAGATTTTAGCACTATTCCACATAGTGACAATCCCCCCTGAAGCCCCTTCAGTTGGACTATGCAAAAAGCTGCCTTAGGCCATATATAGGTAGCAATTTTCATAAAATTCTCCTCATTCATCTTGACTTCTTGGAGTAATAAAATATCTAATTTATTATCTAAAATGTATTTTTTAACCTCAAACTACTTTGAGGGACTGTTAAAGCCCCTCAAGTTCCAGGATAATATTCTCATTTAGAGGGTTTGGGGGGTTGGGTTTCCAATTTTTTTTTGTTTACCACTGGCAATCTCCCTAACAATCTCTCTTTGTCTTGTTTCTCTTAGGGTTGGCCTCGCTTGTTTGGGCTCAGTGCCAACATCTATAGCTTTTTTACCTTTTTAGTTCTTTTTCTTTGGGGTAACCCATTCCTCCTATTCATTACTACCACTTTGTCCTGTTACACCTATTTCTAAGTAGTTTCCTACTTGGTCTTTGGCTTCTAGAGCATGGAAAATGTCTGTATTTAAATGTGGGTCTGCTTCTCCTTTAGTGGGACTTTCTAGAGTTACTTCTTCCTGTTCAACTCTTAGAACTTAGTCTTCTTCATTGACTTCCTCTATCAAAAGGTTACCTCTTTCTCCTTCCTTAGACATATTAGTCTACTTTCTAGAGGGTTGGCTGTGTTAAATATAGCCTTCTGACTATCATCTGATACTATATTTTCCTTTGGGACAACTTTTCCCTCACTACTAGTGATATCCTCCTTTCCCATCTCCTCCTCTCCTTTTTTTGTGTTGTCGAGATTTTCAACATTAATCTTCATTTCTTGCTTGCTGTTCTTTCTATAATTGAGAGCCTACTCCTCGCCTTCATTCTAGGAATCATCTTTCCTCCCCTTTTGCTTTGTTGTGCATTGTGTCATTAAATGTCCCTTTCTCTTACATATTTGATAGAAAGTGGTAGCATTTTCATAAGTAATCAGCTGAGTCCAGGTCCCATATTTAGACTTTAGCTCTATGGTCATAGGGAGAGTCCTATTTATTTTAACATTGACATAAAGTCTAGCATACACACATCTAGACTTTGTTCTGGTTGTATGATCTGAAGTGACATATTGGCCAATAGAATTGCCAATAGTTGTGAAAGTTTTTTCATCCCAAAATTTCAAAGGGAACCCTGGTAGTCTTACCCAAGTAGGAGTAGACTTATTAAGGCCCGATTTAGGATCAAATCCTAGTTTCCACGAGCATAAGGCAAGAGAATGTGGGACATATAGCCATGGTCCTCCAACAAGAGTAGCAATCATGTCCTCCCTATTCATAAATCTAAAAATGAATAGGCCTCTTGCCATGGCATTGATCGAAACACTACCCTTAACTTTCCACCTAGATATAACCCATTTCCTAACCATTTTGATATTAGGATGGAAAGAAAAAAACTTGCCTACCAGCGTAAGGTCCATGGATGTTGTGATTTCCTCCACCAGATCATTTGGGATATTCAGGGTTGTGCCCTCTAAGATAATAAGGAGGCTCAACATGATTTTTGAGGGGCACGTCTTTTCACCTATAAGTGCCTTCTTCCATTTTTTGGATGGACTATCCACTACTAGATTCTTGAACAGATCCCCAGAGGCACTACCACTAGCAGTGTCCTCCATTGGATCCGTGATCCCATCGGTCGCACTCAAGGGGCCCAAATAGGTGGGAAAAAACTAGTTTCAAATGGTGTCCACATGCATCACCCATAACTAAATGCAAACACATGTTAGGTATGTAAGATTTTATACCAACCAAGATGTTACAGGTATGGATATGAAAAGGAATAAGTCACTCCATGAACATATGGATAAAAGAAGCATAAAAGAATTAGAGCTCATGATAGAGATAAGTGTCAAAAGTATGAAGCTAAATAAGATGTTAAGGAAAGTTTTATAAGGATGAAGGAATAGTAGAAGTATGGACATCCATTAGAACATGAGGATGAAGGATAAGGTATGGTTAAAACGATAGACTAGAAAAGAGTATATGAACCATTCATGACGAATATAGAAGAAAGACATTGAGTAAAAGCAAAATTAAAGAGTGAGGATCAACCATTAGAGGAAAAACATGATGGATATAATTAAAATATGGAAAATATAGAAGATGAATTGAATAAGGAGTTGCAGTAAGTCCTATACTTCATGGAAATAGAGGATGAGTTGACAAAGATGAAAAACAGACAAGAAGGCAAAGACAAAGGTACCAACTGAGGAGAAATGAAAAGGAAAAGAGGTGAATCAAAAAGGTAAGCTCAGAGGATCATATGTTAAATAATTTTAAAGCAATGAAGAAGGTAGACAAAGAGCATTTGAGAAGGAGTTCAAAAATTTCCCCACTTGGGGAGTGTGATGTAGAGCATTCGAAGTCAATATAAGTTATAAATATATGTAAGTTGTTTAATTTATCCATTTTTGGTTTGTGATAGGTGGTAGAGGTATTTTATGGCCCATTTGATTATCTAAGAGTCATTGAAATTCATGTAATTACTTGTTTCTAGTCATTTAGAATTTTCCTTCCAAATTCTAGAATTTGAAAATTTGAATTTCTAAGTAGTCTTTGTAAGGTGTTTTGGAGTTTGATGTGTAATAAAAAGGTGGGTGAATGTTTGTTATGACCATATAAGGTCATAGGAAGGTGTTTTTATGTATTTAAATTCCTAACTCATGGCAAATATTAATGCAATTCAAGAATCAAGAAGTGTAATTGCCATTCCTATGTGGGAGATGACAAGGAAAAGAGAGTTAGTTTGTATGTTAGCATAATAAGAGTTGGAAAATTAAATGAAAAGGTTAGATGGTGTGTAGTAGGTAGAATATAAGGTTTTTAGGAGAGAAGTGGTTTGAGGAAGAGTGAATGAAATAAAAAGAAAGATCAAATGTTGAGGAACTCTAACTCCCTTAGTAAATTTTTTGTTTATGACTATTTTATATGCATTGATCAATAAAATAAAGAGTGTTTTGAAAGTGTTTGTGTGTTATCCATGATAAAATGACCTATGAGAAATATTAGAGTATTATTTCCTATATACATATTAGGTTTACATAAGCATTTTCATGATAAAATGGTTTCATCTTCTATACATGCCATTTAAGAACAACTCTAAAGTATTACAGTCAAGAAAGTCAAGTGATTGAGGTTGTTTATAATGATTGTTCAATAGTTCGTGTATTTTTTGAGTCTCAAAAATAGGTGTGAGTTGATATTTGATGAGATGAGGCCATTTATAGGCTCAAACAATCCTTATATTTTCAAGAGATAACTAAAGTCTTTACACAGTCTCCAGAAGAGAGAAATTATGTGTTTACATAGTCCTTCAAGGCATTTAAGTGAATTTGGTTGATGATTATTTGTAGGTTATTATGTTATCTAAAGCATAACCATAGTAATTATATGATACCTAAGAGGAATTATCCTTTTTAAATTTAAAATTCACATTAGAAGTATCATATTTACAAGAAATCTAAATACAGTTGCATCTATATTCAAAAAAGAAGAGCTACAACATCCTTAAGGGTTATAAAGCATTATCTAGGTTTCTCAATATTGATGAAATAGTGAAGGGTTATTGAATCAGGGATAAGAAATTTTTAAATGTTATCAAGAATGAATATTTAACTTAAAATTATCATTGGCACTACATAGTCCTTTGAGAAGTAATTCTGGTCATGTACAGTCTAGAAGGCAGATTTAATAAAGTTTTTAGGAGATTGCATAGTGGTTGTTTGGTTTATAGATAGAATATGTTATAAAAAATAATATATATAAATTATATGGATATTTTAGGCACTAGAAAATGTAATATTTAATTTAATTTATCATTTAGCCTTGACATAGTCTTATTATATATGCATGTTTTTGGAAACTTGCAGATTAAAGACTTATATTGATTGACTAAGACCAAATAACTATTGGAAAATGTGTAAATAGGTTTGGTAGAACTAATAAAAGAATAATAATGTATTTAAGTTAATTATATTTTTTTTAAATCCATTTTTCCTCCTCTTAGCCTTACATAGGCCTGTATTCACCAAACTAGGGTTTTGATTCTTGAAACCCATATAACTTTTGTTATAACCCTTAAAAAATCTTAAAAATTTATAATTAATTGTGTTTTGAGGTGTAATAGAGTAATAAATAGTTTTTTTTGTGGTTTAATACCATATGGTACAATTCCTATTATTGTGTGCTTGCAGAAGGTCTTAAGAGACCTAATTAGAAGAAGGGTGTGTTGATTTCATAGGGTTGCATTAAGTTTTCAGCCATAAGGCTTTGTGTGAAGATAAAAAGGGATAATGGGTGTATAAAAATAGTATTATATTGTAATGAACCCATATATATTGTTGAAACCATCTATATTTGTACCTTAATAGGGCTACTAGAGAAAGAGACCCAAAGAAAGAAAGGGTAAATTATTCAAGAATTCTTGTTTGCAGATTATATTATTGGATTGAATGTGTATGGGGGTTATAAGAAGATGAGGAATGTCCATGGGAATCCCAATGGTGGATACCAAAAACCCTTGAATGATGGATTATGCTTTGGTTCATATGAGGTTGAGCTAGTTTGAATCAAGAATGAAGCAATGAAAGTTATGAATGAGAGGATGGTGATTGAAGAGGTGAGATTGCAGAGTAGAGATGATGGGTTATAGGTATTAGATAGAAATAATATGAATAAATGCATGAAAGGAGGCTAATGAGCCTAGTGGAGGCAAGAATAAACAATAATTTTGAAAGAGAGAATCAAGGTACCTGCATAAGAATTTCAAAGATCGAATAAGGTCTTGTTAGGAGTTAGGGGGGTCTTATTGTATTTCAATATTTAAACCCTGATAGGGTTAGGACTAGGGCACATCAATTATTTAAGTTTTGGTTAGGGATAAAATCCCTAAATAGGTCATTAGAAGGTTTAGGTATCAAGTTAATGTTAAGTGAGACTTGAGTCATGGCTAGGTTGTGTGTAGGAGTCATTGGGGTCCTTTGTTAGTCAGGGATTTTCCCCTAACTAGGTCTTGGGGAGCCTCAAAGGTTCCCCATAGACCTAACTAGGGATCAAACCCTACAAAGGTTTAGATGACTACCATTAGGATTTTCGATGTCAAAGTTCAATGCTAAGTGGGGGTTTTATCTTGATTATGATGACAAAATCAAGTAAAAACCAATAGTGTTAATCAAGGGGTCTAGATCCTGACTAGGTCTAGGTCCCCAAAACTCTAATTTCATGTTCACAACTTAGTTACAATCAGTTAAAAACCCTATCAATAGGTTTATGAAGTGTGCTAAAAGGCCACCTTAGTGCTATTCAAGCTTCCAAATCTTGATTAACATTAAGAATTCAAATTTTAAAAAAATAACATAAAAAAGACTTGTCAAACCCCATAATCCTGATTAGGTCTATTAGGGATATTTTTGACTCCTTGATGGTTTTTTTGGAGATAAATTCTCACTCAAATGTCAAAAATTTAAACCATTCATGTTTTCAAAAATATAACTCTATCATGGAAGTAATGGTACTCTTAATTTTGTTTGGTTTTGTCTGTATGAAAACTTATTCATGTTTTTGTGTGCATTTTACTATTCATTTCTTTTAATTTCTTGTTTTAACTTGCATTTTGGTCTCTTTTAAGGGAATGAACTATGAAAGTGATGAGTTTGGATGGATAATGAAGAGGAGGCAACTAGGTGTATTAATGGTGGTAACTAGGAATTTTAGAAGGAAAATATCCCCCATAGAAGACCCCTGTGATATATATTGCTTCATTTGGACTCTCTAAGGGTTGGATTTTCTTCTCCACATTAGAAATTTGGAGCTATCCTCTTTCAATTTTATATAATTTTGTTTTATTTTCTCTCCCTCAACTCTTCTCCTACCAATATCTATCAAAATATCAAGGGAATGATTGTAATAGACTTCATATTTGATTATCAAATGATGTATTTATGATTAATACAAGACTTGGGATTATTTGTTTCCATTTATGCATGCATATGGTGGTGGTGGCTATTATTTATTTGTTTGTTCTTCCTAGAAGCTTTCATTGACCTTGTATTTGATTGTGCAAATATTTATAAGATCAGAGGTTGGTTTGTGGATCCCATAAAATAATGAAACTAAATTTGTCATCATTCTTATAGGTTTTCATTTTCTTTCCCTCTGCCCTCACTTTTA
Organism: Torreya grandis; assembly: GCA_037957365.1. Taxonomy (NCBI): domain Eukaryota; kingdom Viridiplantae; phylum Streptophyta; class Pinopsida; order Cupressales; family Taxaceae; genus Torreya; species Torreya grandis. Next base: position 4,355,726 of record JARHVA010000642.1, on the reverse strand, counting down.
TCATTTTTAATCAAGCCATTAATCTAGGGATTGAATGAACACAATCTTAATCTAATGCTAATCCTGATTGCTTATAAGTATTTTCCATTATATAAATGCATTTTTGAATGATTTAAAATGGAATGAATGAATGATAAATTAGTCATACACACATCAAAATAAAACCATAAAAACATTGATTTGAATTTGGGAAACACTCAAATTAATTATGAATTATCTATTTTCAACACATACACACAACCTAATTAAATAAAATAATAAATACAAATTACCTTTTACATTGTTTATTTACCCAGTGAATACCAGTAGGCCTCTTGAAATGGAATGGTCACAATGAGTCACTGTGTGAAGATTAATGTGCCTAAACTAGGCAAATATAAACTTTTAGGAGACTCTAATGAGTCTCCATTTAAGAGAGGAAATCCAAAAGACTTACCTAGAATGTTAGTGCATCCCAAAATACATGTCAATATGATTGGTGCTAGGAGGGCCTAAAAAAGCAAAAAAATATAAAACTAGAATTTTAAAAAAAGAATTAAAATTTGAACACTTAGGGGTGTTACCAATCTCAGGTATTCCAAAAAATAATTTGGAAAGTAGATAGACACATGAAATGAAAGTTCATAGGGGCTGATTTTGAGTTGTTAGAATTAAGTGAGCACAAAAAACCAAGAGGAAACAAGGAGAAACTAAAAACTTGACAAATCCACTCAGTTAGTAGCTCACCTACAATTATAGTTTCTTTCATTAGACTATTTGATGCCCCTTATAACCCACCAATGGTAGTTAATCCTAATTAGCTTGGTGGAGGTGGATGCCTTGTTAATGTTTCAAGGCCTACCCATGACTTGCTAAAGAATATCGACAAATTCTATTTGAAGTATGTACCAAATAGGATTCAAATAGTTGAGGAGCATATTTAGGCATTCAAATAAGATTTGATCCAAACACAAATTCAACATGAGGATGTGGATTACTTCCTCTTCCCTTAATCCTTGGAAGAAGTTTCCTATGCTTGGTATCTTGGATTTCTAAATAGATATACTACTTTCTAGAATGATTTTGAAAATGTGTTTATCAATCACTTCAGGCTATACATTGATGTAGATGTTTTGTACCATCACTTTGATGCTAGTCATAGGGAGTCAAAATAGCCTATGAGTGTATTAAATGCATGATCCTAAAAAATTTATCAAAAGTTAAAAGACTTTTACATCTAAATAGAAGCAGCCACTATATAAACCTACATGAGGGATTTAGATTTAATGACATCCATGTTCCTTAGAAAGTCCTTGATATCCCTCTTATCCTTATTTTTGGAAAAAAGTGAGCTTGTTAACATTGAATAAATTGTGCCACAAGGCTATGAATTTGGTCCTTTACTTTCATTAGGCAAATTGGGTTCTTACAACCAAATCTCAATGATCAACCATGCTCTTCAACATAACACTTTACTAATGAATCTAATTTCATGGCCCCTATATACAAATCCAAATACGGTTTACATTATAACACCTATAAACTATATGCCTAGTGGTTAACCTTATGTGACTTTGAATCATGTTTTGCCATAGGAAAATAACCAACAACTTATTCTTGTTGTCTATAAAAAATTGATGCTATGCTTAACACTATAAGTTATGCTACCTTTACTAGTTTTAGACCAGGTTTCATTTTAGTGGGCCATATAAAAAAATACATGGAGGTCCCAAGGAGAATTGGATTAATAATGGTGGAAAATTAGTTTAGAAGGTGTTGTTTCCAAAATCAGATTCACCTATTTTTGTGAACAACCCCCTACGAAACTTGTCCATTTTGTCTTTTGTCTCTCTAAGTTTGGTCGTAAGACGAGTTTTGAATTCATTATCATCTTGGCCTCAGAACGTGAAAGTGGTTACGATCTCGTTGTGGCCAAGGTTCCCCTCCCCCAGACTGTCTCCTTCCAGAGTTAGTCTTTTCTTCCATTCCTTCTAGGGGTGGCAAATTTCACCGCCTCTATAACTTTCCTTATTTTTGTGCAAGGGCAAAAAATTTTGCCGCCCCTACACCTTTGCCTACAAGGGCAGCAAATTTTGCCACCCCTGCACCTTTGCCTGCAAGGGCAGCATTTTTTGCCACCCCTGCACTCGAATGAACCGAACATGCAAGGGTGATAAAATTTGCCGCCATAGCATGTCTCAATAACTGTGCATGGCATTTATTGCCACACATAGTGGGTTGTTGGGGTGGGTTTTTCACCCCATATAACCTGATTTGAACCTCTTTCTTTTCATTACTTCCTCCTCTCCTCCTGCCTCTTGCATTTGAGTGACCCAGCTGATGAGTCAAAGTGCATTTTGGTGGATTCAACCTCGTGGCGCGTGTAGTTTCTCAGGTAGGTCTTGTTTTTAGCATTTATTTTGTCTTCTTTTCTCATTTTGCTTAGTGTTTTATTAGTTGTTTTTATTTTGTTTTACCTTTTTTGTGCTCTTTTCTTCTCTTCCTCTTCCCCTACTCGCATGCTTCCTCTCCACCTCACCACAGGCATTGTTTTCTCCCTCTCCATTGCCCGCGGGTTTCTCTCAAAAGCTCACGTGGGCGGCATTTTTTGCCACCTGTGTTTCAACCCCCAAATTCAACCTACAAAGGCAGTGAATTTTTCCACCTATGCATTCCTAGCCTTTAGGCCACGTCAGTGGCAAATTTTGCCATCGATGCAACCCAAACTACAGGGGCAGCAATTTTCGCCGCCCCTGCACATTATTTCTGCAGGAATAATGATTTTCACCACCCCTCAACGTTATTCCTAAAGGAACGGTGATTTTCACCACCCCTACACGTTATTTCTATAGGAGTAGTGATTTTTGCCACCCCTACCTATTTTTCAACTTTTTGCAAGGGCGGTGATTTTCGCCACCCATGCATTTTTTTCCTTCAATTTTTTTTAACTCTGGAGGAATTTCCCACTTGTCCCTTTCTTTCCCTTTCTTCCTCATTTTTTGCTCCTTCTCCTCACCTAGACTATTTAAGTGACCTCCATGGTCATGATCACTCAAAATGCATTTTCCTTGTTCATCCTCTCTCCCCTAATTATTGTGATCATGACTGTAGTTTAATCAGTGAACTCCTGCACATCTGCTACCATCTAGTTGAGATCATTCTCAATGACAGAAGCATCTCCCAAGAAGGTGAAAACAATGAAATAGAAGTATCAGGGCATCTTCCCGCTCACATCGGTCTCTTCAAATGTCAATGACATCTGGGACACCGAGATTGGCCACATGGACATGGCCGAATTCCTAACCCACACAAAGGCGACAAACCCCAGCACTGGGATGAAAAAGATTGTCGATAGCAACATCCACCTGGTGGCTGCCTTTTTGGTAGTAACGCATCATACTAAATTTGTCCTCCAATGTGCTCACTTCTACAACAAAGAGACCAGGTCAGTCTCAGATGCCAATGGCAACATGGTGATTTGGTTGGACCCCAAATTCATCGATAAAGTTTTCATGTGCCCTCCAGCCACTGAAGTAACCCAAATTGACTTTGAGGATGCTCAAAAGGAGTATGACAAAGACCCTGAGAGGGCAAAGAAAGTTATGAATTATAAGTGGTTGAAGTCCCCCAGGACAAGCTTATCAAGATGGCCACGAAACTTTTTGAGGAGCGACTTCATTGAGGAAGTTAGTGATTTGATCACCCTTCTAAGTAGAGTACGGGGCCTCTCATCTTCTTCACTATTCCATGAATGGATGTATCCATTCATTAAAATCATCCTCTAAGGCAAACAAGCCATCTTGTGGGGAGAGAAGATTAGCAACACCCTCCATGAGCAGCTGACCAAGGTGCAGACCTCTCACAAGTTCTACATGACTTCGTATCTTGTGTACATAGCTACCACAATGCAGACTTTTCTAGGCTTGACCATGGAGGGGGATAGAAAGACAACCCCAATATACTCATACTACCCTCAGCTGACTCTGTAAGGATCGACCCGTCACTTTAAGAGGGTAAATGATGCCTTTTTCACTACTTTTTTATGTCTCTTTGACCCACAACTTGAGCAAAAGAGAATATCAGACGAGGCCTGGACAGTGGTCAATGATTATGGCTACATGTTTCTTCAATTCCCCACCTTCTGCTATCTTCAGGTCAGATTCTACCAAGGCTACCCCTATATGCTCCCTAGGTTCCCTTCAAATAAGCTAGTGCTAATGGAACTTTGCCAACAACTGATTTTCATGCATACCAGACAGATGGAGCTAAAGAGACTAGGTTTCAAGTTTCCAATCGAGATTGGTAGGTATTTCTTTGCAACATCAGCTAAAGCCAAGGTCATGGAAATTGAAATGCAGATGGTTACTTTAAGACCATTCAAGAGATGGGAAAAATTTGACTACAGGCGAGTCAGGGACAAGATCAGGAGGAAAACCCAATTCCATGAACCCATGATTGAGGATGTCTAGATCGACCTCAGGATGATTGAAGAAATTAGGAAAATGGACTTTAGCAGGCTGACCCTTGAACAAATTGAATATCTAAGGCTTGCAGAGATCCCCTTCAGTCTGATCAATGATGGAAATATCATCAATAGTAAATACTTGGTAGGGAAGGTCACTGGTTCCCCTTTTCCTTGAACACAGTGGTCTCAGAAGGAGAAAACTTCTCTAAGAAAGAGATTCAAACCAATATTGGCTAACACCAATGATTGGTTAGCAGCCAAATGGATCATCCTGAAAGAATTTGTCACGGGATCCGAGGCTGAATACCAAGCAAAGTTGAAGAGGAAGGCTGAGAATAAAACCAAAAACAAAGATGATGTACCTTCTCCTTCTAGGCCTTACAAGCCTAGAATCATCTTTGTATCCAAGAAGCCAAAGGCTATTGAAGAGCCTAAAGCAGTAGCAAAAGGAACCGAGGAACAAAGTCCTTAGGCATAGGTAGCACAGCTAATGGAGATAGACGATTAGCCATTAGGGTAACCAAGCAATGGACCTCCAACCTCACCAGAATAAGTGTAGCCACTCTAGGGCATCTCTCCTTCTCCTCCTCAGTCTCCCATGGCACCCTCTTCTCCTATCTCTCTGATCAGCGTTCCCTCTTCTAGAGCCGCCTCTCTTTCTAGAGTCATATTCAGTGATCCTCAGGGCACTTCTGGAGGTTCTCCCCACTCTTCTGGGTCCATCCCTAGTTTGTCCTCTCCTACCTTCAACTTGCCAGTAAGCCCTGCACTTGATCCAAAATCAGTAGTTGGTACATTTTCAACAGTTACTCCAACTACAACCACTGTCACTACTAGCAGTGTAGAAGCTACTGCAATAACACTAGTAGAGGGAACCATTACCACAGTAGGTACTTCTCTCCCGCCTTGGATGTCCACTTTCACCCCAAAAAAAAAAGAAGTCGGCCATCTCTTCAGATGACTTTGACTTTGGAAAAATAGTGCCAGTGAAAGCCAAGGCTCCTAAAAGGCCAAGTATCCTCTCGAAATTGGTTGAGAAAAAAGGGCAAAAATTTCTAGAAATGGCCAGGCCTCCACATGACATAACCCTTAAGAGTTTCGAGATGAGCAGCTATTCCATCTCTCATGTTAAACTTGGCAAAGTCACTCATGAAGGTGCAAAAAGTGATCTTCAGGCTGCTATGGACATCATGGTTCCTAAATTTAATCAAGAGAAGGAGATGCAAGATTATTACAAGGCCAAAATAGAGCAGCTAACGGTAGTAATAAGAAAGTTTACCCTTCCCCCTGAAGCAGCAACTCCAGAGGCCTTCTCCGTGGATGACCCAGTCATTCAAAAAGTAGAAAAGACCTATTTAAAGGGAAAAGTCCTGTAAATATTCCATTGAAAAAAAACATACTCAGGGAGTTTATTTGCTTTTAGAAGTTGCAGAGAGAACAGGTAAGATGAGAAAGTTAAGAGTAGAGTTAGATGACTTCATCTCCCTTATCTCTCAAGAGATCGACAGCTCAAAAAAGGTCCTTAGCAAATGGAAGGAGATGAAGGATCTAAAGAAAAGCACCTTGATATCTATTGGTGCCATCTCTAGTAAGGACTCCTATGTTGAAATCAAGGAGTCATTGATCTTCAAGATCTAGGTACTCAAAGACTTGATTGATTATCTTAAAGCTTTCAAGGAGGATAGTGAGAAGAGTGACCTGAGCCTATTGAATAAATTAGAAGAGCTGCCATGCAACCTGACCTCTAAGGACAATCAGTTCCTTCTGGCAGAAGAAATGATTTAGAATTTCAAAGAGATGATTTGGAGAGATTTTGAAGAAAAATCCTTCTCAATGTCTACTGTGAAAAACATTCTAGATGCTCAGTTAACTTTGGAGAATCTAAAATCTAGGTTAACTGGCCATGCTAAAGCTATCACAGCATTGAAGGATGCATTGATCAGAGCTAGAATCATCTCCAAAAACACAGTTGTGCTAGATAGCTTAGGAATTCAGGAATCCATCACTATGTTCAATGCACATATGAAGAAATCTGGTAGTAAGAACTGAATCTCTCTCTTCTTCTCTCCTTATGCACTTCTATTTTGTGCAAGATACATGCAATTTTGAAAAATGTAATTACATGTAAATATTTCAAAAAAATATCTCAAAGTCAAAGATGAGTCATCTTTGACCAAGATATTTTTGTATTTTATTATTTTTTGGTTTTTGAGGATTTTCTTCCTATATATAGTGAAGACCTCATTTTGTAAAGGATCTTGGAAAATTAATAGAAAACACTCTGCTAAAATTGAAGCAAATTTTGAGACTTTGTGCTCAAATTTGTAAATCATATTTTATTAAATGAATGAGAAGCAAGTTATTTCAGACTTTGTGTTGAGATTGTCTGTGTTATTTAGGAAATGGTTCTTATGTCCTTTTTACTAGTAATATCTTATTTATTTGATTTAATAAGCAAGTGGGTGTGTTTATATTATCTAAGGGCGCTTCTAAAGGGTAGAAGATAGACTTTGAGCTATTTTTATCTTTTAGATTCAGTTATCTTTTGTAGTTTGAGGTGGAGACTTTATGCTTTGTTTTATTCTATGGTTACGTTTGTTTTGAATCGGTGGAAGAAACTATGAAAGACTTTGTGCTTACGTGAGTGTTCTTGCGGGCTTTGTCACTTTAGGTGATCTCTTGCTCTTCATTTGCTACCATTATTGAAAGAAGAGGAGTGTTGTTAGCTTAAGACCAGGATTTTCCCTCTTTTGTTCTTTATACATTACCTCTAAAAAAAGAGAGGTAGATGCTGTTATAGCACCCCCATGTGTTATTTTCTACTTAATTATATACATATATCAAGTGCGTAAGTATTTATAGGGAACCTCCCCTTGATGAGAGGAGAGATTTACTTCATCCATATCTGGTAAATCCATACTATTCGTGGTGTAAATCTCTTTATGTTGTGGTTGATATACCCATTTTGTCATCAGTTAGTTGACGACAAAATATTCACCTAACAAATTTTTGGCGAGTTCGCTGGGGACCTCAGATGTGCAGTCTGGAACCTCAAGTTTCAGATTGAAGCAATCCCTACCCTTATCCATTACATAGTCTGGTGACTCTGTTCCATGTCTTACCCATTATCATTATAGCCGTACCATCTATCTCTGTTACATTATCTAGTCTGGAAAACCAGAGCCATTGGGAAGTACGTGTATTTTAAAACCTCAAGCTTTAACTTGAAGCAATTTCGGTCCCTTTTTCATTTTAAAATCTAGCAACTCCATGCTACACTAGAAGCCAGAGATATAAAGGTGTTGTTGACCCTATGTTTGAGTTGGTACAACAAAGTAACTTTGATCTCTTTCCTCCGTCACTTTTCCTCCAACGTTCTAAGAGTTTCCCTCTTAACCTTTTCAAGTCATCGAAACAAGGTAGAGCTTCTTTTCCTATGATTAACCATGCCCTGCCAGTAAATACCCCACCAAGGTTTGTTATCCCACCATTTAATTGGCCTAACATTATGGCTCAAGGCCCGTGGGGTAATTCCTTTGGTCCTCTCAATTTGACTACACCTTTGCATGAACTACCTCGTAGTTCTAGAAAAAAATTTCTTAAGTTTTTTGGTGATGGAAAGGTTCATCCCAATGAGCATATTGCCGCTTTCTCCATAGCATGTGGCGTGATCAGTGTGGAATTTGAAGATGTAACAGTTAGACTTTTTATGGAAACTTTGCAAGGAGCTGCCGTAGATTGGTTCTATCACCTACAGGCGGGGTCAGTAACAGACTGGGATATGCTCAAGTCCAAATTCGAAGCTAGGTTTAAACCTGCTGAGGACACACATGCTTTGTTGGCCCATCTAACATAGTTGAAAAAAGAATCCTAGGAACCCATGAGGGATTTCATAGCTAAATTTAACAAGTTGAGAAACCGGATTCCAATTGTGGCTCAGCCCACGCCAGAAAATCTTAAGTGTTTTTTAATCAATTCATAGCTTTTCGAAGTAAGTTTCCTATTGAGGCAAGCTAGCCCTATGGATCTATCCTTGGCTCAAAGCTTGGCTACTGAGATTGAGGATGATCTTATCCTGGCAGGTAAGATAAAAAAACCCTAGTAAAAATAAATTCTCTTCATCTGCTGAGAGTTCTTCAGGTACTACAGATCTTATGGTGCAGAAGTTGATGAATGAACTGATAGCTTTAAAGAGGCAACTAGCCCAAGGTACATCTACTCCTACCTATCGAGATGTGCCCAGGAGAACATTCTAGAATCAACCATATCAGGGTAATGCTACCCAAAACCAAGGGCAATCCAATTGCCTACCTCCCCCTCCAGGGAGATTAGCCATTGAAGTAGCACCTGCCAACTCAGTGGTCAATTACCTAGAGACTGAGCACGATAATTCATTTCAACCTTAGTTGGACCAATAAGAAGATGCTAATCTCTTTGATGAGCAGGAAGAGGAATTAGCTAGCGACTCCAATATCAGTTTCTTGGATTACCAAGATGAAGCTGGAAGTAAAGGGGAGGGTTTGGATGGATCTTACACTATTTTTACCAGATCTCAAAATCAGTCAGCTTCAAAAACTAACAAAGGAAATGTAGATGAAGAGCCCCAACCAGTAGTTTCTATTACCAAATGCGAGACTCCATTGCCTCCACAATTAAAAGATCAGGTAACCCATAAACAAGTAAGTACTCCTAATCACCCAATATCTTTCATTTCTGCTACTCAGACCAGTGCCACACTTGTTAAAGTCCCTGATGATGGACTCTCTTCTTTTGTTGTGAGCTCTTTTCAATTATTTGATATAATTGATCATGCTAGAAAGACTAAAATTCAAATGACAGAGGTTGAATATTTGAGAGCTAACCCAGAACAGTTTGATAGGTTAGCAGAATATGTAAAAAACAAAGCCTTCCCTATAGGACAAGATTCTTTGAAGATCATTCCTGATCCCCCTAAAGACAAACCAGCTCAAAATAATCTAGTTATGACTCCTCCTATCACCCCTGGGAAAATAGAACCTTTCTATGTTTCCTTGCTAATAAATGGTTATAAACTGAGTAATTGTATTATAGACTTTGGAGCCTCAGATAATGTCATGCCCGCGAAGGTAGCAGATTCTCTTGGCCTGAATTTGACCAAAACTTTTGGGAGGTGTTTTTCCATAGAAAATAAGCAAGTTCCTCTCCTTGGTCAAATAAAAGACACTCAATATGCCTTCACGGCTTTTCCATAGAAGCGGATAAAAATGATAGTTTTAGTGGCTGATGTTCCCGCATCTTACGGCATCTTGCTTGGGTGTAATTTCTGCAAGGATGTTGGAGGTGAGCTAAGTATGGACTTATCGAAAGCAAGAATTCTAGTTCAAGGTGTCATGAAAAAGTTGCTTCCTAAAAAAGAAGCAAGGTACGTAGTTACCTGATCATCGGCACTGAAAGCTCAAATTTTATTTGAGTCCTCAGGCATGGGCAACTACTTCCTATCTATGGATAGAACCCATGAGACATCTGATAAAACTTCTTCAAGCGATAACTTGAGATTGTGTTCAGCCGATACAGCTAAAAATTTGACAAATCAAAATGAACACACGAAAGAACCTCTTTCTCCAAATAGAGGAGTTTTCAAAGAAAAACAACACCTAACAAGGTATGGACCTTAGAATTTGATGGCAGCTGCTCTTCTACTAGTTCGGGAGCTGGGGTTGTGTTGGTATCTCCTCAGAGAGATATTATTCCTTTGTCTTATAAATTATAGTTAAACAATACCAATAACATGGCTGAATATGAATTCCTATTACTCAGACTACAGGCTACCAGAGAAAGGGGCATTAGGCTACTCCATGCTAAAGGGGATGCTGAGTTGATAGTCTACCAGGTGAGGAACCTCTATTAGATGAAAAATGAAAGGTTACGCCATTATTGCAACCTGGTCTAGGATCAAATTAAATTTTTTGATGCTTTCAACATCTCTGCCGTTCTAAGGGAACTCAATGACCGGGCAGATGCATTAGCTATCTCTGCCACCCTTCTAATCCCTCACCCAGACTTTAACGGAGATAGGTACACTATTGAACTGGTCTTTCGGCCAAGTGTACCTGATAATGCCAGCCACTGGCAAGTATTTAACAATGATGATCAAATCATCACCTTCTTAGAGAAAAAAGATAGTTTTGAACAACTACATTTTGAAGGTAGTAAATCCCAAGAATGTGAAGCAACTCCTGAAACCAATACGGATGCAGGTGAGGACTTTCTACAGCTTAAAGGGAATAAGATTCCAAAAGGCTTGGTGTCCCTAGAGAAATTGTTTGATAGCCATGATAGGTTTATTAAGCAACAACAAATGGATTCAAAGTCCTCTCAAGACTTTGATCAGGTAAACTTGGGAACCAAGCACGATCCTAAGATGGTAAATATTAGGAAATGCTGCACTCCCAAGGAAAGATTTGAGCTTGCTAGTCTACTTTGTCAATATATAGATGTATTGGCCTATTCCTATGATGATCTGAAATCACTCAGGCCAAATGACATCCGCCACGACATTCCCCTGAAAGCCAACTCTGTACCTTACAAGCAAAAATCCAGGCAATATAATCCAAAAATCTCAGATACTATTTTAGCTAAAATACAAAAGATGCTTGATGCCCAGATAATTTTTCCGATCCATCACTCAACATGGATTGCCAACATAGTGCCCGTCAGGAAGAAGAATGGTGAAATTTGAATCTATGTGGATTTCAAAAACTTAAACCAATTGTCCTTAAAAGATAACTACCCCCTTCCTATCATGGATCAAGTCTTGTAGATGGTAACAAATTCAGAAATGTTATCAATGTTAGATGGTTTTTTGGAGTACAATCAGGTCAAAGTCAGGAAAGTAGATCAACACAAGACAACATTCACCACACCTTGAGGCACATGTGCTTATTGAAGAATGTCTTTTGGTTTGATAAATGTAGGCACCACATTTCAAAGGGCGATCGATCTCGCTTTCAAATACGAGATGGGAAAATTCATTGTAGTATACCTAGATGATCTAACAGTATTTTCAAAACATCATTCTGAGCATGTTCATCATTTGCAAAAGATATTGGAACGCTGTCTTCAGAATGGTATCTCTTTAAACCCAAAGAAATTTGTCTTCAGAGTTACTAAAGGGAAACTTTTCGAACACATCATGTCTTGAGAAGGTATTAGAATTGATTCAGAGAGAGTCAAGTCCATCCAAAAACTTACTCTGCCTACCAGCAAGACCGCAGTTCACTCTTTCTTTAGAAAGGTGAATTTCCATCAAAGGTTTATTCCTGAGTTCGCTGAGAAAACTCGTCATATTGTCAACATGATGAAGGGAGATGCTACATTTAGGTGGACTACTGAGGGTAAATCAAAATTCAAAGAGATTAAGGAAGCAATCGCCCGTGCACCAGGATTAGTTCGCCCAAATTACACTAAAAGTTTCAAGATATATAGTTATGCCTCTGAACATACACTATCGACTATTTTGGTCCAGCAAAATCCAGAAGGTGCAGAATCTCTGATTTCATTCATGAGTTATCCACTCAAGCATCATGAGCTAAAATATTATCTTATGGAGAAGCATGCATACGCTATGGTCAAAGTGGTCAAGCATTTCAAGTTTTATATCCTGAACTCTCACACCAAAGTTCTCGTACCAGACACTACAGTAAAATCCATTTTGACTCAACAGGAGTTTGATACAAAGAGAGATAATTGGATTGCCAAAACTTGGGAGTTTGATCTAGACATCAAACCAACCAAGCTCGTACGAGGGAAGGGTCTTTGCCAGTTGATTGCCAACAACATCCCAGATGAAGCAGAAAGTGAAGAAGTAGAGATCGAAGGCATCTCTACGGTCCTCTTTGTTGCCACTACTGATGAGTGGTATTTTGACATTACTCATTTTCTGACATATGGTGAGTGTCCCACTCATCTTTCTTTTAAAGAGAAATGGAATGTTAAATTGAAAGCAGTTGGGTATGTTCTGTGGGACAATGGTATTTATAAAAGAAACCTGGACAGGGCATTTCTTTGTTGCATTGACAAAGCTCAACAAGAAAAACTCTTAAAATCTTTCCACAATTTGGCCTATGGGAGACATTTTTCTACACCGATGACAGCACACAAAATTCTACGAGCAAGGTATTATTGGCCCACGCTATTCCAGGATGCCTACAAATGGGTACGTAGGTGCGAATTGTGCCAACAATTCATCAGGAAGCCTAAGCTGCCTACTTTGCTCCTCAAGCCGGTTGTGATCAAGGAACCATTTCAGTAGTGGGGTGTTGACTTCATTGGGGTAGTCAACCCATCTTCAAGTGCTGGACATGATTATGTCCTCATGGCAATAGATTATTTTACTAAGTGGGTAGAGGCCATCCCAACCAAGCATGCTACGTCTGAAGTGGTATGCAGCTTTCTCAAAGAAAATGTCATCTCCAGGTTTGGGGTTCCACTAAAGATCATAAAAAATAATGTGGCCTATTTTTCATCACATGAAATTATCCAATTCTATTTTTATTATGGGATTACCTTATCCCATACTTTAGATTATTTTCTCCTGGGAAATGGCCAAGCAGAATCGAGTAACAAGAACCTAGTCACTATTATCAAGAAGTTGGTGGATGATAATCAGAGAATGTGGCACAAAGCATTACATGATGCTTTGTGGGTGGATAGAATAACACTCAAAAGGGCTATAAGTATGTCCCTTTTTTAGCGTTTATATGGATTGAATGCAGAAATTCCCATTACCCTTGAACTACTAGCACTCAGGTTAACTAGAGCAATCGAAGACTCAACCTTCAAAAGCTTAATCAAAAAAAGAATCATGTGTCTAAATGAGTTGAATGAGTGTCGATCTATGGTAGTGGATCAGATTAAAGAACATCGGAACTAGGTGAAAGCTCTCTTTGATAAGAAAGCTAAAGTTTGCAAATTCCAAGTCAGAGATCAAGTCTTGTTATGGGACAAGAGGCGAGAACTAAAAGGGATGCACGGCAAATTCAACTCCCTGTAGAGGGGCCCATTCACCATTCAACAGCTTTGTGGTGAGGCTAGCTTCTTGCTAGAGTACCAAGATGGAACACCATTTGCATTACCTCACAGTGGACATCTCAAGCTGTTCAATCCTTGAGACTTGAAGAAGTTTATTTGTATATATGTACAGTTTTTATGTTTTGTCTATTTTTCTTTCATTTTTTTCTTGACTCTGTAGCTCAATGGCTTGGATGAAGGCACTTAGAGACTGGTTTCTACTCCCGCTAATCAAATTGATTAACATAAGTTCCCTAATAGGAGCCGGCTATTGTTTTCAAAATTGGATTCACCTATTTTTGTGAACAACCCCCTACGAAACTTGTCTGTTTCATCTTTTGTCTCTCTAAGTTTGATCATGAGACAAGTTTTGAATTCATTCTCATCTTGGCCTTAGAACATGAAAGTGGTTACAATCTCGTTGCGGCCAAGGTTCCCCTCCCCCAGACTATCTCCTTCCAGAGTTAGTCTTTTCTTCCATTCCTTGTAGGGGTGGCAAATTTTGCCGCCTCTACAATTTTCCTTATTTTTGTGCAAGGTGGAAAATTTTTCCACCCTTGCACCTTTGCCTGCAAGGGCAGCAATTTTTGCCACCCCTGCACCTTTGCCTACAAGGGTGGCAATTTTTACCGCCCCTGCACCCAAATAAACCAAACATGCAAGGGTGGCGAAATTTGTCGCCATAACATGTCTCGGTAATCATGCACAGCATTTATTGCCACATGCGATAGGTTGTTGGGGTGGGTTTTTCACCCCATATAACCCAATTTAAACCTCTTTCTTCTCATTACTTCCTCCTCTCCTCCTGCCTCTTGCGTCTGAGTGACCCAGCTAATGAGTTGAAGTGTGTTTTGGTAGATTCAACCTCGTGGCACGTGCAATTTCTCAAGTAGGTCTTGTTTTTAGCATTTCTTTTGTCTTCTTTTCTCATTTTACTTAGCGTTTTGTTAGTTTTTTTAATTTTGTTTTATCTTTTTTTTGCTCTTTTCTTCTCTTCTTCTTCCCCTGCCCGTGTGCTTTCTCTCCACCTCACCGTAGGCATTATTTTCTCCCTCTCCTTTGCCCGCGGGTTTCTCCTATAAGCTCACACAGATGACATTTTTTGCCACCCATGTTTTGGCCCCCAAATTTAACCTACAGAGGCGGCACATTTTTTTGCCTACGCATTCCCAGCCTTTAGGCCATGTTGGCAGCAAATTTTGCCACCGATGCAACCCAAACTATAGGGGCAGCAATTTTTGCCACCCCTACATGTTATTTCTGTAGGAGCGGTGATTTTTGCCACCCCTGCACATTAGTTTTGTAGGAGCAGTGATTTTCGCCGCCCCTACACATTATTTTTGTAGGAGCGGCGATTTTCACCGCCCCTGCACGTTATTTCTGTAGGAGCGGCAATTTTCACCGCCCCTGCATGTTATTTTTGCAAGAGTGGCAATTTTGATCGCCCTTACCTATTTTTCAACTTTTTTCAAGGGCGGTGATTTTTGCCGCCCATGCATTTTTTTCCTCCAAATTTTTCTAACTCCAGAGGAATTTCCCACCTGTCCCTTTCTTTCCCTTTCTTCTTCATTTTTCGCTCCTTTTCCTCACCTGGCCTATTTAAGTGACCTCCTTGGTCGTGATCACTCAAAATGCATTTTCCCCATTCATCCTCTCTCCCCTAATTATTGTGATCATGACTGCAGTTCAATCAACTAACTCCTACACATCTGCTCCCATCCAGTCAAGATCATTTCCAATGACAGAAGCATCTCCCAAGAAGGTGAAAATAATGAAATATAAGTATCAGGGCATCTTATCACTCACGTCGGTCTCTTTGAATGTCGATGACATCTGGGACATCGAGATTGGCCATGTGGACATGGCCGAATTCCTAACCCGCACAAAGGTGATGAACCGCAACACTGGAATGAAAAGGATTGTCAATAGCAACATCCACTTGGTGGCCACCTTTCCAGTAGTAGTGCATCATACTAAATTCATCCTCTAATGTGCTCACTTCTACAATAAAGAGACAAGGTCAGTCTCAAACGCTAGCGGCAACATGGTGATTCGGTTGGACCCCAAATTCATCGATAAATTTTTCATGTGCCCTCTAGCCACCGAAGTAACCCAAATTGACTTCAAGGACGCTCAAAAGAAGTATGACAAAGACCCTGAGAGGGCGAAGAAAGTTATGAATTATAAGTGGTTGAAGTCCCCCAGGACAAGCTTATCAAGATGGCCATGTAACTTTCTGAGGAGCGACTTCATTGAGGAAGTTGGTGATTTGATCACCCTTGTAAGCAAAGTATGGGGCCTCCCGTCTTCTTCACTATTCCATGAATGGATGTATCCATTCATTAAAATCATCCTATAAGGCAAACAAGCCATCTTTTGGGGAGAGTAGATCAGCAATGCCCTCCATGAGTAGCTGACCAAGGTGCAAACCTTTCACAAGTTTTACATGACTTCATACCTTGTGTACATAGCTGCCGCGATGTAGACTTTTCCAGGCTTAACCACGGAGGGGGATAGAAAGACAACCCTAGTATACTCATACTACCCTCAGCTGACTCTGCAAGGATTGACCCGTCACTTTAAGAGGGTAAATGATGCCTTTTTTGCTACTTTTTTATGTCTCTTTGACCCACAGCTTGAGCAAAAGAGAATATCAGATGAGGCCTAGATAGTGGTCAATGATTATGGCTGCATGTTTCTTTAATTCCCCACCTTCTGTTATCTTTGGGTTAGCTTCTACCAAGGCTACCCCTACATGCTCCCCAAGTTCCCTTCAGATAAGCTAGTGCTAATGAAACTTTGTTGACAACTGATTATCATGCATACCAGACAGATGGAGCTGACGAGACTAGGTTTCAAGTTTCTGATCAAGATTGGTAGGTATTCCATTATAACATTAGCCAAAGCCAAGGTCATGGAAACTAAAATGTAGATGGTTACTTTAAGACCATTCAAGAGACGGGAAAAATTTGACTACAGGGGAGTCAGGGACAAGATCAGGAGGAAAACCCAATTCTATGAACCCATGATTGAGGATGTCTGGATCGACCTCAGGATGGCTGAAGAAATCAAGAAAATGGACTTTAATAGGCTGACCCTTGAATAGATTGAATATCTAGGGCTTGCAGAGATCCCCTCCGGTCTGATCGATGATGGAAATATCATCAATAGCAAATACCTGGTAGGGAAAGTCACTGGTTCCCCTCTTCCTCCAACACAATGGTCTCAGAAGGAGCAGACTTCTCTAAGAAAGAGATTCAAACAAATATTGGCTAACACCAATGATTGGTTAGCAGCCAAAGGGATCATCCTGAAAGAATTTGTCACCAGATCTGAGGCTAAATACCAAGCAAAGTTGAAGAGGAAGGCTGAGAATAGAACCAAAAACAAAGATGATGTACCTTCTCCTTTTAGGCCTCACAAGCCTAGAATCATCTTTATATCTAAGAAGCTAAAGGCTATTGAAGAGCCTAAAGCAATAGCAAAAGGAACCGAGGAACAGAGTCCTTAGGCACAGGTAGCTCAACCAATGGAGATAGATGATCAGCCATCAGGGCAACCAAGCACTAGATCTCCACAATCACCAAAACAAGTGCAACCACTGCAGGGCATCTCTCCTTCTCCTCCTTAGTCTCCCGTGTCACCTTCTTCTCCTATCTCTCTGATCAACATTCCCTCTTCTGGAGCTGCCTCTCCTTCTAGAGTCATATTCGATGATCCTCAGGGCACTTTTGGAGGTTCTCACCACTCTTTTGGGTCCATCCCTAGTTTATCCTCTCCTTCCTTCAACTTGCCAGCAAGCCCTACACTTGAGCCAGAATCAGTAGTTGGTACAGTTTCACCAGTTACTCCAACTATAACCACTGTCACTACTAGCAGTGTAGAAGCTACTGTAGTAACACCAGCAGAGGAAACCATTACCACAACAGGTACTTCTCTCCCACCTTGGATGTCCGCTTTCACCCCCAAAAGAAAGAAGTTGGCCATCTCTCTAGATGACTTCAACTTTGGAAAAATAGTGCCAGTGAAAGCTAAGGCTCCTAAAAGGCCAAGGATCCTCTCGAAATTGGTTGAGGAAAAAGGGCAGAAATTTTTGGAAATGGCTAGGCCTCCACAGGATGCAACCCTTGAGGGTTTTGAGATGAGCAGCTATTCCATCTCTCATGTTGAACTTGGCAAAGTCACTCACAAAGGTGTGAAAAATGATCTTTAGGCTGCTATGGACATCATGGTTCAGAAATTCGATCGAGAGAAGGAGATGAAAGATTATTACAAGGCCAAAATAGAGCAGCTAATGGTAGTAATAAGGAAGTTTACCCTTCCCCCTGAACAACAACTCTAGAGGCCTTCTCCGTGGATGACCCAGTCATTCAAAAAGTAGAAAAGACCTATTTGAAGGGAAAAGTCCTACAAATATTCCATTGAAAAAATGCATACTCAGGTAGTTTCTTTGCTTTGAGAAGTTGCGGAGAGAACAGCTAAGATGAGAAAGTTAAGAGCAGAGGTAGATGACTTCATCTCCCTTATCTCTCAAGAGATCGATAGCTCAGAAAAGGTCCTTAGCAAATGGAAGGAGATGAAGGATCTGAAAAAAAGCACCTTGATATCTATTGGTGCCATCTCTAGCAAGGACTCCTATGTTGAAATCAAGGAGTCACTGATCTTTAGGATCCAGGTACTCAAAGATTTGATTGATAATCTTAAAGCTTTCAAGGAGGCTAGTGAGAAGAGTGACTTGAGCCTGCTGAATAAATTAGAAGAGCTACCATGCAACCTGACCTCTACGGACAATCAGTTCCTTCTGGCAGAAGAAATGATTCAAAATTTCAAAGAGATGATTCAGAGAGATTTTGAAGAAAAATCCTTCTCAATGTCTACTGTGGACAACATTCTAGATGCTCAGTTAACTTTGGAGAATCTAAAATCTAGGTTAATTGGCCATGCTAAAGCTATCATAGCATTGAAGGATGCATTGATCAGAGCTAGAATCATCTCCAAGAACATAGTTGTGCTATACAGCTTCAGAATTTAGGCATCCATCACTATGTTCGATGCACATATGAAGAAATCTGGTAGCAAGAACTGAATCTCTCTCTTTTTCTCTCCTTATGCACTTTTGTTTTGTGCAAGATACATGCAATTTTGAAAAATGTAATTACATGTAAATATTTTGGAAAAATATCTCAAAGTCAAAGACGAGTCATCTTTGACTGAGATATTTTTGTGTTTTATTATTTTTTGGTTTTTGAGGATTTTCTTCCTATATATAGTGAAGACCTCATTTTGTAAAGGATCTTGGAAAATTAATAGAAAACACTCTGCTAAAATTGAAGCAACTTTTGAGACTTTGTGCTCAAATTTGTAAATCATATTTTGTTGAATGAATGAGAAGTAGGTTATTTCAGACTTTGTGTTGAGATTGTCTGTGTTATTTAGGAAATGGTTCTTATGTCCTTTTTCCTAGTAATATCTTATTTATTTGATTTAATAAGCAAGTGTGTGTGTTTATATTATCTAAGGGTGCTTCTAAAGGGTAGAAGATAGAATTTGAGCTATTTTTATCTTTTAGATTCAGTTATCTTTTGTAGTTTTAGGTGGAGACTTTGTGCTTTGTTTTATTCTATGGTTACATTTGTTTTGAATCGGTGGAAGAAACTATGAAAGACTTTGTGCTTACGTGGGTGTTCTTGCGGGCTTTGTCACTTCAGGTGATCTCTTGCTCTTCATTTGATACCATTCCTGAAAGAAGAGGAGTGTTGTTAGCTTAAGACCAGGATTTTCCCTCTTTTGTTCTTTATACATTACCTCTGAAGAAAGAGAGGTAGATGATGTTATACCACCCCCATGTTTTATTTTCTGCTTAATTATATACATATATCAAGTGCGTAAGTATTTATAGGGAACCTCCCCTTGATGAGAGGTGAGATTTACTTCATCTAGATCTGGTAAATCCATACTATTCATGGTGTAAATCTCCCTATGCTGTGGTTGATATACCCATTTTGTCATCAATTAGTTGATGACAAAATATTCACCCAATAGAAGGTATATAATTACATATGAAAATCATGTTATGCCAAATGCTAGTATACCACATGGATTGGGCAGACACTGGTATCATTTAGGTGAACATTGGGTTAGTGTGGGCAGACATCAACATCATATAGATGGATGTCTATAAAATGCAAATGGATGTCTATATTATGTGTTGGAATTAATACACACACATCATGAATTAGGGTTTTTTTTCATATCCCTGACATTCATCCACATCATGCCAGTGAATGCTAGTGTGATACGGGTGTATGTCTAGGATGTGAGGAATAATGCCAATACTATGTGCTCACCATGTGACTATTAAAGGTAAAGGGAAGAGTAATTATAATATACCCTCTAAGGATATGGTGTCTTGGCATATATGCAATATTATACACCATACTTAGATGTCGCTAGTCTATGAGCATTCCTAGATGCCGCTATTAGTAGGTGAATGTTGATAGGATGTGAGCATCTACTAAGAAATTTATAATAATCTATGAATGTCTTCCAGTAGGTTTTAGTCATCCATTAACATCCTATGAGCATATTTTGGTAGGCTATAGACTCTATTAGTAGGTTATAAGTGGTCACTAACATCTACGAGTGGATGTTAGTAGGCTATGGGTAGATGCTAACAACTATGGGTAGATGATAATAGATTATAGGTAGATACTGATAGGTTATGGGAATTCATTGGTAGTCTATAGGTGTCTTCTAGTAGGCATCCTATGGGCATCCACCCAAAGCCTTCATGTGAATGCTCATAGACTACTAGTGTCCACTCATAGGCTACTTTGACCCGCCTTTAGGCATAGATTGCTAGTGTCCACCTAATAGTATATGACAAATTTATTAAGATTATATTTCAAGGTACCAATGAACTAAATTTATATAAGTAAATTTATATTCAAATGTAGGTTAACCTATCATTGAAATTAACTTTGACATCAAAATTTAGGCAATCCCACCCTGTCAGCCACTCCATAAAAATTACCAAATGATGACATTAAAAAATGGAATATTCATAGATTAATAAAAATTTTCCACTAAAACAAGCCTATTTTAGACACTCCTTTTTGGCAAATTTTATGTCTAAATAGACATCAAAATGATTTCTAGAAAACAACACACATTAAGCCTAAGAATTATTGAAACACCTAAATTCATCTACACATCATACTTAAATGCCCTAAATCACATTAAGGTATCCCTATATGGCATAATACCTTGTATGCAATGATAACCTCTCATCGATTCACTTTCAATTAAATTGTGACCTAAACAATTGACATTTTTGGCCAATAGGACATGACAGTTAATCAAATTCTAAAAATTGAAAAAAGCCTAATCATATTCACTTAACTAATTAAAACTAATTAAGTGCTTAAGTTAAAAATCCATATCAAATTAATGAATTTATATTTTTGAAAATTAATAAACTCAATAAATATATGAAAAGGTGACATCATCATGACACATGTAGTCACAAAGTCAAAAAATGTAAAACATCAACATAAATGCAACAAATATTGTAAATGTTGAGCCATGCCTATTGATTTCTCCATTCTTCCAAATATTAATTGTAATATTTATTACAATTGGTATCTAAATTTGAATTGATTTTAGACCACTCATTTTGATCTTAAGATGGATGGTCCTTATTATTTCAATCATGTTATAAATAACAAGGTCCTCACACACTTTTAACAAGCTTATTAGTCCAAAATTATTATGTAAAATTATTAAGAGAAGCTTCACTAATCAACTCATGTCAAGCCAATTTCTAAAGTGAACAAGGGAAATGATGCACACACACCATTGACAAAGAGTCATTGTACATATGCTGAGCACATTCCACTCTTAGGCCAACTAAAAAATCAAATTATAATATAATGTAAAAGAGTTTGTTTTTGCCTTGATATTGTATTTTATTTGTTTGTTATATGCTCCCCCAAGTATCTAGGCTTGAAATGCTAGTATCATATGCATTTTTCATTGATTTATCTCACTAACATTTAGACTAACATTTCCTTGGATTCCTTAATTACATAATGGCATGCTTGATGGGACCATACACCCCAAATTCATCTTAGGAGTACTTTTAGAATCTTAAAATTGAAAAAATCTCATTAATACCTTATTTATAACTTTTTAAAACCAAAATTTCCCTATTTTTTTGGCCTAAAAAATGACAACTTTGACTTATGTATCAACAATAAAACTATTTTTTAATGAGAAGATAATGACTTCACCACTGGAAAATGGTGACTTGGATAGTTCCTATGTATTTTTAGATTTTTATATTTTTACATGAAATCAACGACTTCAACCCTACGTACCGATGAATTCAATTCAAGCCCAAAAAATAACGACTTCATCCCTAGATATGAATGACTTTGTTAGGTATATTTTTTTTACAAAATCAATAAATTTGTTACTTTTTTCAAAAAGTAGTGACTTTGATTCTGATAATCGACGAACTCACCATTACTAAATGATGACTTTTCTAAGTTATTTTTTTTAAAAAAATTTTAGGAAAAATAATAAAAACATAGATTACTAAATAGTGACTTTGCTTTGAGACACAAACTTGAGACTTCAAAAGGTTTAAAATTTTGCTTTATTTTTGTAACTTAACCAACATAAATGAATCCACTAATCATTTGATGTAGGGTATACAAAAAGAAAAAAAGTTTAATGCAATAACAAAGACATTTTTACACTTGTGTTTTGATCTTACAACATTTTTCACTTTGAAGTTTTTAAACATTTCATTTAGTGCTTTAAAATCAAACCAAATAACTTTCAACCAAACAATTTTTTATTTCCATGTTTTAAGCAAAGTTCTTCAACAACATTTCTATTTTGGTGCTTAAAAACTCTTTTACTTTATCTTTTATTTTCACTTTTTCTAATTTAACATTATTTATCAAAGTCATGCATATGCTCTCCCCTACTTAGGGTGACTTAAAAACATGACTAAACTACTTGTTCTTTGTAGCCTAGAGTTCAAGTCATGTATGCTCTTCCCTCATTTTCTTGAATGTGGGTGACTTAGAATCAAATTTATCCCTTTTTATTTTTTTTAATCTTAGAAAGCACGAGTTCATTACCTCCTTGCAAGTTCTCTAGGGGTGAATTGACATGGGGTTTCATCTCCCAGCATCATATCAACCTCATTTATCTAGTGAGGTATACAAATTGAGCATGCTATTTTATTGGATAGTGGTTGAGTAAATAACCTAACAATTCAAATGGATCTTCAAATCATGCACATTTTAAACATCATACTTCATTGAGAAATTGATGGATGAAGTGGTTGCAAAAGGGACAATACCCTCTCATAATAAGCTATACATTTATCATCCACTTGATGTATATTTTATTATATCTAAGTATTCTTTGATACTTATGGACCATTTATAAAGCTAATTCAAAATTTTTAGACTAGGATACCCTACTTGATGTGGATTATCTTACCAATGCTGAGTTGCTTTGGCACTCTAAGTTCTATGCCACATACAAGTTATTGAGAGATAGAGTGGGGCCAAACACTCTACCTTCATATGATTTTATTTATTGGATTAACACTTAATTTATCTCAAGAATGGGTATAACAATAAAATTTGGTGGATATGATGTAACCTTGTGTCAGTTTGGTTTAATATCTTTACTTAGACCAAGATTGAGTTTGACCTTAGTTCCAATTTCACCTAGATCAAGTGTACCTTTTATTTTGAGCCAAAGTCCTTAGAATTAAGAATAGTTTCAATCTCATGCTTAGATCAAGTCCATTTTTTGAGACCAATCTCATGTTCCTAGACCAAGACCTAGTTCAATTTCATTCTTAGACTTGGACTTAGTTTGATTCTAATTTAATTTAAAATCTCATATTCTCAGACCAAGTTCAAGTTTTCATTTTAAAATTCAAGTTCACTTAGACATTTTCCAAGAACAAGTTCAAGTTCCCTTTTTTACCATTTTCTTCCAAGATCAAAGAGTGTTTCCATCTTAATTTATACCAATTCATAATTTTAGTGTTCAAGGAAAGATATTTTTAAACCAAGTTCCAAAAGATCAAAGCATTAAACAAACCTTTCCCAAAACAAAGAATATTGATCTAACCATGACTTAGTATACATGTAGTGGAGTTATGTATAATATTGTTTATGAGAACATCATTACAAGTAACCCTTTTGATTATGATCCCTATGGTGTTAATGTAGCATATGAGATAGATTAGTATCCCACGTATGCATCCCATAACACAGGGTAGGGGAAAGACTAATTCACACACTACCTTGTAAACACACCCTTTTATCTAGGGTAGGAGCAAGAACCCTTTACATGGTACCTTACTAATGTGTCTCCTAGTACAGAAATGGTCCAACAATAATAACCATATTTTGTGACCACCCCATCAAATGCTAGTTATGATCCATATTTATTTGATCACCATATTTTAGATCATAAATATGAGTTTATTGTTAGATCAATCAAAGTTGATTCAAAATTACCATAAAAATTTCCACATGAAAGTATACCTTATTTGGTTAGAAAAGCTAAACATGCACCTCTCATGTAACCATTTAATTAGTCCTCCTCTAGTCAAACTCATGCCATTTTACCAATTCCTAACTAAGAACTTGTCACATTTGCTAAAGGAAAAGGTTAAAGTACTGACTAATTAGTGTAAGTAAAATAGGCATATCAATACCTTGATCTAGATAATTGTTGACCAAATTTTGGACCTTTAGGCAAAAATTGGGCACCCATTTTTTGCAAAAAACATCTGAGTTTATACCTTTGTCCAAGTCTAGTATGCAGGTTTCATTCAGAAGAAATGTTCTTATACAAAGCTGAAGTCTTTTACATGTAAAAAACCCAAGTGTTTTCCTTTTGATATCTTTTTTTTGGTCTTTTGGCTAATTCATTTGCAATGAATTCTTTCAAAAAGTTTGCTTTGGTCCTTTGCTAAGTTATTTCTCAGAATTTTCATTTGGTGGAATTCTTTTGAAGGGTAAATTACAACTTTCTCAAAGGACACTTTCTCACAAAAAATGGCCCAGACAAGTCTTTTGAAAGGGTACATTTACAAATTTATCAAAGGGCATTTTCTCTAGAAAGTAGACACTTGCATTTATTTCAAAGGACACTTGCCTTTCTGAAGGGATCTTTTCAAAAATCTGAAAGAAAGAATTGTTTTGGATATTTTATCTGAAACAAATTTTTTGAAGGGTGCTTTTAACTTAAAAATGCACTTTAACTTTCTCAAAGGAATTTTTCAAGCTAAAGGACCCTTTCATATGTTTGAAGGGTATGTTGAAATTTTTTTGAAGGGCATGTTTTGTTTGGAAAAGGACCATTTCAAAAATCTTGAAGGACACTTACATTTTTATGAAGGTCACTTTCAAGTCGAAGGGGTCATTTACATTTCTCCCAAAGGGTATGCTCCTTTCAAAAGGGAAAAAAAAAGAATTATAGAGGGTCACTTGCATTTTTCCAAAGGTATGTTTTCAACAAGCCAAAGGGAACTTTTATTTTTGTGGAGGGCATTTAGCAAAATATCCAAAGGAATTCCTTCAGACAATTTGTTTGAAGGAAATGAGAAATTGTTCCTTGAAAAAAAGTTGAGAGGAAAGGAAGAAGAGCTCAAAAGAATTATTTTGGACAAATTATCTAAAATAATGCCAAAGATAATAAGTTTGAAGAAATACCTAAAGGTGATGACCCACAAAACATCGAGTTTAGACTATATAAATTAGCCATTGGGATTCAAACAAAAGATGACGGCCCATAAGAAGTCAATTTTAACCTATGAGGAATAGATGTTATTCAAAAGACTTGATAGGAACCTAAGGACAAATATGGAAATGACAAATGGCATGAATCCTGAGCTCTGATGCATAACAAGCATAATAGGCATGTTAATGGTTTAATATTATTGCACCATTATACAACTTGATGAGCCAGTAAAGAATAGCTTGCATCAAAACAACATCCAAATAGATGAATCCATCTATAGAAAAATGCAATTTAGAATATCTTGATTCCACTGATGTAATCATAAAGGGAGCTTTTTATAGAATGTAATGTAACTATTTATTTTCTTAGGGTGACACATTTCCAAGTGACCCTTGAACTCCCTTGGCTCAACTTCTCTCTCAAAGGCTATATATATGCATTCTCTTGGCTCATTTAGGGAACCTTCACCGGTTATAGTGAAATTATAGCTAGATTTATAATAGTAACTCTTGAAGAAATAATACAAGTCATTTTCCACTCACATGCTACATTATTGTGTATTGGTCCAAATCATGTTGTTCTTGTTTAGTGAAAGTTATCTTTCCTAACCTATTATCCTCGATTACCTACCAAATGTGCAAAAAGAGTATTGTTATAGCTCCTTATTAGTATTCTCTCATAAGTGTATAGACATTTTATAAGTGGTTTAAGATTATATTCTTTCTTGGAATTGTTTGTTTCTCTCCTAAATGTCAAATACCTTTTTGAATCTAACATGTGAAACACTGATGTGATAATGCACAAAGAATTTTGATTTTTGTGTGAAGAAACTTTGTTAGTCTTTAAGTAGTGATTTCAGTCAAATGAGAGGATATCAAATATTGGTGCATCATTTCTTGTTTTATTAATTTTTTCCTTCTCCCTTTTCATACACAGTGTTAGTTTAGAAAAACTTCAAAGGTGCATCAAGGGGAGCTAGCCCCTAATCTAGAGATTCATCTCAAAAGAATTATCACCCATAATAAGAGAGATGATTCCATTTTTTCACTTGGATGAGGAGAACTAAGTATCTCTTCAAGGGTACAAATCCAAGTGTCAATAGTTTTTAGCATGCCTAGTGGGACAATTCATCCAAGGAATTGAATAATTTTTGGTGTGTTATTCAATCAATTAGTCTTTTGGAGGATTTTAAATCAACGCCAATGGTGACTCTGAGTTGAATCAATTGGTCAAGTAGCCCTAGTGCATCAAGAAATCATATTTGGTATGTATAATCCCATTGTAGAGTAGTATAGATCTTATGTTCCTTCATATAGTTTTGATCAAGCTCATGTTGTTCATGCAATCACCTCAAGTATCCCTCCTAATTATCCTTTTCCTAGTGAATCTACAAGTGATAGGGAGATAATGTTGGAGTTTGAAAAGCAAATGTTAGAAATAGATAGGTTGAATGAGTGAAACAGATATCAACAAGAGCTTATGTATAAGGAAGAATACTTGTTTAAGAAAGCTCAAGTCATGTAATCCATGGAGGAGAAACTACTAAGGTGGAGAAGTCAATCCACTCAAGGTAGTTATCCTTGTACCCCTTCTTCCATCCCAAAATATCCTCCTCTTATACAAAATAAATCCTTGCCCTGTACACCAAATCCTTTTTTATCAAATAACACTTTCTCATCAAAATAAAATGAGTCAACCTATAGACACCGAAATCGTGTCTACTCCCTTGGTCATCCTCCTGGTCCTCTCCCCCCTTGGTCCCCTTCATCCACTTCGACACTCCTAACCTATGTCTTATTAATTTGAAATAATTATCTTATTTTAAGTTAATAATTCCCTCTCCTTGCCACCTCACCACCCTTGGATACCCTTCTTGGGATTCCCTTCATTCCCCACATGGCCAATATTAATGCCTACACCCCAATTTCATCCTCTCACATCCATTTAATCACCTTCAACCGTTTCTTCCCCCGACCTGCTGACCCGACAGTTGGGAAAATAGACAAAAGGCTATTTTTAGCCTTTTTCCTACCTTCCAGCCACTGATGTCGGTCAATTGTCGACCGACATCGACGATATTGCCAGCGTCAGTTTCCTTCATAACGATATTCTACGTCTATTATTCAGCCTACGCTTGGTCCGCTTGGATCTCTATCAATCTTAATCAATCAGCAATCTTTCAATCTACAACCCAAATGTGAATTAGACCTCTCTCACTCTCTCTCTAGCACACAACAAGCTACAACAACAACATGACTTCCACACTCGCAACATCAACAATAGGTACATCAGCAACAGGTCTTCTTCATTCCATTCTCTAGCAGGTATGATGTAAGTATTTCTATTATTTTCATTTTAGTATTTCTTTTAATTCATCTGTCATTCAACCTACTGCCCATTTTTCAACCTCTCCTACCCAGACCCGAATCCTTATCTCCCTGTCTCCCTATTGCCTCTGTCTTCTATTTGGTCCCTCTTTCAGACCATTCTTTCTGCCTGCAAAAACCTTATATAGAGCATTCAACCAGACTTTCAGACCCAGACCCCCAGACCATTCAACTAGACCCATAGCCTTTCTCAGACCTGTCCACAGAGCATAAACCCATCTAGACCTGACTAGACCTCATCCAAAGACTACTGCCCCAACTGACGCCAGACGTAAAGACCACTGCCCCCACTGACATCGGCAGACTAACCGATGTCGACAGACCTTGACAACTGACGTCGGTAGACTAATCGATGTCGGCGACTGTGACCAGGCCAACAACAACGTTCAGGTAAGAATTTGCTTCCACTTCTTTTTAGTCTTTTATCATTTTAGTCTTTTTATCATTCTGCCTTTTATCAGACATCAATTTTATCAATCAGTGGGTTGACATCCCTGAGAAGTCTTTGTACTTATGGGATCAAGCTTTTGCTTGGCAACCCACCATCTCCTCATCTAACACCTTCTTTGTTTTAGTCTCTTTCTTCTGCAGGTGTCATCCTCCACAACCAAAGAGGAGTTCTCATGACGTCTAGATAATGGTGTGTAAGACTTCATCCAGGTACATACAAGCCTTAGACCATTTCTCTTAGTTTCTTATTCTCTCTTTTGAATGTAGAAAGTGAAAATCATATAGAAACATTCTGGCACGCCCGGTGGGACCCTAGGGTCTTCCTTGGGTTTCTTTTCATTTCTTTTCATATAGGTGCATTAGGTTTCTCCTTTTCACCTCTTTCTTCTTCTCTCTTCCAAAGACACCATAAGCAGGATTAAAAAGAACTCTTCTTTCTTTTCTTGCATCATAGATTAGTCAAAAGTCATACTCTTCAACCCTTTCTCCATTTGTCTTCATACGAACTAACATTTCGACTTGGGCTTAAAACACATTGCATTTCATTTCTACTTGCTTGCATTTCTTAGTCCACATCTAGTAATTATAACCACATCATGAATTAATCATAGTCCACTTTATGTTACACAACCAAATCACTTGCACAAATCAAACATCAAAACTCACCTGAGACAAGGCCCGACTGGGATTTCATCACCCAGTAGATACCTTACCCATCCCAACAATCCCACTTGGATTTCACCACCAAGGGGAGAGCCCACTCTGTTCTCTAGCAGAGGATAATCTCTAGGAAAAGTATATTGTGGCTAAGCGAGACCAGCTTATCACTGGGATCGTGAAGTGAGGGGAGCTTGCTCCTTAGCACCAGGCCATGTACGGAACCTAACACAGACTCTTGAGTGCCTAAACAAACCTAAAACCATCCATAGACTACCTCTTTTAGGACCCATTCTAACAGCCAACCTCCCAAACATCACTTTAAGGCATAAGCCAACAAGATTCTAAAAGTTGATTCTTATGATTTAACGCTTAGGGTCTGCCTGTCTCTCTCTATTTTTCTGTTCCCATCTAGTTTTTTGAGCTAGTGAGGACGTTTTTCTTCTTTTTTTTCCAAGAATCTTCAAATTTTTTGAGTTTTTAGAAACCACAGTCACCAACATCAATTTTACCATTGACGTCGGCAACCTTCCCTCGTCGACATCAGTTATCTGACCGACGTTAGCCATCTGTTCTCACTGACATCAATTTTTTAACTGACGTCGGTCACTGTCACAGTCCTTTTTTTCAAAACAACAGCTTAAAACCTGACCCCTTTTTCTACCAAAACAACATTCTGAGTTTCTAAAATTGGAAAAACATAGTTTCTGGAACCTGACCCCTTCTTGCCTTGAATGGTTTTAACATGCAGTCAAACCAAGGCTCTTCTTGACCATGCTAGCCATCAACCGCTTCTACCTTCCTTGTCCATAACCAGTCCTATAATGGAGTTCCACTCAGAGATCGAAAGAACTCCTACTCGATTGACCCCAACTTAGACCCCCATTATCCTTGAAGGGGACCAAGATTTTGAGAGATTCTTGGACCTCAATGTCAAAGCCCTCCAAAACTATCTCACGAGAAACCCAACGCGAGACCTTTCAGGTGAAGTGGCGATGACATTAACACCATCTACTACCCAGCCTTTCGCCTCAACCATTAACCCAACCATGGTCAATACGCAAAGTTTGGCCTCCCCATCTATTTTTAGACCAACCTCCATTGGGGTTCCATTACCCCCTCAACCACATGTAATTCAACCAAGTTATACATCATACCAGAACTTGATTGTTTCGACTCCACACACTCTTGCACCTATAAATGTAGGAGTGTCTACCTACCCCTTTGCCAATGCCACCACGCAACCACCTTTGGCAGTATCTAGTCAACTTATGCCTTCTACCTTCACAACACAACCACCCTTGGCCTCCACTTCTATCCCAATGACTAGTTATCCATACGTTGTGCCCCTACAAGCACAACCGACTATGTCGTATGCCCCTTCTAGCACTCTTCAAGCACCCTACAACCTAGGGGGCACCCCATCTGCCAATCCATCAGTAGATATAATCAAGATGCTGATGGATAAAATGTCTAGTCTCGAGACCTCTATTTTTGGTTCACGCAATGCCCTCTCATATGAGCAAATTTGCAATGAACCCATTCATCCTTCCGTCCTGATCCGACCATACCCCAACCAGTGGGAGCTTCCTAAATTTTCTCATTTCTAGAGTAAGGAAGACCCACAACAACATCTACGAGCATTTAGACATGCTTGTTATCTCATAGTGCATGATGATGTGTTACTTCTACGTACGTTTCCCATGTCACTTTTTGGCCCCACCCTTGACTGGTATAGCTCTCTTACCAGACATTCTATCTTTTCATTCACTCAACTAGCCCAATTATTTCTTGACCATTTTTCTATCAATATCACCAAACAAGTCTCAATCACAGACCTCTACTCCATCAGGCAATTTGACGACGAATCAATAGTCGATTTTGTCGCCCATTGGAGAGGCTTGATTAACCAGCTCTCCTTCTCCTTGCCTCAACTTGAGCTCATCAAGCTCTTTTCTCATGCATGTGCCAAGCAAATATCTTCTACCTTGTGGGTTCAAACATTTTGCACTTTCGACGAAGCTTTCACCATGGCTCGAAGGCTTGAACTCTGTGCCATTAAAGAAGATAAGGTCAAATTGCGTAATATCAATGCAAAAGCCAATGACCCTTCTTCTTCCAGACCTTCTTCTTCCCACTCCAAACCCAAAAGAGTGGCCAACACTATGGTCATTAGATCACCATCTTCAACAACAACTAATCACTCTCAAACTTCAACATCTCCAAGCATCACCAAATAATTCCAACAACGGTACATCCAGTGTTCATACACTCCACTTGGAGAATCATACGCTTCCATTTTGGAAAAACTTGTCAAACAGGGGGTCCTCAATCTCCCTCTAATCTGACCACCTCAATTCAACCCTTCAAAATCCCTCCCTACATGGTATAGGGAGGCTGACTTCTGTCACTTTCACCGCGTCTAAGGCCATGACATCAATAATTGCCGAACCTTCAAAAACATCATTCAAGACATGATTGACAAGGGGGATCTTGTTTTGGATAACCTGAATTCCCCACCAAACCAACATATCAACATCTTCAGACAACCTTTTCCAAACCATCTTCCTACCCAAAATAATGTCCAGACCATGACCGATAGCTCCCAAGAGCATGACATACACACGGTCAATACTGTCTCTTCTCTTATCCCTAACCAACTTCCTCCACAAGATGAAGAACTTTCTTCTCCTATTAATCCTCCATCCACCTCTGTTATAATAGAGGATGCCTTGACCACACCTATACCATTAGCCCCACCTTCGTCCTTCCTCCTACCAATGGAGGACCATACCTTGCCTACTCGTCAACCACAAGTCGAAGGCACAATCATCCCTGCCCTCTACCCTCTTGAAGAGTCGCACTCTCCTATTTCTTCTCCACCAAGAGAAGAACCAGTCTCTTCACCCATTTCGATCGAGGAAGACCCAGTCACAGTTTCATCTTGCCTTTTGCCTAAGATTACTACATCTCACTCACCTCCGTCCACATCTAAACCCAAACCCGCATCTAACCTCACCTCGCACAATGGTGGTCCTCAACCCAAACCAAAGAAGGCCACTAAACCACACTGGAGGACTCCTCCCCCACCTTCATCATTACCTTCAATTTTGGACCCACATCTATCCACTTTAATAGGAGTACTTCCTACTCCCATACTTCACAGAGGCAAGTTACCTCCATTATCTCCTCAACCTATCAGACAAATATTTTCTCCCAGACATCCGATGCCTATCACCACCAAAGTGCCATCTACACGTGTGGCTACACCACCCACAAAAATGATGGTACGACCAATGCCTCTTATGCGTCTCAAACCAAAGTCAACAACCCCCACTGCAACAAGACACATAGACCCATTAACAGGTTCTTATGCCTTGTTGTTATGACAATTGTTGCAGTCTTCTCGCATCAATCTCCTGCCTCTTAAACCGTATCAATATCTCAGACCAAAATTGCCCTGGTTTGATGACACTCAAATTTGTGCATATCAGCGCACGCCTGGGCATGACACTTAGCATTGTTGTGTCCTCAAGGTTATCATTTGCCACTATCTAGGGAATGACACCCTTCTTCTCGACCATGTTATCAACAAACCTTCAACACTGCCCCACTCATCAACTATCGGATCAAGACCATCTTGGTTCGATAACTCTAAATTTTGCCACTATCATCACACTCTAGGACATGACACTGAGCATTGTTACACTCTTAAAGCTATCATTCATCAACACCAAAAAAAGGATACCCTTCTCATCAAGGGTCCTCTTGACCACCCCTTCGACAAAGCATCAACACCGATCCATGCTTCTCAAACCTCATCACCTAAATCAGGATCTCCACTCCAGACTATGGTCCCTTTGCCGCCTTTAACCCCCTTATTCGAAATCAACACAGTCAATCTAACCACCAAGCCTCAACTAACCTTAACCAATCTTTCAAACATTCTTCCTAGCCACTGGGGAAATTCAATGCTCATCCAAGCCTCGACCAACCCTTCAACCCAGTCTCAACCAAATATCAATCACTCTTTTAATCCTAAACCTTAACTAGGCCTCAACCAAGCCTCGACCATGTCTCGACCAAACAAGCATCGACCTGACCTCGACCAAACATTCAACCCAACCATTGATCAATCATTGACCAAATACCAATCTCGACCAAATCTTGACCAACCATTCAACCAACCTTTTAATCATAGCCTCGACCACGCATCAATCAGTCTCGACCAAACATCAACCCTGACCTTGACCAATCATTCAATCGACCTTGACCAAACATCTAACCAGTCTCGACCAGTCAACGACCATATCAACTAACTTCACATCCAACATCAATATGTGACCAATCTTGAAGAGGCAAATGGGGCAAGTCCGCTCCTAATTGACTTGGACCTTATCATAATGCACAAGCATGGCCTAGGGACTTATCAAAACCTGAGCCCCTTTTGTGTCTTGCATCTGCAACCATTCTACTATTAGTCGAGTACTCGATCACTTGACATTTTAATTGAGCTCGTCCCTTGAGCAAACCCCTATCATTATCATCCCTATTCCTTTCAACCCTTTTTCCCAACACTCGTCACCCCTTTTGTCAAGCAGTAATGCTTTATCCTAATAAAAGGGAACCCTTAAACCTCTAGAGGCTCGTCCATGGCTAAAAACTTCAGTCAAAAAAATATGTCAAAATGGGATACCTATCATATCAAAGGTCATAAAACTTTAAATGTAGACTGTTCCCTCGAAGGACAGCTATGTAATTACTATATTTACTAGACTGCTCCCTTGAAGGATAGCTAGGCCAAAGTCATATCAAACATATAAAGCAAAATATAGACCACTCCTTTGAAGGATGGCTATGAGTAAATCTTGCTACATACAACACTCTTTTTGAAGCTTCTTGCATCGATCAGCTTCACATATATGACCACCAAAGCAAACAACATCCCTACGTGGACTTCCCGCATCGATCAGTCCACAAAAAAAAATGATGACTGACAAACTCTTAAGCCATGGACATGCCTATAGTCATTCTCGGGTAACCTATAAAAGGGGCAAGGTTATTCCTGCCACAAAGGGTTACCCCATCCTCTCATATCACATATTCAACCTATCACCCCAACATACTCAAGGGACTTCGAGCTCACTTAACGTCAAAGTGATTTGATTACCTCTCTAATGCAACCACTGGTCAACGACGTAATGCATAAATAGGGCTTTTGTTCTAACAACTCCTACCTATGCTATCATTTTGGTCCTTGTTAATGAAAGATTAATTTGCCTTTCACTTATCTTTCATGCTTTGGTCACATTCAACCAAACCTTTTTTTACCCAACCAAGCCAACCCAAACATTTTCAGACCAACAACATGACATCATGACATCAACATCATCATAGTCTATTTCACATAGTTTCTATGGAAACCAATACACATGGAAACTATCAACCAGACACAATTTATGTTAAGCATAAACCATTACTTACTGAAGCATAAATAGACCTCAATTCATTTTTAGCATACATCCATCACGAATATGGAAAATTGCTAGGGATGAAAGACCCTCGACCAATGTTACAGAATACACCATTTGAAAAAGGCTGTAACATCTTTCTCCTCATCATTTCAACACATGACCAAACCAACCTATCAACCCATTTTGTCTCTTCATCTGAATTACATTGGTCTAAGGCCCTAAGACCGAGGCTATGTAGGCAACACTCAGATGACCCGACGTCTTCTAGGGTTAGCTCAACCACCTCCATTTGTTCATCTCCTTGATGGACAAACCATTCCTCCTTTTGACCATGACTTGACCTCGACCAAGACCATCGACCACTTTGACCATTCCTCCCTTTTAAGAAGAACTACATTGGCCTGAGGCCCTTCATAAAGGGGCTATATAGGTAACACTCAGTCTTCTGGGGTTAGCTCGGCCACATTCCTTCGTCCATCCATCCACCTCGACCAATGACATTGAAGATCATGCCTATCTCCTCTGACGTTGACCAATTCCAAGACATATGTTGCCTTGGTTGTTTTTGCATGTATGCTACCTCATGAATGGTTAGCAAAATTGTGCGTAGACCACATTTTGACCCTCACAAGTATAAGATTGTAAGCTGGTTGATCCCCACTACTTGTGACATTTTCATGTTTCCAGGAGTACTTCTTGAGCCTAGGATACCTGGAACATGATGACCATTGGAGCTTCAGCTTAGATTGAATAACCTGATCAGTTACGACCAAATGCTGGGGCCCAGTTATTTCAATTTTGGCACTCCTCAACCCTCGACCTGTGACAATTTGACCTGACCATCTCGTGAAGTGGTATATGCACAATCATGACTTTTACAGCGTTCACACTCACACTTTCACCCTATCCATCCACTCTTTGTCAAATTAGCACCTGATTCCAGGTTCCCTTCTCTCGACTCTCACTTTGAGGGGGAATACCTGATCCCACATCTAGTGTAATCAACCTCTTATTTTTGTCTTGCAGTTCACTTGAACAACCAACAAGATGAGATCAACTTTATCCTTCACATGGGGCAATCAACTCCTATTTTTGTCTTGCAGTTCGTCCAGAACAACCAACAAGACAAAAAGGGGCAAATGTAGACACCGAAATCATGTCTACTCCCTTGGTCATCCTCCTCATCCTCTCCCCCCTTGGTCCCCTTCGTCCACTTCGACACTCCTAACCTATGTATTATTAATTTGAAATAATTATCTTATTTTAAGTTAATAATTCCCTCTCCTTGCCACCTCACCACCCTTGAATACCCTTCTTGGGATTCCCTTCATTCTCCACATGGCCAATATTAATGCTTAAACCCCCATTTCATCCTCTCGTATCCATTTAATCACCTTCAACCGTTTCTTCCCCCGACCCACTGACCCGACAGTTGGGAAAATAGACAAAAGGCTATTTTTAGCCTTTTTCTTGCCTTCCAGCCACCGACATCAGTCAACTGTTGACTGACATCGACAATATTATCAGCATCGGTTTCCTTCATAATGGTATTCCACATCCATTATTCAATTTGTGCTTGGTCTGCTTGGCTCTCTATCAATCTTAATCAATCGACAATCTTTCAATCTGCAACCTAAACGCGAATTAGACCTCTCTCTCTCTGGCACACAACAAGCTATAGCAACAACAACACTTCCACACCTGTAGCATCAATAGGTCTTCTTCATTCCATTCTCCAGTAGGTATGAGGTAAGTATTTTGCTATTTTCATTTCAGTATTTCTTTTAATTCATTTGTCATTCAGCCTACTGCCCATTTTTCAACCTCTCCTACCCAGACCCAAATCCTTATCTCCTTGTCTCCTTATTGCCTTTGTCTTTTGTTTGGTCCCTCTTTCAGACCATTCTTTTTGCCTATAAAAACCTTGTACAAAGCATTCAACCAGACTCTCAGACCCAGACCCCCAGACCATTCAACCAGACCCATAACCTTTCTCAGACCTATCCATAGAGCATAAACCCATCCAGACCTGACCAGACCTCGTCCAAAGACTACTACCCTAACTGACACTGACTGCAGAGACTACTACCCCCACCGACGTCGGCACACTAATCGACTTCAATAGACCTTGACAACCGATGTCAGCAGATTAACCAATGTCGGTGACTGTGACCAGGCTGACAACAACGTTCAGGTAAGCATTTGCTTCCACTTCTTTTTAGTCTTTTATCATTTTAGTCTTTTTATCATTCTGCCTTTTATCAGACATCAATTTTATCAATCAGTGGGTTGACATCCCTGAGAAGTCTTTGTACTTTTGGGATCAAGCTTTTGCTTGGCAACCCACCATCTCCTCATCTAACGCCTTCTTTATTTTAGTCTCTTTATTTTTCAGGTGTCATCCTCCACAACCAAAGAGGAGTTCTCATGACATCTAAATAATGGTGCACAAGACTTCATCCAGGTACATACAAGCCTTAGACCATTTCTCTTAGTTTCTTATTCTCTCTTTTGAATGTAGAAAGTGAAAATCGTATAGAAACACAACCTTATAATCCATCTAATGCATTAACTACTCTTGTTATTAATCTTTTGAATATATCAATCCAACACCAAAGGACATTAGAATGACCTTTTCAGGATTTTTTTTTTTTTTCAATTCCTTAGATTGTGAGCCCTCCTTTGAAGAAAATCATTCTACTTCAATTGGAAAATAACATGTCCATCCTCAAGAAACTCTTCCTAGCCCCCTCAATCTTTGCAAGCCCCTTATCATGATGTCAAGATTCCAAGTTGGAGAAATGTTTATCATGAACCAACTCAAGACCTTGAGAAAGATGAAGTTGTTGCCTATCCTAAAGAAGAGGGCTCCAATCCTAAGATCATGGTTTGGAATGAAATAGTGGAATCATGGGGTAAGAAAGAAGAGAAGAGTATTGTTCAAGAGTATGAAGCAGAAAATGATGCTACTTCTCCTCATCATGATGATGTGCATGATCTCCAAGAAAGACTATTCCAAGAGAATCTAGCTAAATAGATTGAAGAATGAGGTTGCTTAGTCAAGGTGTAATAGAAGGTTTAGACCCAATAGAAGATCCTATGTCTAAACACACCCCATATACACCCGTTCAAGAGAGTTATCAAGCTACATATGATGTGGATGAAGTGCTAGTCAAGTGGAAGGAGGAAAATAAATTGATTTTATCCCAAGGTTTACCTCCTCTTCCTCATGAGCTTCTAAAAAAAACCTCACTTCTTATTCTTAATCTAATTTTGAGCTCACTAGTGCTTGCCTCTTTCCTAAGTCACCTCCTTCATCCCATACTCCATTTTCACTCCCTTCACCTTCCATTACTCCAGATCCTACATTTTAGACCCATGAACCTATCCATTCACCCTTCATTTCTTTCCATCCTAAAGAGGAACCTGTTTTAAGGGAGGCAAGTGAGCAAGAGAAAATGCAATTCTTGGTTGATCAAGAGACTATCATGAGTGATAATGAAGATGAGATCATCATAAGTACTCCATATGAACATCATCATGGTGATCATTATCATGAATATGAGGTGGAAGGCACTATCAAAGATGAATAACAAAGTCAAATCATATTTCAAGAGGTGGATGTTCTAGGAGGTTTTCATGAAAATAAGGTTGAAGAAGTGACTTTTGAAGGTGACATGATTTAAGGAGGAGATATAGGTCACATATACATGCAAATTTTCTAGAAATATGAAGATGAGATTGAAAAAATTCACTTGTTAACATTGGATGGATAATGTAAGCATGGTGAGCTCTCTTTCCCTTTGTTTGATGAACTTTTTTATTACTTTGATGAAGATAATGACCAAGCCATGAGACCTGAGTTGAATGAGGTTCAAGAGAATGTTGTTGAGAAGATAGAAACTTCTATTTTTGAGCAAGAAATAGAGAGGTCTAATTGTTTTGATAAGGGATTTGAAGAAAGAGTTCTTGAGTAAGAAAATGATGATTTTTGGAATGAGCTAGAAATTTTTTGTCTCAGCTCAAACATCAAACCAACCACCCTTCTTTAAGAGAGACATTATGAAGCAAGAGATTAGTTTGAAAATATTCTCAAAGAGATGAAAATAATGAGTTGGTCCATGTTGCATATTAAGAGGTACATGAGCCAAATGAACACTATGATGATGAGATAACAACCATTGATCCATTGATGGACTACACTAGCATGAAGGACTAGCATGAGACATACTTCAAAGAGCAAGATGAGTACATATATATTAGAAACATGTTTAAACCTGATCCACTTGGATACATGCCAATAAAGGTGACAAGCAAGAAGGATGGGCCACCAAGATCCTACTCCAACCAACCACTTGTCTAGCATCATGAGGTTTCTTACAATGGAAAAGACCCAAGAAGTTTTCCCTTTGATCCAGGAGGGGGAAGAGAATATCTAGTTAGCTATACATAATTCATTTTCTTTTTGTTGCATCTTATTTTTTCCTAAGTGCTTATGTACATGTGTGAGTTTGTCTTGGCCTTGTTTTGTGTTGTCTTTTCTTCATCTTGATGTTTTTATGTGGAGTGTTTCCTTGTGTTTTGTTTTGGCATAATACTTGTTAGTCATATTCAAGAATACATTGACTCCATTAGCCTTGATTTGGATAAGGCTACAAGTCTGATTAGTATAACATGCATACCACCCCTATGAGTCACCAATTTATTGGAAATTTTTTGGCCCTTTAGGCCAAAATTGGGCACCCCTTTTTTACAAAAAAATGTTTGAGTTTATACCTTTATCTGAGACTAGTATGCAGGTTTCATTTAAAAGAAGTGTTCTTAGACAAAGCTGAAGTCTTTTACATGTAAAAAACCCAAGTGTTTTCCTTTTAATATCTTTGTTCTTTAGTATTTTGGATAAGTTCTTTGTAATGAATTCTTTTGGAAAATTTTATTTGGTCCTTTTCTAAGTGTTATTTCTAAGACTTTTCATTTGACATAATTCTTTCAAAGGGTAAGTTATAACTTTCTCAAAGGACACTTTCTCATAAAAAATGGCCCAGACAAATCTTATGAAGGGTATTTTTCCTTTCAAAAGGGTACATTTACAACTTTCCCAAAGGGTAGTTTATCTAGAAAGTGGACACTTGATTTTCTTCCAAAGGACACTTGCCTTTCCAAAGGGATCTTTTCAAAAATATAAAGAAAATAATTATTTTAGACATTTTGTCCGAAACAAAATTTTTGAAGGGTGCTTGTAATTTTTTGAAAAGTAATTTAACTTTCCTAAAGGAATTTTTCAAGCTAAAGGACCCTTTCATTTTTTTGAAGGGTATCTTGCAATTTTTTTGAAGGGTATGTTTTATTTAGAAAAAGACCTTTTCAAAAATATTGAAGGATACTTGAATTTTTACAAAGGTCACTTTCAAG
Organism: Torreya grandis; assembly: GCA_037957365.1. Taxonomy (NCBI): domain Eukaryota; kingdom Viridiplantae; phylum Streptophyta; class Pinopsida; order Cupressales; family Taxaceae; genus Torreya; species Torreya grandis. Next base: position 4,316,070 of record JARHVA010000642.1, on the reverse strand, counting down.
TTGAAGGGGTCATTTACATTTTTCTTGAAGGGTATGTTCCTTTCAAAAGGGTCAAATAGGAAGTCTGAAGGGTCAATTGCATTTCTTATAAGGTAAGTTTTCAACAATATAAAGGGCACTTTTACTTTTGTAGAGGGAACTTAGTAGATAATCCAAAGGAATTCCTTCAAATAATTTGTCTGAAGGAAACGAGAAATTGTTCCTTGTAAAAAAGCTGAGAGGAAAGGAAGAAGAGCTCGAAAGAATTATTTCAAACAAATTTTTTGAAAGAAAGCTAAAGACAAGAAGTCCAAAGAAATACCTAAAGGTGAGAACCCATAAAATGTCAAGTTTAGACTATGAAAATTAGCCATTGGGATTCAAACAAAAGATGACAACCTATAGGATGTCAATTTTAACCTATGAGGAATAGCCATTTCTATTTAAAATACTTGATGGGGACTTGAGGATAAATATGGAAATGACAAATGGCATAAATCTTGAGCTCTGATGCATAACAATCATAATAGGTAGGTTGATGGTTCAAGATTATTGCATTATTATAAAACTCAATGAGCTAGTAAAGAACAACTTGCATCAAAATGACATTCCAATAGATGAATTCATCTATAGAAAAATTCAATTTAGAATATATTGATTATATTGGTGTAATCATAAAGGGAGATTCTTATAGAATGTAATGTAACTATTTCTTTTCTTAAGGTGACACATGTCTAAGTGACCATTGAACTCCCTTGGATTGAATTATCTCTCAAAGGCTATATATATGCATTCTCTTGGCTCATTTGGGGAGCTTCTATTGGTTATAGTGAAATTCTAGCTAGAATTGTACTAGTAACTCTTGAAGAAATAATACAAGTCATTTGCCACTCACATGTTGCACTATTGTGCATTGGTCCAAATCATGTTATTCTTAATTAGTGAAATTTATCTTTCCTAACTTGTTATCCTTGATTTCCCACCAAATGTGCATAAAGAGTATTGTTACAGGTCCTTATTAGTATTCTCTCATAAGTGTATAGACATTTTATAAGTGGTTTAAGATTATATTCTTTCTTGGAATTATTTATTTCTCTCTTGAATGTCAAATACCATTTTGAATCTAACATGTGAAACACTAATGTGATAATTCATAAAGAATTGTGAGTTTTGTGTGAAGAAACTTTGTTAGTCTTTAAGTAGAAGTTTCAATCAAATGAGAGGATATCAAATATTGGTGCATCACTGCTTGTTTTCTTAATTGTTTTCCTTATCCCTTTTCATACATAATGTATGTTTAGAAAATATTCAAAGGTGAATCAACGGGAGCTATCCCCTAATATAGAGATTCATCTCAATATAATTTTCACCCATAATAAGAGAGATGATTCCATTTTGTCGCTTGGATGAGGAGAACTGAGTATATTTTCAAGGGTATAAATCCAAGCATCAACAATAAAAAATTTAATTCCATGACCATTATAGGGACACCACCTATATATTTATCTCCATCAAGTGGACTAAAAACTAGTTTAGTAGGATCTTCTAATGTACATACAAATTCATTCACTCAAACAATGCCAATTGATGACATGTTCATTGTTTCTATAATCAAAGAACACTTAGTGGATTCTTTAGAAGACCCTTCTTAAAATGTGGTGGATGACACATAGGTGTTACCTAATACACACCAAGTTAATTCCACTATATAATAGAACCTCATTCCAAATAGTTCATAATAGATTCCTCCATAAAATGCATCAACTAGATCACAACAATAGGGGTTAGGTGAATCTAGTGCGTAACCACCACATGTGACTATCCCTCCTTGAACATTTTCTTCCTCAAATATATAGAAAAGAATATGAAATCAATCACCATCAAATACCCCACCATAATAGGTTGTAACTAATGTTCCACCTTAACATGTAATAACTAATACCCCACTATAGTAGGTGGTAACTAACCCTCCACCATAGTAGGTAGCAACCAACCCTCCACCCTAGTAGGTATTGACAAAAATTCCACCTTAGAAAGTGTAAACCAATGTACCACCACAAGTGGTAAATCATCTACCTCAAACATTGTTTAATCAACAATGTACCCTTATTAGTCAACATCTTATGGTTAACTAATAATAAGTGCCTAACCAATAAAATATTCCTATCCTATAAGAAGTACCCAATAAATAATATATATTCAACCAAAAAGTGCCTAACATACAAAAAATATCTACTAAGAAATAATTATCTCACACCCAACATATACCTTATCCATAACATATTCCTAACACAATAATTTCCACAACCGACCTTTAACCAACATGTGCCTTTCATATATCAAGGTTCAACTAGCCATCAATAATTTCCCTTCCAAACCCACCACATTTAATTCATTTCCCAACACCAAACACCTCCATTCAGGCCATAGTTCCCTCTAAGTCAAAGTCACACTACAAATCCCAACCCTAATGTTTACCAATAACATGTACCATACTAGCAATATAACCATAACTAATAGATGCATATCCTAGTCAGAAAACCAACTAAATGAACATTCCTTAGTCTTCCATTCCTCCATTATAATATATTTATATTAATCCACATTGGACTGCTCAACCAAAACCATTCATTCCTTCTCATAGTACACCCTTAGCCCAAGAATTACAATAGGTGAAGGATGTAATTTTAGCTCTTCAAACACAAAAACAAGGAAATAAAAAAAATTATATGAAATATGTTCATACCCATTTAATGTGGATTACCTTTAGATACCATTTCCTTTAGGGTTTGAGCTACCAAAGTTTAACAAATATAAAGGTAAAGGTGACCTGAAGGAACATCTAAAAGAATTTTATATTACTTTTTAGCTAGTGGCCTTTAGCGATATTTATTTGCTTTTCCTTTCTCTTTACAGTCTAGTAGAAAAGGTCTTAGAGTGGATTCTATAATTTTTAAATAATTCTATGCCTAATTCTGATGACCTATTAGAGAAATTTGTGAAATACTTCTCCTATAATCTTGAACACAAGATTACCATGGTTTATTTGGGCCAAACTCAACAATGGAGTGGTGAGAGTTTATCAAGCTATTTAAAATGATGGAGGGTACTTGTTATCCATTTCACACATAATTTACCAGATAAATAGTTGGCAATAATATTTACTTGTAATTTGTAAAGTGACATATCCTATCACTTGGAGCTTCAGTGTGGCCACACATTTGAATAAATTATTGACAAAGGCCTAAAAATTGAAAAGCCCTTATCAATAAAGGGATAATGAAATTATACACTCCTAACCAGAGAAAAAACTAGAATTAAGGCCAAAATCAGAGCCAAACCCAATTCATATGCCAGTTCCTATGCCAACCTAATCTAGTAATTTTGAGAAGCCTAAATTCTATGACTGCAACAAAAACATTATTGGTAATGGAGTTACCAAATCACACCATGTAAAAATGATGCACACACTATTTATTCAATAAAATCCACTTATGAAACCAACTCAAATTATGTAGTCACTCCTGCCACCTCCTTTGCAAATGTCTCTGAGAAGAAGACCACTTGTAAATAGATTTTTTAGTAACCTTAGAGAACCAATTGAATTAGTGTTCCAAAAACTAACTTCCACCAATATGATTAGTTAAACCATTCCAAATCCTTTCCCTAAGGGTGTTCCTTTCCATGATTGGTATAAATATCATGAGTTTTATGACTATCATTAAGTCAAAGTGCATTCCATATGATAATGCATGTAATTGAGGAACCTTATTAAGAATATATTGGAAAATGGAGAAATAGAGTTAGATAACATGTCCCCTACTTATAATTAGAACCTAGGTATTTATCAGATCTCTTTTCTGTAGTATAATACTAATAGTCAGAATGAACACCAACAAAGGCCACCATGACCACCAAAATAACAAAAACATCCATAATAACAATAATGATGGAAAAAATAACCATAAAATGGTAGGAACCAAGGTCAAAATGATCAATCTAACTAAGGGTCCTATCATGTCATTGCACATGACTATAAAAAATTTGTAGGGCATATCATGGGTGATCATATAGCCACCATTACCATTAATCCTAGACCAATAACCAATCACCAAAAAACATTAAAAAATATTACTCAACCCCTATGTATGATGATAATATTTATTTGGCTTGTGTTAGTAACCAAGCTTATCAGTACCTAAGGATTACCATCCTCAGCCCTTCTCCCCCTTTTTCTAGTTATAGTGGCCTATAAGTCAATCTGAATAACACCATCATAACTTGATGTAATAAAGTTACTATTTTTTGTCCCCCAAAAAATAACTTCTTATTTTTGGGATGACATATGAACTATTTTGGCTCTGCAATACCAAAATTGTCTCATCCCTTTCCAAAAATTTGTTTTGAGCTTTCAAATTCCTCATTTCAAGCTTTTTCAGTAAAGGGATTAGTAGGTTCAAAAGGTTCAAGGGTTCAATGGGTTCAAGGTTCAACGTCATCGGTAGGATTTGAGCACACCCAACAAAGTTCAAAGTTCAACCATTTCTAAGGTTTTGTGGCCCTAAACACTTAACGAGTCCCAAAATCTTGAACCGTTGAACCTTGAACCATTTTGGTTCATTAGTTCAACAGGTTCAACATTCAATCAATTCAACATATGGGTTTAAAGGTTGCCTCAGTTAAGGAAAGATGCACACAAAAGAAAGAGTCAGGCGAATGCTACAAGTGTCATTGGCCGAGCCACTTTATGCTTTGTTTCAGAGAAGTGGTAGAAGGTGCCACATGTCCCTTTTGAAAACTCATCAAAAGCTTCCATGTGTTTACATCCACGTGACTGCTAAAAATATTTGAACTGTGCCACATGCCAGCATTGTAACTCAGTGGAATGTGACACATGTTGGCATTCACTTCTCAGAATTTTGTATAAAGCTACAGGGTTCCTTTCAACAAAGCCTCTTCCAGAGTTCTATAAAGGGTGACAAGTGGAAATCATAGAAGGCTTCACTTTGTGTTCCTAAGATTAGTAAACCGTGCCATGTGTCCCATGTAGAGAGCAGTGGAGGTTGACAAGTGTTATCATCTATGAGAGCCTAACTGAGCCCCAAGAATTTTTATGGTTTTGCAAAGGCCTGAGAAGGTGGATGCTACCAAGTGTCAATAGCAAAAGATGCCACGTGTCTTTGGTAAGATTTAGTGGAAGATGCCATGTGTCTCTAGTTAAAAGTAGTAGAAGGTATCACATGTCATAAAAGGAGGACACTCATAATGTAGAGGCACGCATGAAGCCAAGGAAAGGATTTCCTTTGGACAAATTGTCTGAAGGAATTCCTTCAGACATTTTATCTGAAGGAAATAAAGGACCAACAGTGCACTAGAGAAATTAAAGGCCTGAAGGCCACTTGGAAGATCATGAAGGGTAGATGCCCTTGTGAGGGGGACACTCAACACATGAATTGAACCTTTCCAAGACCCTGAAGGGCATGTTCCCTTCGAGAAAGGTTTGAGCCTCAAAGCGCAGAACTCGTTGCGTGTCCCGACCTAGTGCAGTGGAAGCTGCCACGTGTCTGCATCTACACCCCCAACCTCTAATAGTTTCAAAGCTTATTCTAATAAGCTTATTTCAAAATCATAGATGCTACCATGTGTCCTCACTTGCATCACAGTAGGATGACAGGCCCACATATGTCAAATTTAAAGCGATTGGCTAGTCATTAACCTTCAATAGAGGAAAGACCCACGAATGCTAAATCAGCTACATTTAAGTGTCTATTGATTTTTATAGACTCAAAAGATGAACCCAAATGCATTCAAAAAGCCTAAGGCTAGGGTCAAGAGAAGGAAGAGATAGAGAGGGAAACTCAGCAAGAGTTACTACTAGTAGGTGAAGCAATTTGCCAGGTAGATATTTGGGGTCTACTAACATTAAAAGTGCCATTTGTCCCCTTGGAGGTAAAGAAAGAGTAGATAGTTGCATGGATAAATAGGTGAATGAATGAGTGATTCAAGCTAAGGAGTAGGCACTAGAGATGAATTGACATGCCACAATTAAGGCAGCTACCCTACTCTGACATGGTCCTTCCTGACAAGATCAAGAATGCATTCAAGGCATTGAATGTGCTGAATAGGTCACTCCATGGGAGAAAGTGTGAAGCCTCTCTCAAGACTCTATATAATGTAATCTCTTGTATCATTTAAAAGGATATCTTCTTATTACCAGAAGCAAAACTCTGTCTAAATTGAAAGGTGAATACTGAGACTTTGAGCTCAGATTGTAATTTCATATTATTTTATCTGAATGAGAAAGCAAGTTACTTGCAAACTTTGTGCTGTTATAGCTTGTGCTATTTTAAGAAATTGTTCTTATGTCTATTTCCTAGGAGCATTCTTGTTTATTTGATCTAACAAGTAGAACTAGTGGAAGTAATCAGGAAGGTGTCTTGAAGTCAGTTGTGGAAGACTTTGTGCTATCTGCAATTGTCTTTAGTGTGTTTTTATTTTCTGTTTCTATGTAAAGGACCTTGGGATGAATTTGTGCCCCCATTATTCTTTGTACCTCACTCTAGGGCAGTCAAGGTGGAGAATTTGAGCTACATCTTAGATTGTTGGTTACTTTAGACTCGGTTACCAGTCACTTGTTACCAAAAAGAATCCTGCTATTTGCAAGAACAAGCACTTTTGAAAGAAGAGAAGTGCCTTCTATCACTTCACCAAGATTTCTATTATCTAGGAAGGGATCTGGCTCTTGGATAAATGTTAATTCTAAAAGAAGAGAAGTGCCTTCACCAATCACCTAGGATTTCTCCTCTATTTGTTAGCATCATCTCTAAAAAAAGAGAGATGGATGGTTCATTCCACCCCTGTGTCTTCCTTTCTATTTATATATATAGTATATATCCTCCACATATTTAATAGGGAACCTCCCCTTGATGAGAGGAGAGATTTTTCCCCTTTGGATGTGGTAAAATTGCAACATTAGATGACCAATCTCCCTATGCTATGGTGATAGGAACTATTTTGGTCACCAATTAGCTGGCTAACAAAATATTCACCCAACAATTTTTGGTGATTCCACTAGGGAAGGACAAGTAATTTGAAGCCTCAAGCTTCAAACTGAAGTGTGACTAGTCCTTTTCCATTTTTGATTCACAATCTAGCAACTCCACACTATACAGAAATCCAGAGAGCTCAAGGTGTTGTTGACCCTGTCTTTGAGTTGGCACAACAAAGAGATTTTGACTTGATTTCTCCCCAACCTCAAGTTCAATGATCTAGGAGTGTCCCTCCTACCCATACCAAGACACCAACAGAAGGTAGAGCTACTTTTCCTACTGTTAGCAAAGCCTTGCCTATCCAAATTCTACCTAGATTTGTTATTCCTACTTTTAATAATCCCATCATGGTAGCTCAAGGCCCCTGGGGTAACTCTTTTGGCCCGCTTAATTTAACTCCACCCCTACATGAACTTCCATGAAGCTCAAGAAAGAATTTCCCTCAATCTTTAGGGATGGAAAAGTTTATCTTGATGAACACGTTGCAACCTTCAGGATAGCCTATGGCATGATAGGCATGAAATTTGAGGATGTGGTAGTTAGGATTTTTTTGGAAGCACTGCAAGGTGCTACTATAGACTAGTTTTACCACCTATAAGCCTGATTAGTAACTAATTGGGACACACTCAAAGCCAAATTTGAGGCTAGATTCAAGCTTGCAGAAGATGCACATTCCTTGTTGGCCCAGCTCATGCAAATGAAGAAGGAGCCCTAGGAGCCTATGAGGGATTTCATAGTAAAGTTTGATAAGTTGAGGAACTAGATTCTTGCTATTGCTTAGCCAACCCCTGAAAACCTCAAATGCTTCTTCATCAACTCACAACTACCTGAAGTGAGTTTTTTTCTAAGAAGAGATGGTCACATAGATCTCAAAGCTACTCAAGATTTAGCTACCAAAGTTGAAGATGACCATATCTTAGCATGAAAGATAAGGAGATATCCAAACAAAGGTAAATCTTCTTCTTTTTCTAAATACTCCCCTTCAGCCACCACTGATCCTATGATGCAAAAGCTAGAAAATGAAGTGCTAGTTCTCAAAAAGCAAATGGTGTAAGGAATATCATCTACTCCTGTATATAGAGATATACCTAGGAGGAAATTTTAGAATTAGGCATACCAAGGCAATGCTACCAAGAATTAGGGATAGCAAAATTGCCTTCCTCTTCCACAGTGGAATCTCACCCTCGAAGCACCTCCAACTAACTCAGTAGTTGGATATCTTGAAGTTGAATCAAACTTCTCATCCTAGCTTGAGTTGAATCTTGAAGATGATGCAAATCTCTTCACTAAGGAAGAAGAAGAATTAGCTAGCGACTCCCATATTAGTTTCCTAAACTATCAAGATGAACCCAAAAGTGAAGGCAATGCAGCTAAGGGGTCATATGCTGTATTCACCTGGTCCAAGAATCAATCAGCTCAACAAGCTAATAAAGAGAAAGTAGAGGAGCGACCTTAACCAACAGTTTAAATTGCTAAGTGGGGATCCACTCTTCCTTTCTAGCTAAAGGGCCCAGTGATTGCAAGAAAGGTAAGTACCCAAATTCCCCTATGCCTTTTACTTCAAACTCACAGTCCAGTTCTCCCCCCTGAAACTCAAAAATATGAGCTTTCATCCTCTATACCTATTTCATTTCCAACATTTGACATAATTAATCATATTAAGAAAACCAAAATTTAAATGTCTAAATTTGAATTCCTACAGTCCCATCCTAAACAATTAGATAAATTGGTTCAGTGTGTTAAAAACCAGAATGTCCCTGTTGAACAAGCAGTCCCAAAGTGACACATGATCCCCCCAAGGATGCATCCACTAGGAACAATATTGTCATTTCCCCTCCTACCACTCTTAGTAGGACTGAACCTTTTTATGTCTCATTGCTAATAAATGGATGGCAGCTGAATAATTGCATCATTGACTCTGGAGCTTCAGACAATGTCATGGCTGCTAAAGTAGTTGAATCCCTTGATCTCACACTGACCAAGATGTTTGGTAGATGCTTCTCCATGGAGAATAAACAAGTGCCACTACTGGGGTAAAATAAAGATGCCCAATTTGAATTTGCTACCTTTCTAGATAAAAGAATCAAGATGACTGTCTTGGTAGCAAACGTCCCAGCATCATATGGTATCCTTCTTGGGTGGAATTTCTACAGGGATGTTGGTGGTGAATTGAGCATGGATTTATTAGAGGTGAGGATTCCAGTCAAAGGTGTCATGAAGAGGCTACTCCCTAAAAATGAAGCAAAATACGTAGTTACCTAGACCTCAGCACCTAAAGCTCAAATCCTATTTGAGTCTTCAGGCATGGGTAACTACTTTCTATCCACAGATGAAGTTCATGAGGCATTTGATGAAGCTCCTATAGGTGACAACCTAGAAATTCATTTAGGTGGAACAACAGAAGAATTACTGAGACCAATGCAAGTGTGGAAGAATCTCCTCCTCTAAATAAAGAAGAACCCAAAGGAAAATTAGTATCAAATGAGGTATGGATTCTTGAATTTGATGGCAGCTACTCCTCCACTAGTTTAGGAGCTAGGATTGTGTTAATATCTCCTCGAGGAGATATTTGTCTTTCATCTTATAAGTTGAAATTCAACAACACTAATAACACAACTGAGTATGAATCTCTATTGCTGGGATTAGAAGCTACTAGGGACAAAGACATCAAACTCCTTCATGCTAAAGGAGATGCTGAATTGGTGGTTTGTTAGGTGAGAAACTTGTATCAAACCAAGAATGAAAGATTTCACCATTATCATAATCTATTCTAGGATCAACTTGAAAACTTTGATGCTTTTAGCATCTCTACAGTTCCCAAAGAATTCAATGATTAGGCTGATACACTAGCTATTTTAGCTACTCTCTTGATCCCCCACCCAAACTTTGAAGGAGACAGGTACACTATTGAGCTAGTCTTTAGACCAAGTGTGCCTGATAATCCCAATCATTGTCAAGTATTCAATAATGACAATCAAATCATTGCTTTCCTAAAGCAAAATGATAGCTTTGAATGGCTGCATTTTAAAGGTAGTGAGCCTCAAGAGCTTGAACTGACTCCTAAATCAATTTCAAACATAGGTGAGGAGTTCTCACAACTGAAAGGGAATAAAATTCCCAAAAGCCTTGTTTCCCTTGAGAAGTTATTTGATAAGCATGATAAATTCATCAAACAATAGTAAATGGATTCAAGCTCCTCCCAGGAGTTTGATCAAGTAAATCTAGGAACCAAGGTAGACCCCAAGATGGTGAACATTGGGAAATGCAGTACTCTTGAAGAGCATTTCAAGTTCACCACTTTGCTCAACAAATACATGGATGTCCTAGCATACTCCTATGATGACCTAAAATCACTTCAGCCTGATGAAATTTGACACAACATTCCTCTCAATGCTGATTCAACACCTTATAGGCAAAAGTCCTAGAATTATAATCCAAAAATATTAGGTACTATTTTATTTGAGATTCAGAAAATGCTAAATGCCAGGATAATCTTCCCAATCCATCATTCCACCTGGATTGCCAATATCGTGCTTGTAAGGAAGAAGAATGGTGAAATTCACCTTTGTGTGGATTTTATAAATTTGAATCAAGCATCCTTGAAGGATAATTATCCTTTGCCAATCATGGATCAAGTGCTATAGACAGTGACGGGCTCAAAGATGTTATCAATGCTAGATGGATTCTCAGGATATAATCAAGTCAAAGTTGGTGAAGCAGACCAGCATAAGACTGCTTTCACCACACCCTGGGGCACATTTGCATATAAGAGAATGCCTTTTGGCTTAATAAATGCTAGCGCTACCTTCTAAAGAGCAATGGACCTTATTTTCAAGGATGAGATGGGTAAGTTCATCATAGTTTATCTTAATGACTTGACTGTCTTCTCTAAGCATTGCCTAGATCATGTGAGCCATTTGAAATAAGTGCTGGAATGTTGCCTCTAGAATGGCATTTCTTTAAACCCCAAGAAGTTAGTTTTTAGAGTAACAAAGAGGAAACTTCTAAGACACATCATGTCCAAAAGAGACATAAAGATTGACTCAGACAGAGTCAAGTCTATCCAAAAACTTTCCTTGCCCACAAGTAAGACCATTTTTAATTCATTCTTTAGAAAGGTGAACTTCTTATGGAGGTTCATCCCTGAGTTTACTAAGAAGACTAGGCACATTGTAAACATGATGAAGGGAAAGGCCACCTTCAGCTAGACTAAAGAAGGCAAGTCAACATTTAAGGATATCAAGACTGCCATTGTCCATGCTCTAATTCTATCTTGTCTAGACTATAATAAAGAATTCACCATTTACAACTATGCTTTAGAACATATGCTTTTAGCCATTTTGATTCAATAGAATAAAGAAGGTATGGAATCTCCCATTTCCTTCATGAGCTATCCTCTCAAAGCTCATGAGCTAAATTACTAAAATATGGAGAAGCATGCTTATGCAGTGGTGAAGATAGTGAAACATTTTCATTTCTACATCCTCAATTCTCGAGTTACTACCTTGGTCCCCGACACCAAAGTGAAATCTATACTGACTCAATAGGAGTTTGGGATGGAAAGATGCAATTGGGTTGCAAATATCTAGGAGTTTGACTTGATCATTAATCCAACAAAGCTAGTACATGGAAAGGGGCTATGCCAACTAATTACTGATAACAAGCCAAGAAGAACAGAGCATGAAGAACTAGAAGTGCATGACACACCAATAGTCTTCTTTGTCTCCACCACAAATGAGTGGTATTTAGGTATTACTCATTTCCTTACTTATGTCGAGTGTCCTACTCACCTATCTTATAAAGAAAGGAGAACCATCAAGCTAAAAGTTGCTAATTTTGTCCTTTGGGACAATGGCCTATACAAGAGAAACCTTGATGGAACGTTCTTTCATTGTGTGGACAAGGAGCAACAAAGCCGACTTCAAAAGTCCTTCCATAATTTAGCCTATGGAGGAAATTTTTTTCCCCTATGACTACCCATAAAATCCTACAGGCTAGGTATTATTGGCCAACTCTCTTTCAAGATGCATACAAGTAGGTCAGGGGATGTGAACTATGCCAGCAGTTTGTTGGAAGGCCCAAGTTAGCTGCCCTACCCCTCAAACTAGTGATCATAGAGGAGCCATTTAAGCAATGGGGGATTGATTTTATTGGAGCTATAAACCTATCATCAAGTGCTAGACATGACTATGTCCTCACAACAATAGACTACTTCACCAAATGGGTGAACCAAACATGCTACTTTATAAGTAGTATGTAATTTCTTCAAAGAAAACATAATGTCTAGGTTTGGGGTCCCAATCAAAATTGTCACTAATAATGCTACCTATTTCACATCCTAGGAGATTACTCAATTCTATTTCCATTATGGAATCACACTCTCCCACTCTTCTGATTACTTTCCACAAGGGAATGGACAGGCTAAATCAAGCAACAAGAACTTGGTGACTATCATCAAGAAGCTGGTGGATAACAACCAAAGGACTTGGCATAAGGCATTGGTTGATGCTCTATGGGTAGATAGAATTACACCTAAGAGGGCAAATAGTATGTCTCCCTTCCAACTCCTTTATGGTGTCAATGTTGAGATACTAATCACCTTGGAATTGCCAGCTTTGAAATTGGTTAAGGCAATTGAGGATCAAACGTATGAGAGCTCACTTGAAAAGAGGATCATGTGCCTTATTGCGTTGAATGAGTAGAGAACTATAGTGGTGGATTGAATTTCCACCCATCAAAGTTTGGTGAAGAATCTCTTCGATCAGAAAGCAAAGAATCATGATTTACAGATTGGAGATCAAGTCCTACTATGGGATAAGAGAAGAGAACCAAAGGGGATGCACAAAAAAATTGATTCTCTATGGAGGGGCCCTTTTACTATTCATCATCTCAATGGTAAAAATAGTTTCCTATTGAAGTATCAAGATAGTACTCTCTTTTCTCTGCCTCACAATGGGCAACATCTGAAGCACTTCAACTCTTGAAGTATAAGATGAGTTCCCCTGTACATATGCATATTTGTGTAGTCTTTTGTTTTTGTTTTATTCTTTTGTTTTCATTTTTGGAGCCTTTCTTTTTAGGTAGCATGACTCCATAGCCCAATGGCACACTTCAAGGCACTGGAGATTCTAGTTTCTACTCACCTCAACTATTTTGAGTTGTCATCTAAAGGACGTTCCCCAATAGGAGCCAACTATTGTCCCCCAAAAAATGACTTCTTATTTTTGGGACAACATATGAACTATTTTGGGTTTGCAATACCAAAATTGTCTCTTCCCTTTCCAAAAATTTGTTCTGAGCTTTCAAATTCCTCATTTTTCAAGTTTTTTTAGTAAAGGGATTAGTAGGTTCAAAAGGTTCAAGGGTTCAATGGGTTTAAGGTTCAATGTCATTGGTAGGAGTTGAGTGCACTTGGCAAAGTTTAACCATTTTTAAGGTTCTGTGGCCCCAAACACTTAATGAGTCCCAAAAGCTTGAACCGTTAAACTATTAAACCTTGAACCATTTTGGTTCATTAGTTCAATGGGTTCAACATTCAATCAGTTCAATGCACAGGTTCAAAGGTTGTATCAGTTAAGGAAAGATGCATGCAAAATAAAGAGTCCAGTAGATGTTGCCAAGTGTCATTGGTCGAGCCCCTTTATGCTTTGTTTCAGAGAAGTGGTGGAAGGTGCCACATGTCCCTTTTGAAAACTCATCGAAAGCTACCACGTGTCTGCATCCATGTGACTGCTAAAAATATTCAGACCATGCCACATGTTGGTGTTGTAACTTAGCAGAACACAACATGTTTTGGCATTTACTTCTCAAAATTTTGTATAAAGTTGCAGGGTTCCTTTCGACAAAGCTTCTTCTAGAGTTTTGTGGAAGGTGACAAGTGGAAATCATGGAAGGCTTCACTTTGTGTTCTTAAGAGTAGTAGACCATGCCACGTGTCTCATATAGAGACCAATGGAGGCTGATGAGTGTCATTGTCTATGAGAGCCTAATTGAGCCCCAAGTGTTTCTATGGTTTTGCAAAGGCCTGAGAAGGTGGATGCTACCAAGTGTCAACAACAGAAGATGCCACATGTCTCTAATAAGATTCAATGGAAGATGCCACATGTCTCTAGTTAAAAGTAATGGAAGGTGCCACATGTCATAAAAGGAGGACACTCACAATGTAGAGGCATGCATGAAGCCAAGGAAAGGATTTTATGTAGACAAATTGTCTGAAGGAATTCCTTCAGACATTTTGTTTGAAGGAAATAAAGGACCAACAACCCACTAGAGAAATCAAAGGCTTGAAGGCCACTTGGAAGATTGTGAAGGGTAGATGCCCTTGTGAGGGGGACAATCATTACATGAACTAAGACTTTCCAAGACCCCGAAGGGCATGTTCCCTTTGGGAAAGGTTTGAGCCTCAAAGCATAAAACCCACCGCGTGTCCCGACCTAGTGCAGTAGAAGCTGCCACATGTCTACATCCATGCCCTTAGCCTCTAATAGTTTTAAAGATTATTCCAATAAGCTTATTTCAAAATTGTAGATGCCACCACATGTCCTTACCCATGTCACAACAGGATGACAGGCCTGTGAACATCAAATTTAAAGTGACTGGCTAGTTGTTAACCTTTAATAGAGGAAATACCTGTGAATGCCAAATTGGCTACATTTAAGTGTCTACTAATTTTTGTAGACTCAAAATATGAACCTAGATGCATTCAAAAATCCTAAGGCTAGGGTCAAGAGAAGGAAGAGACAGAGAGGGAAACTCAACAAGAGTTACTGCCAGTAGGTGAAGCAGTTTGCCAGGTAGATATTTGGTGTCTGCTAATATTGAAAGCACCATCTATTTTTCCCCTTGGAGGTAAAGGTAGAGTAGATAGTTACATGGATAAAAAGGTGAACAAATGAGTGTTTTAGGGTAAGGAGGCACTATAGATGAATCGACACGCCACAGTTAAGGTAGCCACCTTGCTCCAGCATGGTCCTTCCTGACAAGATTAAGAATGCATCCAAGGTGTTGAATGCACTGAATGGTTCACTCCATAGGAGAAAGTGGCAAGCCTCCCTCAGGCCTTTATATAATGTAATATCTTGTATCATTTGAAAGGATATCTTGTCAGTATTAGAAGTAAAACTTTGCCCAAATTGAAAGGTGAATACTGAGACTTTGAGCTCAGATTGTAATTTTATATTATTTTATATGAATGAGAAAGTAAGTTACTTGTAGACTTTGTGCTATTATACCTTGTGCTATTTTAGAAAATTATTCTTATGTCTATTTCTTGGGAGAATTCTTTTTTATTTGATCTAACAAGTAGAACTAGCAAAAGTAATTAGGAAGGTATCCTGAAGTCAATTGTGGAAGACTTTGTGCTATCTACAATTATCTTTAGTGTGTTTTTATTTTCTATTTCTATGTAAAGGACCTTGGGATGACTTTATGCCCCCATTATTATTTGTACCTCATTCTAGGGTAGTCAAGGTGGAGACTTTGAGCTACATCTTAGATTGATGGTTACTTTGGACCCAGTTACTAGTCACTTGTTACTAGAAAGAGTCTTGCTATTTGAAAGAACAAACACTTATAAAAGAAGATAAGTGCCTTCTATCACTTCACCAAGATTTCTACTATCTAGGAAGGGATCTATCTCTTGGCTAAATGTTACTTTTAAAAGAAGAGAAGTGCCTTCACCAATCACCGAGGATTTCTCCTCTGTTTGTTAGCATTATCTCTAAAAAAGAGAGATGGATGGTTCATTCCACCCTTGTGTCTTCCTTTCTGCTTAGATATAGTATATAGCCTCCACATATTTAATAGGGAACCTCCCCTTAATGAGAGGAGAGATTTTTCCCCTTTGGATGTGGTAAACATGCAACATTGGATGACCAATCTTCCTATGCTGTGGTGATAGGAACTATTTTTGTCACCAGTTAGCTGGCTGACAAAATATTCACCCAACAATTTTTTGTTTGAGACAAACAGAGGAAATTAGGTTGTAAATATCCAAGAGTTTGACCTGATCATTAAGCCAACAAAGTTGGTGCATGGAAAGGGGATATGCCATCTAATCACTAATAACAAGCCAAGAGGAACAGAGCATGAAGAACCAGAAGTGGATGACACTCCAACAGTCCTCTTTATCTCCATCACAAATGAGTGGTATTCAAGTATTGCTCATTTCTTTACTTATGGTGAGTGTCTTGCTCACCTATCTTATAAATAAAGGAGAACCATCAAGCTGAAAGCTATTAATTTTGTCCTCTTAGACAACGGCCTATACAAGAGGAACCTTGATGGAACATTCCTTCACTATGTGGATAAGGAACAACAAAGCTGACTTCTAAAGTCCTTCCACAATTTGACCTATGGAGGACATTTTTTACCCCTGTGACTACCCATAATATCCTTTGAGCTAGGTATTATTGGCCAACTCTCTTTCAAGATGCATACAAGTGGGTCAGGAGATGTGAACTGTGCCAACAGTTTGTTGGAAGGCCCAAGTTAGCTGCCCTACCCCTCAAACCAGTGATCATAGAGGAGCCATTTCATCATTATCAAATTGATTTTATTGGAGCTGTAAACCCATCATCAAGTGTTGGACATGACCATGTCCTCACAGCAATAGACTACTTCACCAAATTGGTGGAAGCAATTCCAACCAAACATGCTACTTTAGAAGTAGTATGCAATTTCCTCAAAGAAAACATCATGTCTAGGTTTGGGGTCCCAATCAAAATTGTCATTGACAATGCCACCTAATTCACTTCCCAAGAGGTTACTAAATTCTATTTCCATTACAGAATCACACTCTCCCAATCTTCTGATTACTTTCGATAAGGGAATGGATAGGCTGAATCAAGTAATAAGAATCTGGTGACTATCTTCAAAAAGCTAGTGGACGAAAACCAAAGGACTTGGCATAAGGCATTGGTTGATGCTCTATGGGCAGACATAATTACACCCAAGAGGGAAATTGGTATGTCTCCCTTTCAACTCCTTTATGGTGTCAATGCTAAGATACCAATCACCTTGGAATTGCCAGCTTTGAAATTGGCTAAGGCGATTGAGGATCAAACATATGAGAACTCACTTGAAAAGAGGATCATGTGCCTTGCTAAGCTGAATGAGTAGAGAATTGCAGTGGTGGACTGAATTACTGCCCATCAAATTCTGGTGAAGAATCTCTTTGACAAAAAAGCAAAGAATCATGATTTCTGAATTGGAGATCAAGTCCTGCTATGGGACAAGAGAAGAGAACCAAAGGGGATGCACAAAAAATTTGATTCCCTGTGGAGGGGCCCTTTTACTATTCATCAGCTCAATGGTAAAAATAGTTTCCTGTTGAAGTATCAAGATGGCACTCTCTTTTCTCTACCTCATAATGGGCAACATCTGAAGCTCTTCAACTCTTGAAGTATCGAATGAGTTCCCCTGTACATATGTATATTTGTGTAGTCTTTCTTTTCTATTTTGTTTTTTTGTTTTCATTTTTGGAGCCTTTTTTTTTGGGTGGCATGACTCCGTAGCCCAATGGCACACTTCAAGGCACTGGAGATTCTAGTTTCTACTCCCCTCAACTATTCCAAGTTGTCATCTAAAGGAAGTTCCCCAATAGGAGCCAGTTGTCTCCCAAAAAATGAATTCTTATTTTTGGGACAGTATATGAACTATTTTGGCTCTGCAATACCAAAATTGTCTCTTCCCTTTCCTAAAATTTGTTTTAAGCTTTCAAATTCCTCATTTTTCAATCTTTTTTAGTAAAGGGATTAGCAGGTTTAAAAGGTTCAAGGGTTCAATGGGTTTAAGGTTCAACATCATCGGTAGGAGTTGAGCACACTTGGCAAAGTTTAAAGTTCAACCATTTCTAAGGTTCTATGGCCCCTAACACTTAATGAGTCCCAAAAGCTTGAACCATTGAACCATTGAACCTTGAACCATTTTGGTTCATCAGTTTAACAGGTTCAACATTTAATTAGTTTAATGCATGGGTTCAAAGGTTGCCTCAGTTAAGGAAAGATGTGCACAAAAGAAAGAGTCAGGCGGATGTTACTAAGTGTCATCAGCTTAGCCCCTTTATGCTTTGTTTTAGAGAAGTGGAAAAAGGTGCCATGTGTCCCTTTTCAAAAATCATCAAAAGCTACCACATGTCTGCATCCGTGTGACTACTAAAAATATTCAGACCACACCACATGTCAGCATTGTAACTTAGTGGAACGTGACACATGTCGGTGTTTGCTTCTAAGAGTTTTGTATAAAGTTACAGGGTTCCTTTCAACAAAGCTTCTTCCAGAGTTTCATGAAGGGTGACAAGTGGCAATCATGGAAGGCTTCACTTTGTGTTCTTAAGAGCAATAGACCATGCCACATGTCCCATGCAAAGAGCGATAGATGCCAATGAGTGTCATCATCTATGAGAGCCTAACTAAGCCCCAAGCATTTCTATGGTTTTGTAAAGGCCCGAGAAGGCAGATGCTACTAAGTGTCAATATCAAAAAATACCATGTGTCTTTGGTAAGATTCAATGGAAGATGCCACGTGTCTCTAGTTAAAAGTGGTGGAAGGTGCCACATGTCATAAAAAGAGGACACTCATAATGTAGAGGCATGCATGAAGCCAAGGAAAGGATTTCCTTTAGACAAATTGTCTGAAGGAATTCCTTCAGACATTTTGTTCAAAGGAAATAAAGGACCAATAGCTAACCAGAGAAATCAAAGGCCCAAAGGCCACTTGGAAAATCATGAAGGGTAGATGTCCTTGTGAGGGGGACACTTGACACATGAACTAAACCTTTCCAAGACCTTGAAGGGAATATTCCGTTCAAGAAAGGTTTGAGCCTCAAAGCGTGGAACCCGCTATGTGTCCCAACCCAATGCAGTAGAAGCTACCATGTGTTTGCATATGTGCCCCCCAGCCTCTAACAATTTCAAAGCTTATTCTAATAAGCTTATTTCAAAATTTCAGATGCCACCACGTGTCCTCACCTGCATCATTAGGCCCACAGATGTCAAATTTAAAGTGACTAGCTAGCCATTAACCTTTAATAGAGGAAAGACCTACGAATGCCAAATTGACTGCATAAAGATGAACCTAGATGCATTCAAAAATCCTAAGGCTAGGGTCAAGAGAAGGAAGAGATAGAGAGGGAAACTCAACAAGAGTTATTTCCAGTAGGTGAAGCAGTTTGCCAGGTAGATATTTGGGGTCTTCTAACTTTGAAAGCACTATTTATTTTTCCCCTTGGAGGTAAAGGTAGAGTAGACAATTACATGGCTAAATAGGTGAATGAATGAGTAATTTAGGCTAAGGAGGCACTAGAGATGAATTGACATGCCATAGTTAAGGTAGCCGCCCTGCTCCGACATGGTCCTTCCTGACAAGATCAAGAATGCATCCAAGGCATTGAATGTACTAAATGGCTCACTCCATGGGAGAAAGTGCCAAGCCTCCCTTAGGCCTATATATAATGTAATATCTTGTATCATTTGAAAGGAGATCTTCCCATTACCAAAAGAAAAACTCTGCCCAAATTGAAAGATGAACACTGAGACTTTTAGCTCAGATTGTAATTTCATATTATTTTAACTGAATGAGAAAGCAAGTTACTTGTAGACTTTGTGCTATTTTAAGAAATTGTTCTTATGTTTGTTTTCAAGGAGCATTTTTGTTTATTTGATCTAACAAGCAAAACTAACAGAAGTAATTAGGAAGGTGTCCTAAAGTCAGTTGTGGAAGACTTTGTGCTATTTACAATTGTCTTTAGTGTGTTTTTATTTTCTATTTCTATGTAAAGGACCTTGGGATGAATTTGTGCCCCCATTTTTATTCATACCTCACTCTAGGGTAGTCAAGGTGGAGACTTTGAGCTACATCTTAGATTGCTGGTTACTTTGGACCTAGTTACCAGTCACTTGTTACCAAAAAGAGTCCTGCTATTTGTAAGAACAAGCACTTTTGAAAGAAGAGAAGTGCCTTATATTGCTTCACTAAGATTTCTACTATTTAGGAAGGGATCTGGCTCTTGGCTGAATGTTACTTCTAAAAGAAGAGAAGTGCCTTCACCAATCACCCAAGATTTCTCCTCTATTTGTTAGCATCATCTCTGAAAAAAGAGAGATGGATGGTTCATTCCACCCTTGTGTCTTGCTTTCTGCTTATATATATAGTATATAGCTACCACATATTTAATAGGGAACCTCCCTTTGATGAGAGGAGAGATTTGTCCCCTTTGGATGTGGTAAACTTGAAACATTGGATGACCAATCTCCCTATGTTGTGGTGATAAGAACTATTTTGGTCACCTATTAGCTAGCTGACAAAATATTCACCCAACACTATTCAAGGCCCATGACCCTTTTTGTCTAATGAGCCCATCCAAACACTCATACCTACTAGAAGAAAATACATTACCAATGCCAAGGATAAAATGTATGATATTGTGGAATAACTAAAAAGTACACTTGCACAAATATCTATCTTACATTTTTTATGCACCTCTAGTATCCATAAGAACATCTTTACTAAGATTCTAAGCCAATCCCAAGTGCTAAATGATATTACGCCAAATAAATTCCAAGCCTTGGTAGGACACTTAGATCTTGGATAAAAACTTACCTTTGACCAAAAACACATGTCATCTATTGGATTTATACATAATAACCTATTATATATTGAATTTTTCATAGCTTGATGTAGACACTTAGGTTTGGCCAGTTTCATGCCTAAATCAGGATTCAGATCAATTTATAGAAAATGATGCAATTTAACTCTAGAAATCACCTAAATTACCCAAATTCGTCAACATAAGGGATTTAATTTACTATAAATGTGGCAAGGCTTACTTATTTAGGGTATTACCATGTATTCGCTAGTAACCTAGTTTGGTTTTAACCCTAGTCAAATTACAACCTAGTGATTTGACATTCTTAACCCAATCTATTAATGCAAACACGTTTTAAAATAATTATCAAAAGCCAAAAATCACTAATCCAAATTAATTAAAATTGAAATCTAAATCAACTTGCCTAAGTAAAAATTCCAAATTGAATTAGTGAATTTTATTTATTTAAAAATGATTTTCTAGCCAAATATGAAGTCAAAGTAAAGGAATCTAATAAAGTGATTTTTTAATTCCTAATATTCCAAAAAGATGAGTCACAACCTCGCAAATATCTAAAGTGAGTTGTCATGGCTCATAAATATATAAAAATGAGTTATCAAGACTCCAAGAATGCTTTGACCCAACCTAGGGTTAGCCTGACACAACCTAGGTTATTTTAGACTCAACTAAAGTTAGAACTAAACCTAACCTCCCTAGTCTTAGAGATAGTTTTGAGACCTATAAATATAAGTTCCATCACTCTACCCAAAAAAGTTTATGTGTGTAAGGTTATTATGTAGGAAAGTTACCAAAGTAATGTTATAATTCCAATTTGATACCAAACTTCACACCAAGCCAAGAAAATCAAATCAAATACATAAGTGGCCATTAGACAAGTGCTACCAATATGGAGAAGCATTGATCAAAGTTAATTCCATAGACCGAGCAAGAACATCTACTATGACAATAAGTGGACATCAATTTTGATGAGGGAGGTAAAATTCTTGTGTTTTTATATTTATTTTATGGTCTTGTCCATTATGTTATGCTCTCCCTAGTTCTTAGGCAAGAGCATTTAGTTTCATTGCATTGTTATACATGGATTTTTACTTGATTCACTAACAAGGAACTAATAAAAATTTGTGCACTCTTAAGGCTTCTAAGATGCATAATGGCATGCCCAATGGGACCATGCATCTTGTATGGCTAAGATGAATGATGTGAAAGCTTTAGAATTCCTAAAAAGAGCATTTAAATCTTCAAGTTTATATTTTTATGCTTAAAAATCCTATCATTTCATTTTGTTTAGATGTAATGATGAATTCTCTGCTATGTCCTCTATTTGTGATATTTTATTATAAATAAATGGTGACTTACATCAATAAATTTGACCTATGTAATGATGAGAGTGACACACATAACTGATCATATCGACCCTTCTATTTGGTGACATCAACATGTATATTTGCTATTAATTTTAGTGACTTCACCATATTTTGAGCTATATTCAGTGACTTCACCTTGTCTAATTGATGACTTCATCACTATCTAATAGTAACTTATATAAAAACTAGCTTCTATCTATTTGTGCCATAGGAAAACATTGACTTCACTGGAATTGGTTGCTTCACTCTATTGCATAATCGATTACTTCACTCTATGTTTTCAAAAAACTTGAGAGTTAAAAATAAAATGCTTTTTATTGATTTGATTTTGGAATAAAGATAAGAGACCCCCCTAACATTTTTATCGGAACCAAGGTGGAGAAAGAGAGGCTTAAACACTTTTAATTTTCATACACAACATTTTAGTGATTAAAATTAACCTAACCAAACTTGTCTTTTTTGCATTTCAAGTTTTTACAAGAGAAAATAAGGCCAAGGGGTCAAAACTTGATTCACATTTGATTTGTTTCTATTAAAATTAACATTCACTTTAGTTCAGAGCTCTTAAGATATTTTCTCTTTTTGTTTATTCTTTATTTATTAACTAGTTTCAAATTTCATAGATTAAATTCTTTGTTTGTGGTAAACCAAAAACTTTGTGTGTATGCTCTCCCCCATCCACTATAGGTAACTTAGGTGACTAAAATAACTTTGTTTATTTTCTTAATTATTTATCCTAATAACTATATAACATCACATATGCTTTCCCCAAGTTCTGAGTGACTTGGGTGACCTAGAAACAACCTCTAAAGTCTTTCCAATTTTCATTTATTTATTTTATTACATTAGCTTATGTGCAAGAATTTATCGCCTACTCATAAGTTTTTTAGGGGTGTGTTGACCTAGGGTTTCAGCTCCTATAATCATACCAACCCCACTCCATGGTGGGGTATATATTTTGGGCACATGATATTTTAGGGGCTAAGTGGTTAGCTTACCAATCCTATTGAAACCCTAAATAGTTCATGCTAAACATCAGAATTCATTAAGAAGTACATAGGTGAAGTCACTGTGCAAAGGACTAGACCTTTACATAGTGTGATCGAAGAATCTAAGAAGGATGGTTAGATCATATGTCAACTTTATAATGAGAATCAATCAAAATAAAAACAAACACACTAATATGCAAAACACTATCTTTCCTAGATCAAAGGGAGGAGCATGGTGAAGAAAAACAAATGAACAAAGCACAACTAAAAATGGAAATAACTCACACAATTATTTACCAATTCCTTGAATTCTCCAAGAGGTTTCTTCGTTTGGCGTACTCGGATTGTGCTTAAGAAGTCTTCATCAATGGGGCTTGGCTATCTGTATCTCCTATTGGTACCATGGTTGGCTTGGCTTTGGATTTGATATGGATTGAAATGGCTTGGCTTGGATCAATTTTTGCATTATAACACTATGTATTTTCTTCATGCCCTAAATCCTACATTGTAACTTTACTGTGTCCCAAGCCTTCTAAATGAAGAGGTAAATTCTTGTATTTATACGTTTAGCAACTAACCTCAACCCAAGGTGTGTTGTGTAGCTAGGGCTTAGAGTGGGTTCAAACCTTGCCTTTTTGAGTTAATTAACCCAATTAGAGTCAAAATGTGTCCAAACCTCATGATTAACATGGAATAGGTGTGATTTGAGAAATTTTGGATTTTGGACAACTCACAAAATTTAATGATGAAAACCTAGGATATTCTTTAATTTTGAATTTTACTTTTTGATAATTCATTTAATTACTCAAGGATGAATTTAATTAGAATCTGTATGTTAATTAATCTTTTTTATGATTTTGAATATTTTACAAGTTTTGATTTAATTGATTTGGGAATTTTCTTTATTTAATTGATTTTTGGGCTAAATTGATTTAATTACATGTTATGAAACAAAATTGGAGACATTTATAAAATATTAGGCTAGATGTTCAATGGTTGGTAAGAATTGATCTAAAGTTGGGTATGAAGCCATTGGTGGCCACTTTTAGGTGTCTATAGTTTGCCCCTATTTGGGAAGGCATTGTAAGTTGTAAGCACAATAACATCTTCTCAAAGAATTAAAATGTTATTTGTGCTTACAACTTCAATGATAATGGATGAACTATAGGGTGCCCCCTTGAGGGAGCAGTTAGAAAAAGGGATTAGAAAATGGTCCCTCAAAAGAAGGAAATGAGTGGACCAAACAAATGAGAACATAATGATTTTCCCAAATGTGGGTAGGATAATTGAAAATGCATTTGGGATGATGTATAATGGTTTGCCAAAATGTGGTTATAAGCATTATACCCCAATAGTGGAAAATAATGATATGCAATGATGATAGAAAAATATGATGAGGATAAATTGATATAGAGGATAAAGATGAACTAGGCAACCTACTAGGAGGGAGATACCCATCTAAATTAATGAGGATGATTTTTACATTATTTAATTACTCTATTTTGGATATGATTTAGAAGAGGCTAGGATTGTTGCTGAAGATGGTATTGAGGAGATATCATTATTACATTTGTTGTGTAGACTTCTTGAAGTTGATAATTTATATAACATGTGGTACTAGGCATCATGATAGAACATTTTTACACCCAACACCCCCACTCTTTCATAAGAAATGGGGACCCACTTCTTTTTGAAAACCTAGTCTTTGATTTTGGTAGGATAAAATTAATACTGCATATCTTTATGGACTTGGACTTACCCTTTTGGGGATTTTTAAAGTAGACCCTTTGAACACTCATTTCCATGAAGTAGATCCTTTGAAGTCTTTCCCATGAACCCTTTAAAACCTTCCTAGCCGACCTTTCAACCTTTTCTTATTTGATCCTTTCACTCCCCTTTAGACTTAGCTCAAAGGGCACATACCCTTTGGGTCCTTAAAAAAATACCATTTGGAATTTTAGAACATTTGGAATTAACATTCAAACTACCCCATTGAAACTCCCTTTGGGACCCTTTAGTCATTTCTTTAGAACTTTTGTTTTGGGCATTCTTGTCCAATACATAATTTTTGAATGGATTCTTCCAAAAGACATTTCCCTTTCCGAACTCTTATAACCCACCCTTCAAATTTTGCCAAAACTATCCTTTGGGATTTTGAAAATGTCCCTTAAGGATACAAAAGTATGCTATGGGAATTTTAGAAATTCCCTTTGTCCCCTTCTTTTAGAACTTTGTTTTGTACCCTTTCCTTATCCTTCAAAACTTTTGTTTTAGGCCTTTTTTTGATACATAATTTTTGAAGGAATTCCTATGGGCTACCTACCCTCTGATCACTCCCTAAAATTACCCTTTGGACTTATGCAAAGTACCCTTCGATGTGACCACTTACCCTTCAAAATTTTTGAAACACCCCTTTAACCATATAGAATACCTCTTCGAGATATCAAAAGTACCATTTAGGGATTATGAAGTAGATCCTTCACGACTTATGTCAAAGACCAAGGTTCCCTACAAAATTGACCCTTTATATCAAAAGTACCCATCAGGTAATTAGAAAAGGTCCTTAACTATGAAATATAACCTTTTAGAATTAGTGTTTCAACCTTTTAGAATTAGTGTTTTATCCTTTCATAATTAGTGTTTTAGATTCCTCACCGTGGTGGAGTATTTCCTCAGAGGAATTATCCTAGATGTTTCATCATAAACAAATCATTGAAATAAATATTCTACTACCATTGACCTAAACATTTTTTCCCTAATGACTATCTGAGTATCTTCAATTTTAACCATACTTATTTTCATCCAAATAAGGGTAAAGTTTTTCCTATTAACATTAAATAAAGACAATGCGAACCTGAGGTGATTAATTTGAATTGAAAGGATTAAAGTTAATATTTCACAGTTATATCATATGAACTAATATTTAATGCAAGATATTATATAAGTGATACACAACCATTTGAGCCATCATTTTCACTCAATATATCTTGTGATCGAAGCATACTTGATTCCAAATGGTACACAAGATCCCTAGTTTCTATTTTGAATGAACATACAACAGACTAAAAGTAAGCTAGAGCTAGCTTGATCACATTGGTTTATGAGTACACACAACTGGTATCATATTAAGAAAATCAAGCATGTACATATATCTATTGCATCCTCATCTAGGTCATCTCAGGGAACTAATCCTCCCTTTAACTTCTCTATTAAGGATCCCATAAAGTTTAATGACACTATGTTCGATGCATAGGTATTTGACAACCAATATCAAAATTAATCATAGCTATGGGATTCTATATATTTAGTGGATGATTTTTCTATAGATGATGAAATAATGGTGGAAAATAAGCTATTTGTCAAATAATTGTTGGCTTTCAAATTCCAAAGGTTACATTTTGATGCTACCAAACCAGAGGTCATGCCTTGTATTGACCTTCTCAAATATTTATGTTTTATAGGAAAAATGTCATAAGATGTATATCTTTTTCATGCTCACAATGCTATAGTGGTCACATGTATCTTTGGGCATGATTTTCAAAGATATTTATCTCTCACTACACTAGATACCTACTTTGACAAGCATACCTTACTACAATTCAGTAAAGAGAACTCACTTCAGGGATCACTACAATCATGGTTGTTGCCCAACATAACCATGGCATGGAAGGGCAAGAATTTGAGTGGATCATTGATTATCAATAAGTTCAAGATGGGTATCCACATAGGTATGGCTATTCTAATCATATTATATGGTATGCCCTCTATTCATTTTGTAAACTTGGATTGGGTGCCTTTGCTTCATATGATGTTAACACATGATGTTGCTTATGCCTTAAGAGAAATAATTTGCTGTAGGCTAAGGGAGAAAATTTTGCATAAGGATAAATGTCATAACCTTAAAGGGGAATTTTATATGATGTCATACCTAATTGACACAATCATGGGTACATGTTATAAAGACTTGGGTCATTTACGGTCCTTAGCCATAGACTACATCAAGAATCAAATATGCGACCATTACCAATTCATGCACATCTATGAATATCAGAGGCACATGGTCAAAATTTGTGAGGATGTGTACCCTCAGATATGGTAGGCCATCTATGGCTACCTAATGCCATGTATTGGGAGAAACATTGTGAAGATCTTGGCTAGGAAGGGTGATTACTTCCTATATCTAGACATCACCATCATTTTGGTTTGGGGAAATAAGGTGACACCCCTATGTCTTCCAAAGCACATACCTAATAAGTTATTAGAGAAAGAGATAGCTTTCCAATTATGGAACAACATAGAGGAAGACTTGGCAAGACAAAATAAATCTTTCTTCTTTGGGAGTCTTGTAACCATTGGTATAATAACATACATAATGAGGAAGAATCTTGGTGATGTTGTAGCAAAATGAAACAAATATGGTTTCCACACAATAACTCATAGAGATTGGGACCCTCATGGGCATATCTAACATCATATTTAGGGACTCAAAATCCCCTATTACCACTAATGTATGGTTAAAATTTTATTTTTTTGAATCCTTCAATTGATAAGGAAGTATTGGAATAAGATGAAATATGGGGTTTACAAGAGGATCATTTAAGGATGATCCAAGCAGAGCCCAACATCTCCACTAAGGAATTGGATAGGTGAAGATCCCTTTTTAAAGGGTGGAAACATTCAAACTTCTAGAGTGGGAAAACTTATGAGTAGGGAGATTCTTCTTCTCAGGAACCCCCTTTAGATTTAAAGATACAAATAGTCAAGTAGGAGATCAGGATGTTGGAATCAATGGTAAGAAGAGGAGGAGCTAAAAGAGACCCCATTAGTTTAGACTCATATGAAAAAGATAGGTAGGGTACTGTCACCACCTCAAAATCTATGGCTACCCCTAGTGTGCCTTATGTTTCATCAATTGGGGTAGCCACTACTCACTCTACAATAGTCCCTTCCTCCCATGACTCTCCTACTCAAGGGAAGTTTCCCTTGGTTTACATTAGAAAACCAAAGACCCCCATAGGTATTCTAAAGACTCATGTATCCATAAGGTTACCTATGCCACCTCCCAACTTGAAATCACAAGGAGATGAAGCTATCATCCATTACTAGATAGATGACTTAGATGTTGAGGCTAAATTGGA
The DNA here is from genome assembly GCA_037957365.1 of Torreya grandis. Classification (NCBI taxonomy): domain Eukaryota; kingdom Viridiplantae; phylum Streptophyta; class Pinopsida; order Cupressales; family Taxaceae; genus Torreya; species Torreya grandis. The sequence goes on along the minus strand of JARHVA010000642.1, from coordinate 4,287,945 downwards.
AGAAGTAAAGGCTCTTAGTCTTCAAGGTAATCCCATCAAGCTATAGCCTCAAGGTACCTTGAGCCTCCCTACCTTTTCTTTAGCTTTAGTCTCTATTATTGATACACTTATCTCCTCTATGGAAGTCCCCTCCACCTCATCCACTTATTCTATTGACCCCTCCACAACTTCCACTATATCTTTTCCCATGACCACCCCTTCTCTACCTACTAGTGCTGCTACTATGAGACTTCATAAAAAGAAGAAAGCATCTAAGAAGGTGCAAACCACTTTGGCCAAACCCCAATTACACATCCAATCCACACAACTTTCCCTTCCATTTCACACTCCCACTTTTACTAAGGAAGTCATGGTTATCAATATAAGTAGAGGAAGAAAAATAAAGCCACATATTATGGTAGTCCATCCACTTCCTCAAATTGAAGGAGTGGATTGGTCTAAAATTATATGTTTTTCCTGACCAGATGTATTAACCAAGTTAGCTTAGAGGCAAAAGAAAGAAGAGAAGGAAGAGCTAGGGAAGGTAGTTGTTGTTACAACCTCTGAAGCACCTAACAATATCCCATCTTGGGCCATGAGATTAAGGAACCAAACTAAGAAGAGGCCTGGTTTCAAGATAACAAAGTTGCCTTTAGTGACTACCCTATTTGATCCTCCCACTAGTTCTATCCAAAGGGCCAAAAAGAGAAATATTGAAGATGATCAAGGATCTAGTATCATCCTTGAAGCGTGATAGCCAGTTTTTTCTCTCACAAAGAGGTAGAACAGGTAGCCAGGAGAATATTTTCAAAGAAAATCTCTCAGATCTAGCTCAAGTGCATAAGGATGTCATGGTAGCTATTCATGAAGGTATGGAATTATATTGTTGGGAGCTTAAGTAGGAAGTGCAAGAATTATGGGCATAAATTGAGAAGTTAAAGGAATAATCAAATACTATGTATGTCCTTGCAAGTATAGAGGCTGAGGTGAGGGAGGCTAGTTTGAAATGCTATTGCTCCTTAGAGGCTATGGAATTCATGAAAGCTAAGATGGTACTTCAAATGATCTTGGATAATAAAATTTATATCTCTTTATCCAAAGATAACATGAAGCTTAAAATGTTAGTTTCCTATACAATAAACTCAATATATAGACACTTTAACCTAATGACTACATTTGAGGCATCTAATGCCCTAAATTTAGTAGTCGTTAGACATGAAGAGGTTAAAGAATGGTTGAAGGTGGCTAATATCATGACTCTAAATTATCAGTCACTTGAATATTAGCTCCTTCAAATTTAAAATGATTTGAACTTATCTAAGGTGAAAGATTCTATGATGAGGTTAATCAGTAGAATCAATTTTGATAACATTGTTCAAGAGGCAATCAATAATTTCAAAGGGAGAATTCAGGGTTTGATAGAGGAGAATATTGAAGTAGAGCTATGTAAACTAAGAATAAATGTGGCTGAAGTGGAGATATTTAGAAGTAAATTCTAACTTACTAAAGATGAGCATGCAAAGCTTATTAGGCAAACCAAGAAACTTCACTGACCTTCATTACTTAACTCAGATATTATTTGATAGTAGCATGACATAACAAAAAAGGTTTACAAAGATAATGAAGCAAAAAAATAAATAGGTTTCTACTATTAAGACCACTCCTTCAACTTCTACTTTGATTAAAACACATGCAACACTCTAACCAATGGACCTTTAGTTCAACATACACCTCAATTTTTTAGTAGTCCTTATAATAATTTACTCATTCTTTTGTACATGCATGTATTGCATTATATTGTAAATTTAATTGCTTTTATTTATAGATCATTTTCAATTTTATATTATAGTTGGAACTACATGTTCCAACTACCCCATGTAAACATCATACAAAGACTTGGAGGATGAGGCAACCCCTCCCCAAGATCTATAAATACTATTGTATCACCCTTAAGCAAGGGTTTGAAATTTTTTAAATACAAGGTGGAGAAGCCAAATTTTGTCATCAAGCACAATATTTTGGATATCTTTCCATGTGTTATTGTTAATTGTTGTTTTTAGTGGATGTTGTTTTAATTAATCTTTAGTATGCTCAATGTTGTAAGTAGATTCTTGATTTTATTGACTAATATACTAATCTCACATGTGTAATAGCTATAAGTGGTTAGTAAATTATTAATTGAGAAAGTTAGGTTGTATTGAAATATATTTTTAAATGTGTATTTGTGCTTTCTTGGTTTAGTATTCTAAGTGTGTGTCACAACTACCTTAGATAATCGATTGGTCTGAGTCATATTCTCCACATTAAGGGTATGAAAAATCTACCCTAATAGGGGTAACCTTTGTTTGAGGCCATTATACTCCCTATGCCTTTATTGCTTAGATCTCGTATCTGTATCTATTTGTAAGTGTGCACTCACTGCTAATAAAAGGTACTAGTTTTGAGAAAACATAGGTCCATTCATAACCCATCTAAAAAAGTGATTACTTCAACAATCACCAATATTTATTTTCTTCCATACCTTACCTTCCTTTTGTGTTTGTTATAATGATTTATCCACCTTAGAGTAGAAGCCAATCACCCATCCAACTCACCTAAGAGACCACCTTCTTGTAAGAATCACACCTCCATCCAAAAAAAAAACCTTGTCAATATTTATTGCATAAATTGAAGTCACCCAAGAGAGTGACCAGATCTAATTCTTAGGCTGGTTTACTAGTATCACCCTTAGCAAGCCATAGAAGGCCTAAAACCATACCAAAAAATCTAGGTTAGAGAAACCCACCTCTGCTAGGGCAACCTTCACCCATAAGTAACTTTTTACTTACTAATCACCTAATAGCCCAACAATATCTGTATCTACTTATATCTACAATTGTTATCTTAGGGGACATAGATGAATTGCCTAGAACTCTAAAAAATACCTACTGACCTTCACTCCCTCGAGAGAAAGTATAGAAGAAGAGCTTATGAAGATGTTTAAACCTACACTCAAATTGATGAATGTAGTAGATGAAGATGTTGCATATCGATTATTTCCATTTTCTTTGATGGATGCAGCTTGTGATTGGTATCTAAATTTAACTAAAAATTCCATAACCACATGGGCATAGTGCCAAGAATATTTTATTGTGCAATTTGGATAGGTCACTAATCTGGGGCTAGTATACTAGCACTTCACTCACATTAAATGGGAACCTGATGAACTAATCTATGCATTCAATTCAAGGTGGTAGAAAATGTACAATTAGCTAAACCTAGATTATAGACCATAACCAACATTGGCATTAGAGATGTATAATAATACCCTAGACCCTATCACTATAGTGTTCCTAAGAAGAGATGTTACCATTAATACTCTAGTATTGGCATTTAAAGAGGCAATCAATATCGATAAACAACTCAATCCCCAAATGACTATGACATAGAAAATCAACAATGGATTACCTATGCTTAATCCAATAATATTTATATAGCAGAATGTGCCTATTTATAATTAGAACTAGTTATATGTGTTGCCCCCAATAATGCACATGATGTATGCTAATACCCAAATAAGCAATTAGAATACCAGGTTCTTGAGATATAATAGGACCTTTACTCAGCATACAAACAACATTGAGTAGTTTGGTACACTCCCAAAAATCAACATCACTAAAATAACTCTCCTTAATTGGTGAATAATCCACAACATGCCCCATCATGGCAAGCTAGATTGTGTCAAATTCTATATAGCATTTGAGATATTCCAAAGAGAAGTGATTAGGTAGGATCAAATGAACAATCCACAAGAATCACATCAAGATCTAGGACTTGCCAACACAACCACATTTTTTGAGACTCTTAATTTCCATTCCTAGGAGAAGATGATAATGAACCTAAGGATAATTTAGAAGAAGTGCATGCTTTCTAGTAGTTCCAGAGGGGTGTGTATAATCTAAGGAATATGCAACCTCTAACTACCTCAACTCCAAATACCACATTGGTTCTACTTGATAATAAGGTATATAACAACCCCCCTCCTCTAAAAGGGAGTGATTCATTACTAAGTAAAGATGAATTAAACAAGTCAGGAAGATACAACATTATGGAAGATATGAAGGTAATAAAGGTAAATATCACACTTCATGAATTGGCTCAGATCACAAAATAGGAGTTGTTATAGAGGTCCATCACTAGAAAGACTCCTATGGGGAAGATTAGGGTAGCTCCAGATAAAGTCAAGGAAGAAATAGTTATTGATACCAATGTCATCTATAAGAGTAAACCTAAGGTGCCACCCTTCCTGCTAACCATCTTAACATTTGGTAAAAACATCCATAATTGTTTAGTCAATCTTGGGGCATCTGCTACTGTTATGCCTACTTCTATATGTAAGAAGCCTGACCTTACTCCCAGTCTTTCAAAAATATATATTTCCAAACTAGACAAAACCATGGTACTAGTGGTAGGAGAGTTGAACAATGTGTATATTCAAGTAGCATAAAAACCAAAAATCTAGATGAATATTGACATCTTGGTGGTAGACATACTAGAAGGCTATAAATTATTACTAAGTAGGGACTGGTCTAAAATACTTAATGGATACCTTTCTATATATTTTTCACAAATTTAGTTACCATATAGAGGGTTCACAAATTAAATTTGAATCGATAGGGAGCCCCTAATAAAGTATCCCATCACTGAATACAATGTCAAAAATGAAGAGGTTAAATATGATTCTCCCTCATTGGGCATCTACACTTTCACCATGTATATTTTATCATAGAATATATAACCTAAAAGACCAAACCAATTATGAATGAAGCATTTTTATGGGTCTAAATCCAAGCAGGGGTTAGGATTGGGGATTGAGCTAATCAACACTTAGGGAAATAAGTTTTTGGTTGCCTATAGATTACAATTTCCATGTACAAATAATAGAGCTAAGTATGAGGCTCTAGTCTTGGGCTTATAGTTCACATTGAAGAAAAATGTAAAATAAATTAATGTGTTTGGGGACTTAGAGCTAGTAGTCCACCAGATAAGGAACAAATACTAATGAAAACTATCTTATTTAAATAAGTACAAGCATAGGGCATGGGATCTAATTGAGAGATTTAAAGCTTTCAACATAATGGCACTCCTTAGAGATCAAAATCAAGATGCTTATTCATTGGTAAATAATGTTACCAATTTGGAGCCATTGTAAGAGTCTAAGGTAAAGCAATTCTCTATTGAATTACTGCCTATTCCATTTATCCTAGTTAATGTAGAAAACTTTCAAGTTTTTGAGGATGACTAGTAAATCATCTAGTTTTTGAATAATTCAAGAGAGTTTGAGTCCTAAATCATAGACGACAGAGATATTAATCATCAAGAAGACACTATTAAAGAAGGTATCTTCCAGCTTAAGGAGAACTGAATACCAATTGGTTTAATATATATAGAGAGACCATTTGACTTGGATCTATAGGCATAATAACTTTGATAGCCCAAGGTCAATAAATTTGATTTTAAGAAAGATAATTTAGGGGATGAACATAGCCCATGTTATGTTAACATTGGTTGGAGTTAAAATTTAGAGGAGAGACAATAGATTGAGGACCTCGTTGTTTAATAAAATGACATCATTACTTGGACATATGAGGACTTAAAAGTATATGACCCACAAGTCATCATGCATACAATCCCTTTGAAACCAGACCATAAACTATTTAGATAAAGACAAAGGCTGATTAATCCCATCCTTGAAACCCTCATTCAAAAGGAAGTAAAAAAGTTACTAAGAACTAAAATCATCTTTCCAATCTGACATTCCACTTGGGTGGCTAATTTGGTCCCAGTAAGGAAGAAGAGCAAAGATATCAAACTCTACATAGAATTCAAGAATCTGAACAAAGACTTGAAAAAGGATAATTATCCTCTACGTTCTCTAGATGAAGTCATACAAATAGTAAGTGGCTCTAAAATGATGTCCTTCTTGGATGTATTTTTAGTCTATAATCAGGTATTAGTACAACCCAAAGGAAGACAACATTTACTATGAAATGGGGAACATATGCATATAAAAGGATGCCTTTTGGCTTGATCAACACATTATATACCTTCCAACATATCATGGACCATGATTTCAAAGGATTAATAGGGAAGTGAATAATTATCTACATGGATGATTTGATAGTATTCTCAAAGAATTGACAAGATCATGTAAGTTGCCTATAGTCTATATTTAAGTGGTGCAGGAAATTCGGTGTTTTGTTAAACCCAAAGAAGAGTATATTTAATGTTTCTAAAGGTAAGTTGTTAGGACACATCATCATGAAAGATGGAATTACTATTGATCTAGAGAGGGTGCAATAAATTTCAAAGATTTGTCCCCCTAATAGTAAAGGAATTGAAATCATTCTTTGGGAAAATTAACTTTCTAAGGAAGTTTATTTCAAGATTCATAAAAATTGTCAATCCCTTAAATACCATGATAAAAAAGGATGCTAAGATAGAATGGACCCTCAAGGCCAAAAAATATTTTCAAGGTATCAAAGATGTCATGTCTTAGGCTCTAATTTTAACCAGTCCTAATTTTACAAATGATTTATATCTATACTCCTTCACTTTAAAACATACAATTGTTGCAGTCATCACTCAAAAAAATGATGTGGTGGAACATCCTATTACTTTTATGAGCACCAATTTGAAGGATGATAAGCTATCATACTCTATGATTGACAACCAAATGTTATCCCTTGTCAAAGTGGTTTGGTTAATCAATGGAATTAATATTATATCAGACCATGTAATCAAGCTCAACTTATCATAAAATGAGATTGGGGAACACTGAGGCAAATGGATGGCTAAGCTCCAAAAGTTTGACATAGAGATTTAACTTGTAAATATTGTTAAGGGATAAGGAATTATGTAGCTCATAACTAAGCTATATCCCCATATCACCATTAAAGAGGTATGTCAAGCATAGGTAGCTATAGCTAAGTGGTATACATATGTAATTAAATAACTAATGATAGGGACATGTACTCTAGACTATAATAGATAAATAAAAAGAGATTTGAGGCTCATGGCTACTCAGTTTATGATTAAAAAAGGAATCCTCTATAGAAGAAACTATAAAGGAATCTATCTCAGATGTGTATTTATAAAATAAGCTATAGATATTTTAGAGAATTTGCATCAAAATATAGGTAGTGGCCATCCTTTGGGTAACACCATAGCTCACAAGATCCTAAGGATGGGTTATTATTGGCCTATGATTTTTAAATCTGCTCACATACATGTCAGAGCCTACCATAAATGTCAAACTCTAGCTAAAAAGGAAGTATACCCAGCTATGCTACTACAACCAATTATTGAAGGCCATTTGTCTAATGGGGTTTAGACTTCATTAGTGTGATCAACCCAAATTATTTAGCTCACCATAAATTTTTACTCATAGCCATAGACTATTACACTATATGGACTGAAGTTATTACTACCAAACATGATAGAGCATAAGATGCAATTCAATTTTTGGAAGAACATATAACAACTTAGTTTGGTACACCCATTACTCTAGTTTGTGACAATGGACCTACTTTCATATCAATAAAGTTTATTGAGTAGGCACACAAAAATTATATCATCTTTAGGTCAGATTCAAACCATTACCCCTAAGGAAATGGGTTAGTAGAATCAATGAGTAAAAATATGATTAATGCAATCAATAAATCTATAGACACTGAAATCGTGTCTACCCCCTAGGTCGTCATCCCCCCTTGGCCCCCTTGGTCTATGTCCTAGCACTTGTCCTAGACCCCTCCATTTTTAAAATTAAAATAAATAAACATTTTAATTTGCTCCCCCTTTCCACCTCACCCATGCCACCTTGGATCCCCTCCTTGGATGCCCCCACCTCTCTCCTAGCCTTTATTGCCAAAATCTCCCCTTTATCCTTCCTCCCGCATCCATTTATGCCTTCCTCGACCATTTTCCCATGGCCCTTTGACCCGACGGCATGCAAGAACAGACAGAGGCTAATTTTAGCCTCTATCCCCATTCTGCATCCACTGACGTCGGTCATTATTTGGTTGACATCGGCGGTTCTGCTGGCGTCGACAGCCTTCAAGACTACATTCCACCTCTGAAACGCAGATCCACTCATCTGACCTCTAATCAATTCGGCTCCTTCAATCTTCAGTCATCGACCATCCACCACTCTGCCAATCAATCTGCCAATCTTCAAACCAGAACTCTCACTCTCCATCTCACAGGGCTTCTGCACCAGCAATAGCATCAGTTTTCTACACCAGCAACAGGTCCTCCACACAGGCTACATCAACAATAGGTACAGGTATTAGTAACACTCCTTCAGCAGGCCACATGTATGTATATTATCTATGTTCTCATTATGTTTTTAGTTATTGCTTTCAAGTAATATCCCTCCCCAGACCAGACTATTAACCAGACCAGACCTGAATCCTTACTTCTCCATCTCCCTATTGCCTCTATCTTCTATCTGACCATACACTCTGTCCATTGTCCCTGCAACTCTGCCCAAACCTCTGCACAGACCATTAACCAAAACTAGACTCTCTCAAACCATCTAAACAGCATGAAAAGCCATCCAGACCCCTTTTTAGACCTGTCTATAGACTATAGACCCGTCCATAGATCACAGACCCGACCGATGCCGGCCACAAAGACCACTGCCCCCACCGATGTCAGCAGACCTTGACAACTGACGCTAGTAGGACCACCAACACCGGTGACTGTGACCAGGCCGACAGCAACATCCAGGTAAGCATTTGCTTCCATTTCCTTTTCAATCTTCAATTATTGCAGTCTTTTATCATTTTGCTATTTATCAGACATCCTTTTTATCGACTAGTGGGTTGACATCCCTTAAGGAAGTCTTCGTACTTTTGGGCTCAAGCTTTTGTTTGGCAACCCACCATCTCCTCATCTAACACCTTTGTCTTGGTCTCTTTATTTTGCAAGTGTCATCCTCCACAACCAAAGAGTTCTCATGACATTTGGATAACAGTGCGCACGACTTCATCGAGGTACATACAAGCCGTAGACCAATTCTTCTTAGTTTCTTATTTCTCTCTTTGAATGTAGAAAATGAATATAGCGTAGAAACATTCTGCCATGCCTGGTGGGATCTTAGGGTCTTCCTTGGGTTCCTTTTTCTTTCTGTTCATATAGGTGCATTAGGTTTTTCCCTCTTCACCACTTTCTTCTCTTCTAAACGACATCATAAGCGGGATTAAAAAGAACTTTTCTTTCTTTTCTTGCATTTCAAACTAGTCAAAAGTCATATTCTTCAACCCTTTCTCAACTTATTTTCATTCAAACTCACATTTTGACTTGGGCTTAAAACACATTGCATATCATTTCTCCTTGTTTGCATTTCTTAGTCCACACCTAATAATTAATAACCGCATCATGAATTAATCGTAGTCCACTTTATGTTACACAACCAAACCACTTACACAAATCAAACATCAAACTCACCTGAGACAAGGCCCGACTAGGATTTCATCCCCCAACAGATACCTTACCCATCCCAGCGATCCTACTTGGATTTCATCACCAAGGGGAAAGCCCACTCTGTTCTCTGGCAGAGGATAATCTCTAGGTAAAGTATATTTTGGCTAAGCGAGACCAGCTTATCACTGGGCTCGTGAAGTGAGGGGAGCTTTCTCTTTAGCACCAGGCCATGTACAAAACTTAACCCAGACTCTTGAGTGCCTAAACAAACCTGAAACCATCCATAGACTACCTCTTCTAGGACCCATTCTAACAACCAACCTCCCCAAACATCACTCTAAAGCATAAGCCAACAAGATTCTAAAAGTTGATTCTTAGGATTTAACGCTTAGGACCTGCTTGTGTTCTTCATCTTTTTTGTTCTTATCTGCTTGTTTGAGCTAGTGAGGACATTCTTCTTCCTTTTTTTCCAAGAATATTCAATTTTTTTGAGTTTCTAGAAACCATAGTCACCGACATCAGCTTTATCACTGACGTCGGCCATCTTCCCTATCCGACATCGATTACTTAACCGACATCGGCCATCTTTCCCACTGACATCAGTTTTTCAACCGACGTCGATCACTGTCACAGTCCTTTTTTTTCAAAATAGTAGCCTAAAACCTGACCCTTTTTCTACCAAAACCACATTATGAGTTTCTGAAACTAAAAAAACATAGTTTCTAGAACCTGACCCCCTTCTTGCCTTGAATAGTTTTGACACGCAGTCAAACCAAGGCTCTTCTTGACCATGCTAGCCATCAACTGCTTCCATCTTCCTTGTCCATAACCAGTGCCCTAATGGAGTTCCACTCGGAGACCGAAAGAACTCCTACTCGACCGACCCCAACTCAGACCCCCATTTTTCCTAAAGGGGACCAAGATTTTGAAAGATTCTTAGACCTCAATGTCACAACCCTCCAAAACTATCTTGCAAGAAACCCAACGCGAGACCTTTCAGGTGAAGTGGCGATGACATCAACACCATTCGCTACCTAGCCTTTTGCCTCAACTATTAACCTAACCATGGCCAATACGCAAAGTTTGGCCTCCCCATCTATTTTTAGACTGGCCTCCATCAGGGTTCCATTACGCCCTCAACCACATGCAATTAACCAAGTTTTACATCATACCAGAACTTGATTGTCTCGACCCCTCGCACTCTTACGCCCATAAATGTAGGAGTGTCTACCTCCCCTTTTACCAATGCCACCACACAACCACCTTTGGCGGTATCTAGTCAACTTATAACTTCTACTTCCATAACCCAACCACCTTTGGCCTCCACTTCTGTCCCTGCAACTAGTTACACATATGTTATACCCCTACAAGCGCAACCAACTACGTCATATGCCCCTTTTAGCACCTTTCAAGCACCCTACAACCTAGGGGGTGCCCCACCCACCAATCCATCAGCAGACATCATCAAAATGCTGATGAACAAAATGTCTAGACTCGAGACCTCTATTTTTGGTTCACGCAATGCTCTCTCTTATGACCAAATTTGCAATGAACCCATTCATTCTTCTGTCTTGATCCGACCATACCCCAACTAGTGGGAGCTTCCTAAATTTACTCGCTTCCAGAGTAAGGAAGACCCGCAAAAACATCTACGGGCATTCAGACATGCCTGCTACCTCATAGCGCATGAAGATGCGTTGTTGTTATGCATGTTCCCCATGTCACTTTCTGGCCCCACCCTTGACTAGTATAGCTCTCTTACCAGACATTCTATCTTTTCATTCATTCAACTTGCCCAATTATTTATCGACCATTTCTCTATCAATATCACCAAGCAAGTCTCAATCACAGACCTCTACTCCATCAGGCAATTTGACGATGAATCAATAGTCAATTTTGTCACTCGTTGGAGGGGCTTGATTAACCAACTCTCCTTCTCCTTGCCTCAACCTGAGCTCATCGAGCTCTTTTCTCTAGCATGTGCTAGGCACATCTCTTCTACCTTGTAGATTCAAACATTCTACACTTTTGACGAAGCTTTCACCATGGCCCAAAAGATCGAACTCCACACCATTAAAGAGGATAAGGTCAAATTGTGTAATACTAATGCAAGAGCCAATGACCTTTCTTCTTCCAGGCCTTCTTCTTCTACCAACTCCAAGTCTAAAGGAGTGGCCAACACGGTGGTCGTTAGATCACCATCCTTGACAACAACTAATCAATCTCAATCTTCAACATCTCAAAGCATCACCAAACAATTCTAATAATGGTATATCCAGCGTTCATACACTCCACTTGGAGAATCATACGCTTCCATTTTGGAAAAACTTGTCAAGCAGGGGGTCCTCAATCTCCCTCCAATTCGACCACCCCAATTCGACCCTTCAAAAGCCCTCCCTACATGGTATAGGGAGACCGACTTCTATCACTTTCACCACGTCCATGACCATGACATCAACAATTGTCAAACCTTAAAAAATATAGTCCAAGACATGATCGACAAGGGGGATCTTGTTTTGGATAACCTGAACTCCCCACCCAACCAACACATTGACATCTTTAAACAACCATTCCCAAATCATCCTCCTACCCAAAATAATGTCTAGACCATGATCAATGACCCCCAAGACCATAACATTCACACGATTAACATGGTCTCACCTCTTGTCCCTAACCAACCTCCTTCACAGGTAGAAGAGTCTTCTTCTCCTATTCGTCCATCACAAGTAGAAGAGCCCTCTTCTCCTGTTAGTCCTCCATCGACCTCTCTTATACTGGAGGATGCCTTGACCATACCTATGCCATTAGCCACACCTTCATCTTTCCTCCTACCAATAGAGGACTCTATCCTACCTACTCCTCAAGCATAAGTAGAAGGCACCATCATCCCTACCCTTTGCCCTCTTGAGGAGCCGCACTCTCCTATTTCTTCTCCACCAAGAGAAGACCTAGTCTCGTCACCCATTTCGATCGAGGAAGACCCAATCATGGTTTCCTCTTGCCTTTTGCATGAGATTACTACATCTCACTCACCTCCATCCACATCTGAACCCAAACTCGTATCTAACCTCACCTCACACAATAGTGGCTCTCAACCCAAACCAAAGAAGGCAACTAAACCACATCGAAGGACTCCTCCCCCACTTTCATCATTACCTTCAATTTTGGGCCTGCATCCATCCACTTTAATAGGAGTGCTTCCTACTCCCATACTTCACAGAGGTAGGTCACCTCCATTACTCTCTCAACCCATCAGACATATATCTCCTCCAATCCATCGACCAATGCCTCCTAAACCAAAGTCATCAACCCCCATAGCAACAAGACACACAGACTCGTTAGCAGGTTCTTATGCCTTGCTGTTACGGCAATTATTGCAGTCCTCTCGCATCAATCTCTCACCTCTTAAACGATATCAACCTCTCAGACCAAAACCACCCTAGTTTGATGACACTCAGATGTGTGCGTATCATCACACACTTGGGCATGACACTGAGCATTGTTGTGCCCTCAAGGTTTCCATTCACCAATGTCTGGGGAATGACACCTTTCTTCTCGACCATGTTAGCAACAAGCCTTCAACACCACCCCACTCATCGACTCTCAGATCAAGACCATCTTGGTTTGACAACTCTAAATTTTGCCACTATCATCACACTCTGGGACATGACACTGAGCGTTGTTGCACTCTTAAAGCTGTCACTCGTCAACATCAAAAAAAGGATACCCTTCTCATCAAGGATCCTCTTGACCACCCCTTCGACAAATCATCAACACCAACCCATACTTCTCAAACCTCATCACCCAAATTGGGATCTCCATGCCAAACTTTGGTCCCTTTGCTGCCTTTGATCCCTTTATTCGACATCAACATCATCAATCTGACCACCAAGTCTCAACCAACCTCGACCAATCTGTCAAACATTCTTCCTAGCCGTTGAGGGAATCCAACCTTCATCCAAGCCTCGACCAACCCGTCAACCCAGTCTCAACCAAATATCAATCACTCTTTTAATCCCAAACCTCGAATACGCATTCAACCCAACCTTGACCAGTCTCAACCAAATCAATCAACCAACCTTTTCACCCAATTAATCAACCAAGCTTCAACTAGTCTTGACCAAATTTGACCTAATACCAATTTCAACCCAACCATTGACCAAATATCAACCAAACATCCACCAATCATCAATCTAGACCTCAACCAAATCTCAACCAAGACATTGACCAAATATCAACCAGACATCGACCAATCATCAATCTAGATCTCAACCAAATCTCGACCAAGACATTGACCAAATATCAACCAGACACTAACCAATCATCAATCATAACCTCGACCAAACATTCAACCCAAACATTCAACCAACCTTGCTATCAAAACATTCAACCAGTCTCGACCAATCAGTGACCATATCAACCAACTTCACATTTAACATCAATCAATACGTGACCAATCTGGAAAGAGGCAAATGGGGCAAGTTTGCTCCTAATTGACTCAGACCTTATTATAAACACACAAGCATGGCCCAGGGACTTATCAAAACCTGAGCCCTTTTATGCCTTGCATCTGTGACCATTCTGCTGTTAGTCGAGTACTCGATCACTTGATGTTTTACTTGAGCTCGTCCCTTGAGCAACCCCCTGTCATTGTCATTTCTATTCCTTTCAACCCTGATTCCCAACACCAGTCAACCCTTTTTTTCAAGCATGAATGCTTTGTCCTAATAAAAGGGAACCCTTAAACCTCTAGAGGCTCGTCCATGGCTAAAAACTTCAGTCAACAAAACATATCAAAAGTGGGATACCTATCATATCAAAGGTCATAAACTCTAAATCTAGACTGCTCCCTCGAAGGACAGCTACATAATTACTGTGTTCACTAGACTGCTCCCTTGAAGGATAGCTAGGCCAAAGTCATATCAAAGCATATAAAGCAAAGTATAGACCACTCCCTCAAAGGATGGCTATGACTAAATATTGCTATAGATAACACTTTCTTAGAAGCTTCCTGCATTGATTAGCTTCACATATATGACCACCAAGCAAAACAACATCCCTATGTGGACTTCCTGCATCGATCAGTCCACCAAAAAAAAATAAAAAATGACTGCCAAGTTATAAAGTCATGGACATGCCTATAGTCATTCTTGGGTCACCTATAAAAGGGGCAAGGTTCTTCCTGCCACAAAAAGGGTTACCCCATCCTCTCATATCATATTCAACCTATCACCCCAACATACTCAAGGGACTTTGAGCTCACTTAACATCAAGTGATTCGATTACTTCTCTAACATCAACCCCTGGTCAATGATGTAATGCATAAACAGGGCTTTTGTTCTAACAACCCCTATCCATGTTGTTATTGTAGTCCTTGTCAATGAAAGAGTGATTCACCTTTCACTTATCTTTCACACTTTGGTCACATTCGATCAAACCTTTTTTCTACCCAACCAATTCTAACCAAGCCAACCCAAAACATTTTTAGACCAACAACACGACATCATGACATTAGACATCATACTAGTCCTTTTCACATAGTTTCTATGGACACCAATACACATGGAAACTATCGACCAGACACAATTTATGTTAAGCATAAACCAATACTTGCTGAAGCATAAATAGACCTCAATTCATTTTTAGCATACATCCATCACGAATATGGAAAATTGCTAGGGATGAAAGACCCCTCGACCAATGTTATAGAATAAACCATTTGGAAAAGGCTGTAACATCTTTTTCTCCTCATCATTTCGACACATGACCACACCCATCATGGACCATTTTGTCTCTTCATTTGAACTACATTGGTCTGAGGCCCTATGATCGGGGCTATGTAGGCAACACTCAGTTGACACGACATTTTCTAGGGTTAGCTCGACCATCTTGTTTGTTCGTCTCTCAGATGGATAAACCCCTTTTTTTCTTCATCACTCAACCTTGACCTTGACCAAGACCAGTCTATCAACCACTTTGACCACCTGTCTACCACTCAGACCCTTCATCTGAACTACATTGGTCTAAGGCCCTAAGACCAGGGCTATGTAGGCAGCACTTAGATGATATGACATTTTTTGGGGTTAGCTCGACCACCCTCATTTGTTCATCTACCTGATGGACAAACCATTTTCTTCTCTTTTGACCATGACTTGACCTCGTCTAAAACCAAACCATGACCTTGACCTCGACCAAGACCAATCAATCTCTTCGACTCTTCCTCCCTTTTTTGGGAGAACTACATTAGCCTGAGGCCCTTCCACAAGGGCTATGTAGGTAGCACTCAGTCTTCTGAGGTTAGCTCGGCCACATCCTTTCATCCATCCACCCACCTTGACCAATGACCATTGGAGATCATGCCTATCTCCTCCGACCATGACCACTTCCAAGGCAACGTTGCCTTGGTTGTTTTTGCATGTATGCTACCTCATGAATGGTTAACAAAATTGTGCACAGCCCATATTTATGACCTTCACAAGTATAGGATCCCAAGCCAGTTGATCCCCACTACTTGTGACATTTTTGTGTTTCTGGGAGCACTTCTTGTGCCTGAGATACCTGGAACATGATGACCCATTGGAGCTTCAGCTTAGATTGAATAACCCAATCAACAGCCGACCAAATGCTAGGGCTCAATTATTTCAATTTTGGCACTCCTCGACCCTCAACCTATGACAATTTGACCCAACCATCTTGTGAAGTGGTATACGTGCAATCACAACTTTTGTAGCGTTAACACTCAATCTTCACCCTTTTTCATCCACTCTTTGTCAAATCAACACCCAATTTTAGGTTCCCTTCTCTTGACTCCTGCTTTGAGGGGGAATACCTCATCCATAATCGGGGCAACCAACCACTTCCTATTTTTGTCTTGCAGTTTGCTTGAACAACCAACAAGATGAAATCAACCTTATCCTACACCTGGGGCAATCAAATCCTATTTTTGTCTTGCAGTTCATCCAAAACAACCAACAAGACAAAAAGGCACAAATTTAGACACAGAAATCGTGTCTACCCCTAGGTCGTCATCCCCCCTTGGCCCCCTTGGTCTATGTCCTAGCACTTGTCCTAGTCCCCTCCATTTTTAAAATTAAAATAAATAAACATTTTAATTTGCTCCCCCTTTCCACCTCACCCATGCCACCTTGGATCCCCTCCTTGGATGCCCCCACCTCTCTCTTAGCCTTTATTTCCCAAATCTCCCCTTTATCCTTCCTCTTGCATCCATTTATGCCTTCCTTGACCATTTTCTAATGGCCCTTTGACCTGGCAGCATGCAAGAATAGACAGAGGCTAATTTTAGCCTCTATCCCCATTCTACATCCACCGATGTCGGTCATTATTTAGCCAATGTTGGTGGTTCTACCGGCGTCGACAGCCTTCAAGACTGCATTCCACCTCCAGAATGTAGATCCACTCATCTGACCTCTAATCAACCCAGCTCCTTCAATCTTCAGTCTTTGACCATTCGCCACTCTGCCAATCAATCTACCAATCTTCAAACCAGACCTCTCACTCTCCATCTCATAGGGCTTCTGCACCAGCAACAACATCAATTTTCTACACCAGCAATAGGTCCTCCACATAGGCTACATCAACAACAGGTACAGGTATCAACAACACTCCTTCAGTAGGCCACATGTATGTATATTATCTGTGTTCTCATTATGTTTTTAGTTATTACTTTCAAGTAATATCCCCCCAGACTAGACTATCAACCAGACTAGACCCGAATCCTTACTTCTCCATCTCCTTATTGCCTCTATCTTCTGTTTGACCATACACTCTGTCCATTGTCCCTACAACTCTACCCAAACCTCTACACAGATCATTAACCAAAACCAGACTCTCTCAGACCATCCAAATAGCATGAAAATCTATCTAGACCCCTTTTTAGACCTGTCTATAGACCATAGACCCATCCACAGACCACAGACCTGATCGATGTCAACCGCAAAGACCACTACCCCCACCAACATTGGCAGACTAACCGACGTTAGCAGACCTTGACAACCGATGCCGGTAGGGCCACTGACACCGGTGACTGTGACCAAGCTGACAACAACATCTAGGTAAGCATTTGCTTCCATTTCCTTTTCAGTCTTCAATCATTGTAGTCTTTTATCATTCTGCTATTTATCAGACATCCTTTTTATTGACTAGTGGGTTGACATCCCTTAAGGAAGTCTTCATACTTTCAAGATCAAGCTTTTGTTTGGCAACCCACCATCTCCTCATCTAACGCCTTCTTTGTCTTAGTCTCTTTCTTTTACAGGTGTCATCCTCCACAACCAAAGAGGAGTTCTCACGACATCTGGATAACGGTGCGCATGACTTCATCCAGGTACATACAAGCCTTAGACCAATTCTTCTTAGTTTCTTATTTCTCTCTTTAAATGTAGAAAGTGAATATAGCGTAGAAACAAAATCTATAGGAGACAAGCCTAGAGAATGGCACAATTTATTAAAGTATGCTCTTTGGGTAGAACAAACAAGGCATAAGAAAGCTCTTAATGCCTCCCCTTTTTTGCTAGTGTATAGATATAGTCCTATTTTCCCCATCACATTGAAACTACCCACTTATGAATTCATTCAAGATTACATGGAGCCCAGTGATAAAAATGAATCAAGACTGCTGGATATAATTGAGATGTAAGATTCTTAGAATGAGGCATTATAGACATTCAGTAAACATCAACACCTAGTCAAATGATGGTTTGATAAAAGGGATATAGTTAAAGCATTTAAAATTTTAGACCTAGTGATACTAT
This sequence comes from Torreya grandis, assembly GCA_037957365.1. Taxonomy (NCBI): domain Eukaryota; kingdom Viridiplantae; phylum Streptophyta; class Pinopsida; order Cupressales; family Taxaceae; genus Torreya; species Torreya grandis. The sequence goes on along the minus strand of JARHVA010000642.1, from coordinate 4,269,730 downwards.
GGGATAAATCCCATGAAAAGAAAGCACAAAATGACAAGTTTACCCTATTATGGATCAGACCTTATCATATTTTAGAAATAATGAAAAATAACACATTCTAACTAAAAGACCTTCAAGGTAATGAGTTGACATATCTAATAAATAGATAGTTTCTAAATCATTACTTCAAGGCTGTTCCATTTGTGGATATTACTTATTCAGGGTGGTCAAAATAGGTTTAGATTAGGAGTAGATTATATTTCCTACTTTTTAGACTATTCTTCTTACTTTTAATATTTTTGTATCCTAGATTAGATTTTGGTGTTTTCTTAGATTAGTCATTTTGTATTTTTTTAGATGACTAGAATTGTGTTTGTTTTACTGTGACCAATTTGAAATTTAGACCCATAGATGATTACAAATTATAATAAAGGGGAATTAGAAGCTATGGTAGTTTTGGATCGACTCACAAATGGTGTGTATCTCTGATTTTCTTTGGGTGATGGGACAAAGGTAAGTAATTATGCATTATTTTTGAATGATGTCATAGTTGAATATCTTTACCATGCATGTGGAAGTTTCTCTTAGAGTGTTCTATGTGAATTTAGAAAGTTTTCTTGTTTCATTAAATTAGATGTACTCATCACCTAAAACTTGTTAGAAATGATAATTCTAGGTCTAGATTTGGCTGGTAGGGAGGCACTAGTAATGATTTGTTTTAAAATTTTACTAGCTCATTAGGGTTCCATTTCTTCTCCTTGTAGACACCGAAATCGTGTCGACTCCCCTGATCATTCCCCATCTTATTCTTCTTCGCCTATTTAACCCTTTTCAATCACTTGTTCCACCAACCTTGACCCTGGCAGCATGTAAAAATGAGCATAGAGCTAAAGCTAGACTCTGTCCTCATTATGCATCTACCGACGACGGTCGTTACCTGGTCAATGTTGCTGACGTCGGTCACTTATCGGCTGACGTCGGCAATCCTACCGACGTCGATCACCTTACCATTATCTATTATCAGTTACCATTCGGTTCCCGATCAGTTTCCCGAAACGGTTATCGAACCATCTCTCGAACCGTCCCTCACCTTCATCAGAATCAACCCGATCAATCATTCAATGGACCTGCGAACTCTGACATCCACAGACTCTTGCAATCAACACTCTCGTGATCAACTGACTCCAGCATCCACCAACTCCAGTGTTTGCTTCAATCTGGCACTGCACAGACGCTTCAACAACTTTGACTATGGCTTTCATCATGTCTTCTGGCAGGTAAGTATTTACTCTGTTTGTTTTATTTCTTCTTGATTATTCTTTGTTCATTATTTCTGTCATCCTGAAGCTTCAAACCATAGACCCAAGTTTTGAATCTCTCCTTTACATCCCTGCCCACTATCCAAATCCATAACTCAGTCCAGACTCGACCAAAACCCCCAGACTCTGTCCAAACCCGACCTTACTTTGCCCAGACCCTATCCTGACCTTATCCCGATTCTATCATACCCTGTCCCGACTCTGTCTAAACCTTGTCCCGACCCTGTCAAGACCCTGTCCCGACTCTCCTAGACTTTCTACAACTCTGTCCAGAACCTGCCCCGACCGACGTCAGTCACTTCCCCGACCGATGACGGCACATCAACCGACGTCGGCACCTTCCCATACCGATGCTGACACCACAGAGACCGACGCCGGTGACTGTGCTGAACAGTGCCGCTTATCAGGTACGCATTTTTAATTTTTTGTCATTTATTTTTGTCATTTTCTCTTTCATTATCTACTTTCATCAAATATTCTGCTTTTTTATCAGTGGGTTGATATCCTTCTAGGGAGTCTTCGTACTTCCAGGATCGAGCGTTCGCCTAACAGCCCACCATATCCTTTGACTAACATTTTTCCGTGTTTTAGCCTTTTCTTCGCAGGTGTCATTCCTCCACAGCCAAAGAGGAGAATATTCCAACGTCTAATTTCGGTGCGCTCGACTTTATCAAGTACTTCTAGCCTTGACCATTTATTTTAGTTTCTTATTTCTTCTTTGAATGTAGAAAGCAATTTTGCATAGAAACATTCTGGCACGCCCGGTGGGACCCTAGGTCCTCCTTGGGTTCTTTCTCTCTTTCTTTCATTCATTTAGGTGCATTAGGTTTCTTCCTTTTCGCCTCCTTTCGTCTCTTCTTAAATGACATCATAAGCAGGACTAAAACAAACATTTCTTTCTTTCTTGCACTTTTAGACTAGCTAAAACTCATATTCTTCGACTCTTTCTCCATTCGTCTTCATACGAACAAACATTTCGACTTGGGCATTAAAACACTTTGCATTCATTTTTGTTTGCCTGCATCTCTTAGACCACACATAGTAATTAAACCGCATATTGAATTAATCTAGATCACTTCATGTTACATGACCAAACCACCTGCACAAAACAAACATTTTAACTTACCTGAGACAAGGCCCGACTGGGATTTCATCCCCCAGTGGATACCTTACCCGTCCTGGCAATCTCACTTGGATTTCATCACCAAGGGGAAAGCCCACTCCGTTCTCTGGCGGAGTATAATCTCTAGGCGAGGTATATTTTGGCTAAGCGAAACCAGCTAACTACTGGAATCATGAAGTGAGGGGAGCTTGCTCCTTAGCACCAGGCCACGTACCGGACCTAACACAGACTTCTTGAGCACCATAACAAAACCTGAAACCATCCATAGACTTCTTCTAGAACCCGACTCATAAAGCCAACCTCCCCAAACACACATTCTAAGGCATAAGCCACTATAATCCTAAAAATTTTACTTCTAAGGTTTTAAGATCTGCTTGTGTCTTCATCTTTTTAGTTCTTATCTGCTTGTTTAAGCGTGTAAGGACGTTCTCTCTTGCCTTTTATGGTTTTGACACACAGTCAAACCAAGGCCCTTTTTGACCACTCTGGCCGTCAACTGCTTTCGTCTACCCCATCTCTAACCCGTCCTATCATGGAGTTCCACTTGGAGACTGAAAGAACTCCTACAGGACCGACCCTGACCCCGACTCAACTTTCCATCGTCCCTGAGGGAGACCAGGATTTCAAAAAATTCTTGGACCTCAATACCACAACCCTCCATAACTATCTCGTAAGAAATTCAATGCGAGACCTTTCGAGTGACATGGCGACGACATCGACACCATTCGTCATCCAACCCTTTTTGACTCAGCCTTTCGCCTCAACCGTCAACTCAACCATGGCCAATACAGAAAGTTTGGCCTCTTCGTCTATTTTTAGACCAACCTCCATCGGGGTTTCGTTACCCCCTCAATCACCTACAATTTAACCAAGTTCTACATCGTATCAGAACTTGATTACCTCGACCCCTTACACTCTTGCGCCCACAAATGTAGGAGTGCCAACCTATCCCTCTACCAGTGCCGCTATTCAACCACCTTTGGCGGTGCCTAGTCAACTCATACTTTCGACCTTCATGACGCAACCACCCTTAGCCTCTACTTCTGCCCCTGCGACTAGTCATCCGTACGTTGCACCCTTACTGGTACAACTGACTACATCGTATACCTCCTCTAGCCTCTTTCAAGTGCCTTACAACCTAAGGGGCACTCCGTCCACCAATCCGTCAGCAGACATCATCAAGATGCTGATGGATAAAATGTCCAGTCTCGAAGCTTCTATCTCCGGTTCAAATAATGTCTCTTCATATGACCAGATTTACAACGAGCCCATTCATCCTTCTGTCCCTATCCGACCATACCCCAACCATTGGGAGCTTCCTAAATTTACTCGCTTTCAGAGTAAGGAAGACCCACAACAACATCTACGGGCATTCAGACATGCCTATTATCTTATTGCCCACGATGATGCGTTATTATTACGCACGTTTCCTATGTCTCTTTTTGGCCCTGCCCTTGACTGGTATAGCTCCCTTGCCAGACATTCTATCTTTTCATTCATTCAACTCGCTCAATTATTTGTTGACCATTTCTCAATCAATATCACTAAACAAGTCTCGATCACAGACCTTTACTCCATTAGGCAATTTGACAATGAATCAGTAGTTGATTTTGTCGCCCATTGGAGAGACTTGATTAACCAGCTCTCTTTCTCCTTGCCTCAACTCGAGCTCATTGAGCTCTTTTCCCGAGCATGTGTCAGTCACATCTCATCCACCTTGCGGGTTCAAACATTCTACACTTTCGATGAGGCCTTCACCATGGCCCGAAAGCTTGAACTCTGCGCTATTGAAGAAGATAAGGTCAAATTGTGTAACACTAACACAAAAACCAATGACCATTCTTCTTCCAAACCTTCTTCTGCCCACTCTCAATCTAAGGGGTCAGCAAACACTGTCATCTTTAGACCATCATCTTCAACAATAACTAACTGACCAGCATCTTCAACATTAGACTACATCAATAAACATTTTCAACGTCAATCCATACAACGTCAATTCACTCCAATTGGAGAGTCATATGCCTCTGTCTTGGATAAACTCATCAAGCAGGGAGTCCTCAATCTCCCTTCAATCCAACCACATCAATTCGACCCCTCAACACCTATCCCTGCATGGTACAGGGAGAACCACTTTTGTAACTATCACCGTGTCAAAGGCCATGATACGGATCACTGTCAAACTTTTAAAAACCTCATCCAAGACATGCTAGACAAGGGCGATCTTATTTTAGATAACCCGAATGCACCGCCCAACTAAAACCTCGACATCTTCAAACAACCTTTTCTTAATCACCCGCCTACTCAAGACAACATCCAAACCATGATCAATGACCCTCAAGACCATGATATACACACCATCAACACTATCTTACCTCTTGTCTCTGACCAATCTCTTTCACAGGTAGAAGAGTCTTCTTCTCCTATTCGTCTATCACCAGATGAAGAACCTTCTTCTCCTATTAGTCCTCCATCTATTTCTCCTATATTGGGGGATGCCTTGATCACACCTATGCCATTAGCCCTACATTCATCCAAAAACCTTACCTCGCCTACTCCTTAAGCACATGTAGAAGGCATGATCATCCCTGCCATCTGCCTATTTGAGGAGCCACCCTCTCCTATTTCTTCTCCACCAAGAGAAGACCCTATCTCTTCGCCCATTTTGATTGAGGAAAACCCAATCATGATTTCCTCTTGCCCTTTGCCTGAGATTGTTATATCTCACTCACCTCTGTCCACATCTAAACCCAAACCCGTATCTAACCTCGCCTCGCACAATAGTGGCCTTCGACTCAAACCCACGAAGACCACTAGACCACACCGGAGGACTCCTCCCCCACCTTCGTCATTACCTTCAATCCTAGGCCCACATCCATCCACTTTAATTGGAGTGCTTCCTACTCCCATCCTTCATAGAGGCACGTCGCCTCCATTACTCTATCAACCTGTCAAACATATATCTTCTCTAAATCATCGACCAATGTCTCTTATGCCTCTCAAACCAACGTCATCAACCCTCACTGCAATAAAATATCCAGACCCATTAACAAGTTCTTATACCTTGCTGTTACGGCACTTATTGCAGTCATCTCGCCTCAACCTTCCGCCTCTCAAACCATATCAATCTCTCGGACCTAAACCACCTTGGTTCGACGACACTCATATTTGTGCGTATCATCACACACCTGGACACGACACAGAACATTGTTGTGCCCTCAAGGTCTCCATTCGCCAATGTCTAGGGAATGACATCTCTCTTCTTGACCACGTTATCAAGCCTTCAACACTGCCCCTCTCATCAACTCTCAGATCAAGACCCTCTTGGTTCGACAACTCTAAATACTGTCACTATCATCATACTTCGGGACATGACACTGAGCGTTGTTGCGCTCTTAAAGCTGTCATTCGTCACCAACGGAGAAAGGATTTCCTTCTCATCAACGATCCTCTTAATCATCCCTCCCACAAATCATCAACACCAACTCATACCTCTCCAACCTCATCACCTAAATCAGGATCTCCACGCCAAGTTCTGGTTCTTTTGTCGCCTTTAACCCCCTTATTCAACATCAACATAGTCCATCTGACCACTAAACCTCAACCGACCTTAACCAATCCGTCAAATATTCTCCCTAGCTGCTGGGGGAATTCAACCTTCATCCAAACCTCGACCAATTTTTCAACACAGTCTCGACCACATATCAATCACTCTTTCAACTTAGCCTCAACCAGACTAGCAACCAAACATTTAACCCGACCTCAACCAAACATTCAACCCAACCAAAGACCAAATACCAACCAATCAACCCTTGACCAACCGTTGACCAACCATCAAATGACCAAATCTCAACCAAACATTGACCAACCTTTTTATCCACACATTCAACCAGTCTCGATCAATCAACGACCATATCAGTCAACTTCACATCCACTCATCAATCAACGTGTGACCAATATGGAGCATAGTAAACGAGGCAAGTTTTCTCCTAATTGGCTCAGACCTTTTATTATCATGCACAAGTATGGATTAGGGACTTATCGTCTGTCTTCTCTTGATAGACGCCCAGAACCTGAGCCTCTTAATGCGTTGCATCTGCGACCGTTCTACTACTAGTCGAGTACTTGTCCACTTGACACTTAACTTGAGCTCGTCCCTTGAGCAATCCCCATCCTCTTAATCCTACTTCCTTTCAACCCTATTCCTCTTAACAATTCCTATAACCCCTTTTATGCTGTATAGATGCTTTGTCCTCATAAAAGGGAGCCCTTGACCTTCTATAATCTTGTCCATGACTCACATTTATATAAAAACAAATCAAGATGTCACAATATCCATGGTCACTATATCAATATCAAAATCAAAAAGATAGACTACTCCCTCGAAGGATAGTTGTACTATCATTACTGTAATTAATAGACTGCTCCCTCGAAGGACAGCTATTCAAAAGCCCTTTTATTAAACAAAAATATAGACCACTCCCTTGAAGGATGGCTATGACTAATCTGGCAATAAACAACATTATTTTAGAAGCTTCCTGCATTGATCAGCTTCACAACCTAACCACCAAGCAAATGACATCTCTATGCAGGCTTCCCGCATTGATCAGTCTGTGCCAAAAAAAAAAAAAAAAAAAATTGAATGAGTCATGGACTTGACTTATAGCTGTCTTAGGGTCTCCTATAAAAAGGGGTAAAGTTATCTCTGCTCGTAAAATGGGTTTCCCTCTTTCCTCCTCCTATCACCTGCTCAAGGGACTTCGAGCTCACTTTAATGTCTAAGTGATTCGATTACCGCTCTAACATCACTACGGTCAACGACGTCATGCATGAATGGGGCCCTTGGTTCTCATCACCCCTATCTATGCTATCTTTTTGGTCCTTGTCAATGAAAGAGCAATATGATTTTCACTTCTTCTACACTTTGGTCACATTCACCTTCATCACTTGTCAATCGACTCAACTCAACTCTCTTTTCAGACCATCAACATGACCTAGCCTATTCACCCTAGTTTCTATGGACACCAATACACATAGAAACTATCGACCCGCCACAATTTATGTTCAGCATAAACCAATACTTGCTGAAGCATAAATAAACCTCAATTCATTTTTAGCATACATCCATCACGAATATGGAATATTTCTAGGGATGAAAAACCCCTCAACCAATGTTGCAGAATACACCATTTGGGAAAGGCTGCAACATCTTTTTTCCTCATCATTTCATCATAACCACGACCAATCTATCAACCATTTTAACCACCTGTCTACCACTCGGACCCTTTGTCTAAACTACATTGGTCTGAGGCCCTATCACCAGGGCTATGTAGGTAGCACTCAGTTGACATGGGGTCTTCTGGGGTTAGCTCAACCATTCTCATTTGTTCGTCTCTCTGATGGACAAACCTTCTTTCCTTCTTTTAACCATAACCTTGTCCTTGACCACGACCCATTTTATCCCTTTGACCCTCCCTCCCTTCTAGGGAGAACTACATTGGCCTGAGGCCCTCTCACCAGGGCTATGTAGGCAGCACTCAGTTGACATGGGTTCTTCTGGGGTTAGCTCGGCCACATCCTTTCGTTCATTCCTCCCCTCGACCACCAACCATTGGAGATCATGCCTATCTCCTCCGACCTCGACTACTTCCAAGATACTGTTGCCTTGGTTGTTTTTGCATGTATGCTACCTCATGAATGGTTAGCAGAATTGTGCACAGACCTTTTTGGACCCTCACAAGTATAGGATCACAAGCCGGTTGATCTGCCCTACTTGTGACTTTTTCATGTTTCTAGGAGCACTTCCTGAGCCTGGGATACCTGGAACATGACAACCATTTGGAGCTTCAGCTTAGATTGAGTGACCCGATCAGCAGATGACTAAATGTTGGGGCCTGGTTACTTTGATTTTGGCACTCCTCGACCCTTGACCTGCGACACTTTTGACCTGACCATCTCGTGCAGTGGTATGCGCGCAATCACGACTTTTGTAGCGTTCACCCTCACCCCTTTTTCATCAACTCCTTATCAAATCAGCACCCAATTCTCGGTTCCCTTCCCTCGACTCCTACTTTGAGGGGGAATACCTCATCCATAATCGGGGCAACCTATCTTTTTCCTATTTTGTCTTGTAGTTCATTCGAACAACCAACAAGACAAAATCAACCTTATCCCTCACCTGGGGCAATCACTCCTATTTTTGTCTTGTAGTTCGTTCAGAACAACCAACAAGACAAAAAGGGGAAAATGTAGACACCAAAATCGTGTTGACTCCCCTGGTCATTCCCCGTCTTATTCTTCTTCGCCTATTTAACCCTTTTCAATCACTTGTTCCACCAACCTTGACCCTGGCAGCATGTAAAAATGAGCATAGAGCTAAAGCTAGACTCTGTCCTCATTATGCATCTATCGACGACGATCGTTACCTGGTCGATGTCACCGACGTTAGTCACTTATCGGCCGACGTCGGCAATCCTGCCGACGTCGGTCACCTTACCATTATCCATTATCAGTTACCATTCAGTTCTCGATCAGTTTCCTGAAACGGTTATCAAACCATCTCTCGAACCGTCCCTCACCTTCATCAGAATCAACCCGATCAATCATTCAATGGACCTGCGAACTCTGACATCCACAGACTCTTGCAATCAACACTCTCGTGATCAACTGACTCCAGCATCCACCAACTCCAGCATTCGCTTCAATCTGGCACTGCACAGATGCTTCAACAACTTCGACTATGGCTTTCATCACGTCTTCTGGCAGGTAAGTATTTACTCTGTTTGTTTTATTTCTTCTTGATTATTCTTTGTTCATTATTTCTGTCATCTTGAAGCTTCAAACCACAGACCCAAGTTATGAATCTCTCCTTTACATCCCTGCCCACTATCTGAATCCATAACTTAGTCCAGACTCGACCAAAACCCCCAGACTCTGTCCAAACCCGACCTTACTTTGCCCAGACCCTATCCTGACCTTATCTCGATTCTATCAGACCCTGTCCCGACTCTGTCTAAACCTTGTCCCGACCCTGTCAAGACCCTGTCCTGACTCTCCCAGACTTTCTACAACTCTGTCCAGAACCTGCCCCGACCAACGTCGGTCACTTCCTCGACTGATGACGACACATCAACCGACGTCGGCACCTTCCCAGACCGATGCCGGCACCATAGAGACCGACGCCGGTGACTATGCTGAACAGTGCCGCTTATCAGGTACGCATTTTTAATTTTTTGTCATTTATTTTTGTCATTTTCCCTTTCATTATCTACTTTCATCAAATATTCCGCTTTTTTATCAGTGGGTTGATATCCTTCTAGGGAGTCTTCATACTTCCAGGATCGGGCGTTCGCCTGACAGCCCACCATATCCTTTGACTAACATTTTTTTGTGTTTTAGCCTTTTCTTCACAGGTGTCATTCCTCCACAGCCAAAGAGGAGAATCTTCCAACGTCTTATTTCAGTGCGCTTGACTTTATCAGGTACTTCTAGCCTTGACCATTTATTTTAGTTTCTTATTTCTTCTTTGAATGTAGAAAGCAATTTTGCATAGAAACACTCCTATTAAAAAAAAAAGATGATGACTTCAAAGAACAAGATAAAATCTAAAGAAAAGGGATCACATGATGAAATAAGGTCAATATACCATGCATCATGAGTAAGTAAAGGGGACATAATGAAGGGAGGAGAAAAGGAAACCAAGGTACCTCTATTGGGGGTATGGATGCCTAGTTGGCAGCAGAGCAATGCATGAGCCTCCCTTGTTTCTTTGAGTTACAATTGATAATATAAAGAGACCTATAACCATTTAAAAACCATATAAAAAATCATAATAATAGGGGTTAAATGAATTTCATGTTCACAAACACACATATATCCAAGAAATGTGAAAGCAAGTATGTCATGTAAATCTACTTACGAGTCTCTTTCATGTTTTTGATTTAAACATTCTCTCATGACATGATTCAAGATTGATTCATGATTTCAAGCCATAGTTATATATTCTTGAATACTCAAGAACATTCCCCCTATGAGTCACCATTTGTTACACCCAACACCCCCTCTCTTTCGTAGGAAATAGGGACCCACTTCTTTTTGAAAACTTGGTCTTTGACTTTAGTAGGATAATGTTAATACTAAATATATTTATAGACTTGCACTACCCTTTTGGGTATTTTTGAATTAGACCCTTCGAACACTTTTTGCTATGAAGTAGATCCTTCGAAGTCTTTCCCATGGACCCTTCAAAACCTTCCTAGCCAACCTTTTGACCTTTCCTATTTGATCCTTCCACTCCCCTTTAGCCTCAGATCAGAGGGAACATACCCTTCAGGTCCTTCAAAAAATACCATTTGTCATTTTAGAACATTTGGAATTACCCTTCAAACTACCCCTTCAGAACTCCCTCTGGGACTCTTTAGTCATTTCTTCAAAACTTTTGTTTTGGGCATTCTTATCCAATACACAATCTCTGAAGGGATTCTTCCCTTTTGAAACTCCTGTAACCCACCCTTCACATTTTGCCAAAGCTACCTTTCAAGCTTTTGAAAATGTCCCATAAGGATATGGAAGTACCCTATGGAAATTTTGGAAATGCCCTTCATCCCCTTCAAAACTTTGTTCTGTACCCTCACCTTATCCTTGAAAACTTTTATTTCAGGCCTTTTTCTAATACATAATCTCTAAGTGAATTCCTATGGGGTATCTACCCTCAACTCACTCCCTAAAAGTACCCTTCAGAGTTGTGCAAAGTACCCTTTGATATGACCACTTACCCTTTAGAACTTTTGAAATGCCCCTCTAATCATATAGAATACTTCTTTGGGATATCAAAATTACCCTTTAGGGATGTTGAAGTAGATCCTTTGGGACTTGTGTCAAAGACCAAGGTGCCCTATGAAGTGGGCCCTTCAGATTAAAAGTACCCTTTAGGGAATTTGAAAAGGTCCTTAGCTATGAAATTTAACCTTTCAGAATTAGTGTTTTAGCATTTCAAAATTAGTGTTTTAGCCTTTTGAAATTAGTGTCTTGGAATTTTGGAATTAGTGTTTTAGATTACTTGCCATGGTTGAGTATTTCTTTAAAGGAATTATTTTGGATGTTTCATCCTAAACAAATCACTAAAATAAATAATCCACTGGCATTGACCCAAACATTTTTTCCCCAATGACTATCCAAGTACCTTTAATTTTAACCATACCTTATTTTCATCTAGACAAGGGTAAAATGTTTCTTATTAATGTTAAATAAAGACCCCATCAACCTAAGGTGATTAATTTGAATTGAAAGGAGTAAAGTTAATGTTGTGCATTTATATTGCATGAAATGATATTTAATGTAGGATCTTATATAAGTGATATGTAGCCATTTGATCCATCATTTTCACTCAAGATATCTTGTGATAAAATCATCCTTGATCCCCATTGATACACAAGAGCCCTAGTTTCTATTTCAAAAGAACATACAATAGATTGCAAATAAGCTAGAGCTCACTCAATCACATTGGTTTATGAGTACACACAAGTGGTAGTATATTGAATAAAATCAAATATGCACATATATCCATGGCATCCTCATCTAGGTCATCCTAAGGAACTAATCCCCCCTCTAAGTTCTTTATTAAGGATCCCATAGAGTTCAAGGACACTGTGTTTGATGCAAAGGTATTTGACAACCAATATCAGAATTACTCATAGCTATGGGATGCTATAAATTTAGTGGATAATTTTTCTATAGATGATGAAAAAATGTTGGAAAATAAGGTTTTTGTCAAATAATTACTATCTTTAAAATTCTAAAGGTTACATTTCATTGCTTTCAAACCAGAGGTCATGCCTTGCATCGACCTTCTCAAAGATTTATTTTTTATAGGCAAAATATCACAAGATATATATCTATTTCATGTTCACAATGATGCAGTAGTCACGTGCATCTTAGGGGATGATTTTCAAAGATTTTTATATGTCGCTACACTAAATAGATACTTTGATAAGTATTCCCTATTGAAATTCAATAAAGAGAACTCACTCCAGGGAGCACTATAATCATGGTTGCTACCCAATGCAAACATGGCATGGAAGGGAAAGAAACTAAGTGGAACATTGCCTATAAATAAATTTAGGATGGGTATCTGTATAGGTATGGCTATTTTGAATAGATTATATGGTATGCCCTCTATTCATTTTGTAAACTTGGATTGGGTATCTTTGCTTCATATGATGTTAACACATGATGATGCTTATGCCTTGGGAGAAATAATTAGCTGTAGGCTAAGGGAGAATTTTTTTCACAATGATAAACATCCTACCCTTATAGGGGACGTTTATATGATGTCATACCTAGTTGACATATTCATGGGTACATGTTATAAAGACCTAGGTCATTTATGGTCCCCAGCCGCAAACTACATCAAGAATCAAATATGTATCCATTACCAATTCATGCATATCTATGCCTATTAGAGGCACATGGTTAAAATTTGTGAAGATGTGTACCCTCAGACATGGTAGGCCATCTATGGATCCCTAATGTCATGTATTGGGTTAAACATTGTCAATATATTAGATGGGAAGGGTGATTACTTCTTATATATAGACATCACCATCATTTTAGTTTGGGGAAATAAGGTGGAACCCCTATGTCTTCCAAATCATGTACTTGACAAGTTAGTAGAGAAAGAGATAGATTTTTAGTTGTGGAACAACATAGATAAAGACTTGGTACGATATAAGAAATATTTATTCTTTGGGAGTCTTGTCACCATTAGTATAACTACATACAAAAAGAGGAAATATCTTAGTGATGTTACAACAAAACAATACTGATATAGTTTCCCCACAATGCCTCACAGAGATTGGGAATCTCATGGGCATATCCAACATCATATTTAGGGACCAAACATCCCTAACTACCACCAACCATATGGTTACGACTTTCTTTTTTTGAATCTTGTAATTGACAAGGAAGTATTGGTATGGGCTAAAATAGCTAGTTTGCAAGAGGATCATTTAAGGATGATCTAAGTAGAGCCCATCATCTTCACCAAGGAATTAGATAAGCAAAGAGCCCTTTTTAAATGGTGGAAACATTTAGAATTTTGGAGTGGGAAAACTTATAAGTAGGGAGCTTCTTCTTCTCAAGAACCCCTTTTGGAGTTAAATCTAAAAATAATCAAGTATGAGCCTAGAATGTTGGAATCAATTATAGTAAGAAAAGGAGCTGAAGGAGACCCCATTAGTTTAGACTTAGATGAAGAATATAGGTAGGGTGTTATCACCACTTCATAATCTATGGCTGCCCCTAGTGTGCCTTATGTTTCATCAATTGGGGTAGCCACTACTCACTCTACAACAATCCCTTCCTCTCATGACTCTCTTGCTTGAGGGAAGGTTCCCTTGGTTTACATTAGAAAACTAAGGACCCCCATAGGTAGTTAAATGACTCAAGTATCCATAGGGTTTCATATTCCACCTCTTATCTTTAAATCATAAGGAGATGAAGCTATCATCCAAGACTAGATACAAGACTCAGATGTTGAGGCTAAATTGGAAGAAGCAAAGGCTCTTAGTCTTCAGGGTACTCCCATCAAGCTATAGCTTCAATGTACCTTGAGCCTCCCTACATTTTATTTATCTTTAGTATCTATTATTGATACACCTATATCCTATATGTAATTCCCCTCCACCTCATCTACTCCTTCCATTAACCCCTCTATAACCTCCACTATATGCTTTCTCATGACCACCCCTTCTGTGCCTACTAGTACTGCTATTGTGAGACTTCATAAAAAGAAGAAAACACCCAAGAAGGTGAATTACACTTTTGCCACACCCTAATTACACATATAATCCACACAAATTTCCCTTTCACTCCCCATTCCCACTTTTATTGAGGAAACCATAGTTATTAGTACAAGTAAAGGAAGAAAAATAAAGCCACATATTGTGGCAGTCCATTTCCTCAAATTGGAGGAGTGGATTGGTCTAAAATTATATGGCCTTCCCTACCAGATGCACTGAACAGGTTAACTTAGGTTTAAAATAAATAAGAGAAGTAAGAGATAGAGTAGGAAGTTATTGTCATAACCTTCGAAGCACCTGGCAATATCCCATCTTGGGCTATGGGATTAAGGCAAAAAGCTTAGAAAAGGCCTAGTTTCAAGATAACCAATCTACCTTCAGTGAATACCCTATTTGATCCTCCCATTGGATCCATCTAAAGGGTCATAAAGATAAATAATGAAGATAACCAAGGAGCCAATATCATCTTTAAAGAGTGACAACTAGTGTTCTCTCTCATAAAGAGGTAGAATAGGTATCCAAGAAAATCTATTTTCAAAGAAAATATCTCAGACCTGGCTCAATCACACAAGTATGTGGTGATATATATTCATGAAGGGATGGAATTAGATCATTAGGAGCTTAAATAAGAAGTGTAGGAACTATGTGCACAAACTGAGTGGCTAAAGGAATAATCAAATACTATGCATGTCCCTATAGGTATAGAGGTTGAGGTGAGGGAGGTCACTTCAAAATGTTACTACTCCTTAGAAGCTATAAAATTCATGAAGGCTGAGATGGCACCTCAAATGAGCTTAGATAATCAAATTTGTAGCTCTTTGGTCTAGGACAACATGAAGATTAAAATGTTAGTTGCCTATACAAGGAACTAACTATATAGACACCTTAACCTGATGACTACATTTGAGGCATCTAATGCCTTGAATTTAGTAGTCATTACACATGAAGAGGTCAAATAATGCTTGAATTTGGTTACCATCATGACTCTAAATTATCAGTACTTGAAGCCCATCTCCTTTAAATTTTGAATGATTTAAACTTATCCAAGGTGAAAGATTCTATGGGGAGGTTAATCAATGGAATTAATTTTGATAACATTGTTCAAGAGGTGATTGATAATTTCAAAGGGAGAATTTAGGGTTTGACAGTGGATAATATCGAAGAAGAGCTAAGTAAAGTAATAAGGAAGGTGACTAAAGTGGATATCTTTAGAAGTAAATTCTAACTTACTAAAGATAAACATGTAAAACTTCTTGAGCAAACCAAGAGATTTCATCAACATTCATTACTTAAATTAGATATTATTTAGTAGTATAATGACATGACATAAAAGGTTTAAAAAGATAATGAAGCCAAAAATAAATAGGTTTCTACCAATAAGAGCACTCCTTTGGCTTCTGCTTTGACTAAAACACATGCAACACTCTAACCAACGTAACCTTAGCTTGGCATACACCTCAATTTTGTATAAGTCCTTGTAATAATTGACTCATTATTTTGTACATAAATGTATTGCATTATATTGTAAAGTCAATTCCTTATATTTATATATTTATTTTAATTTTAGACTATAGTTGAAACTACATGTTCCAACCATCTATGCAAACATCATGCAAATACTTGGAGGATGATACAACCCCTCCCCAATATCTATAAATACTATTGTATCACCCTTAATCAAGGGTCATAAATTTTTGAAATAAAAGGTAGAGAAGCCAATTTTGTTTATCAAGTGTAATATTTTGGATATTTCTTTCCATGTGGTATTGTTAATTATTATTTTTAATGGATTTTGTTTCAATTAATCTTTAGTATGCTCAATGCTAAAAGTAGATTCTTGATTTTTTTGACTAATATACTAATCTCATATGTGAAATAGTTTTCAATGGTTAGTAAATTATTGATTTAAAAAGTTAGGTTGTATTGAAATATATTTTTGAATGTGTATTTTTTCTTTCTTGGTGTAGTTTTCTAAGTGTGTGCCACAACTACCTTAGATAATATATTGGTCTGATTCATAATCTCCAAATCAAGGGTGTGAAAAAGTTACCCTAAAAAGGGAAACCTTTATTGAGGCCATTAAAATCCTTATGCCTTTGTTAATTAGATCCCATAGCCATATCTGTTTGTGTGTACTCACTACTAGTAATAGGTCCTAGTTTTGAAAAAACATAAGTCTGTTCAGAAACCAATTACAAAAGTGATTATTTCAATAATCACAAATATTTATTTTATACCCTACCTTACCTTCCTTTTGTGTTTTTTATAATGATTTACCCACCTTAGAGTAGAATCCAGTCACCCATCCAAATCACCTAGGAGACTACCTTCTTGTAGGAACCACACCTCCATCTAAAAAAAAACCTTGTCAACAACCTACATACTTTGTCACTATTTCATCAATAGGTTGAACAAACCACATACCTAAAACTCATGGCCTAGATTGGTTTTACCTCCATTGAGATCTTAAAATGTTAGAGGTTACCTCATCAACTGTGGTGTGTATAAAACTTGCATCAACAAATACCATGAGGACTTGGCCAAAATGTGCATAAGGATTGACTCCCATGATCCAATACTCAAGGGAAAATAATGCACCAATGATAAAAACCATGATGACAATATTGAAGTATGAATATGTATGGATTAAATAATAGTACATAAGTAATTACCCCAATGAACACACATAAATTGAATCAAGGCAACATTATAAAGAGTAAATAAACATGCATACAAACAAAACAAATAAATTAAAAACATGACATAAACAAGGAAAACATTTCCCCTATAAAATATGTGAAAACTTAACAAACAGACAAAGATGGGGGAGAAAGAAAGGAAGGGGTGGCTGATTTGTTTCCATATGTTTTAGGAAAGTGGACACTGCCTATATAGTTTCATGGATGTAATATCCAACAAAACCTTCAGGCCGAATATAGTTCTCCCAAAAAATGGGATAGAAAAAAATGATGATAGAAAACAAACATGATGGATGTGATTGAAGAGTATGAATAAAATCACAAAATGGTGAGAGTGAGGGATAAAAGGCCAAAAAGGATGGGAAAACTAAATGATAAGTGATTTATTATGACTTAGTGAGATTTCCCATAATCTTTAAAGAAAAGAAGTGGTCAATGTTTTTTTTTGGTTTTTCTAAATTATTTTCAAATGTTTTTGGAATTTCAGAGTATCTCAACTCAATCAATATTGATGAGACACTAAACTATTCAAGCTCATAAAATGACAAGAGCATGATGGCAAAGGGGGATTGAACTGACCTCAACAAGTATTGAGCATGGCCCACATCTACCAAAATGGCTTCAAGTCACAACAGTTCCACCTTAGAATGGAGGAATATGACTAGTGTAGTAGCCAATTCAAATAAAATAGGAACAATTGGCACAGTGGCATAGTACAACATAGGAATGGATAGTTGGTATGCCTCTATAGGTGGTTATAACTAGGATACAATGGATATGATCAATGATTCTAATTTGCCCATAGGTAGTTATAATTAGTAGCAAGACTGGTGAGACACTGATTTTCCCATGTAGGTAGATATAATCAATTTCACATAAACAAACATGATTATAATGAAATAATAAATGAAGGATGTAACTACCAAAACTTATATAATACTATTCCAAAATACTACCTTTGTCTAGAATTCTTGAAATAACTATTAAAACTGATCTGATTCTTCTTGTTAAAAGTGTGAAACCAATGGATGAACCAAGTTCAAATAGGATAGGTGGGGAGTGATCAAAACATTTTAGTTTGATAGAAAAAAATGGTAGGATGGATAATTGATAGGTAAAGTGATGGATGGTATACTAATAGAATGGTAGAATGATATATTTCAAAGAATAATCTTGATAATATGGTACAACTTAAAATGGTCTTCATAGACAATACACCAAGTCACTCAAACATAGTACCAATTGAGTTGTATAATGTTCATAGGTTCATCAAGTTCATCCCCATTTGGTGTGGTGAGATTGAATTCTCTTGCACCATATTATGCAATAATGATGAAGGGACTTACCCAATTGGGTTTGGAATTTCCTTTATGCTTCTTCTCAACCATGGTATTCTTTTGGTTCTCTTTGAGGACAAGATCACCAAGTTTAAAGTTTTTGTGTTTCACACACTGATTGTAGTGGCCATGAAGTTGGTTTTGATATGCTTGCAGATTGTTTACTATGTCCATGTATTTATCATCAAGTAACTCTAGCTCTTTTAGGTGAGATACTTGATAGTATTTTTCATCTAGGACATGCTTCAAATAAATGCATAATGATGGTAACTCAACCTCAATAGAAAGAATAACTTTAGTACCATAAACAAGTGAGTATGGAGTGGCACCTATGGGAGTGAGGTGATTGGTATGATATGCCCAGAGAGTGTAGAATATTTGAAGGTGCCAATCATCACTAACATCATTGATAATATTTTTAAGGATGTTGATAATGGTTTTATTTGATGCTTCTACTTTGCCATTACCTTGAGGGTAATATGCTATGTAAAATTGTTGAGTAATCTTATATTAAACACATAATGATTCAATGTCTTTATTTTTGAATGATCCTTCATTATCAAATATAATATCAAAAGTGATACTATAGCAACAAATGAGGTGGTTAAAGATGAATTTGGAAATTAGCTTTCCAGTCATGTAAGTAAGGGTTATAGCTTCAACCCACTTAATGAAATATTCTATGGTGGTAAAGATATGTTTATGGACATTAAATGAGGTGGGGTTTATCTTCCCAATGAGATCAAGGCCCCATGTAGAAAATGTCCATGGTGTTAACATTAGTTTAAAAGTCTTGGTTGAAGCATGACTCAGATTAGCCTACCATTGACACTTATCACATCTTTTCACACATGTAACTACATCGATGTCTATCATTATCCAATAGTAACCAGTATGAAATAAAGTGTTAGACAAGACTACCCACTAGTGTGAGTTCCACGTACCCTTTCATGAACTTCTTGTAATGATAGTGTAAATCCTACTGAAGGTAAACAATGAAGAAAATTTCCATCAAAATTATGGTGGTATTGGGTTGGTCCAAGTAAGGTATAATGTTAGGCATTGTGGATAAAGGCTTTGGTTTGTTTTTGGGATAAGTTTGGTGGTAAAACATGGTCATGTAGGTAAGTGTATAGGTCTAAATACCAAGTAGAGATGGGACCAATAATATCATAAATCATTGTGATGGTTGATGGTTCATGAGCTAGAACTAGTATATTTTCAAGAAGAAATTGGTAGTCTTTTACCATATCTACATGTAGAATCATATATATAATGGTAACCATGGCATATTCTATTTTGTTACTTTCCCTTGGTATATGTTTAAATTATATATCACAAATATGCTATTTAAGAGTGTCGAATATGGCTTTTTAAGGAACCAACTTGTCATCTTTGGTTTGAAAATGGTCTGTAACTTGATTGATGATTAACTATGAATCACCATAAACCTTTAGATGAGATATGTTCCATTGCACATCCTATAAAAGTCATACTACAAGTGATTCATATTTGTCTATATTTTTGGTATATGGAAAGCTAATTCTAAATGACTTAGGGATTATACCCCCTATGGAGTGATACATAAAAGGCCTACCCTGATATATGTGCTATGTATGAACCATCAAAATATAGATTTTAGTGCTTCTCCTCAATAGGTGTGTCAATGATGGTCATAATGGATTCAAAGAGAAATTGGAATGTGAGTGGATTTGTATATACAAGGGGTACTTCAATAATCTAATCTATAAGAACTTATCTGTTGATGGATTTTTGGTTCATACATTCTATCTCAAACTCATTGAGAAGCATGATCCATTTGGTCATGTGGCCTTGTAGTAATATTTTGGATAATAGATACTTGAGTGGATCTAATTTTGAAATAACCATGGTATTATTTCAACATATAATGTCATAGTTTCTAAGTTGTAAATACTATAGATAAATAAGATTTTTCAATGGACATATAATTATGCTCATACGTGACCAGTGTAGGGCTTAGATAGTAAATGACATGCTCTTTTCCATTTTCATTGTGTTGAGCTAGAAGTGCCCCCAAGGCTTTGTCTATCACTGATAGGCACAAAAATAATGGTTTCCCTATCATAGGAGGCAATAAAACTAGTGAATTTGTAAGATAGTCCTTTATCTTTTGAAAAGCTTTCTAACAATCATCATTCCAAAGAAATGTGACACCTTTATTCAAAATATGTGTAAAATGATGACACTTATTGGCTAATTGAGATATGAAGCATCAAATAGACTAGATCTTGCCCTAGAAACTATAGATCTGCTTTAAATTGGTCGTTGGTGACATATTTGTTATGGCTCATACTTTGGTTCGATTGACTTCTGTGACCCTACAAGACATAATGAAGCCACGAAATTTGTAGTATGTAACTCTAAAAACACATTTCTTAGGGTTGATTCTAACTTTTTTATTCTCATAGTCACTTGAATATCTTCCTCAATACTAATAGATGATCAGCCCTGGTCTTTGATTCACCTAGTATGTAATTGACATAGTCTTCAATAATGTCATGCATCATATCATGAAATATGACTATCATATCTTTTTGATAGATGGCACCTACACTATTAAGACAAAATATCATAACCTAATAATAGAAGGTTCCCCAAAAATTGGTGAACATTGTTTTGTGTTGGTCTTCTAGTGCTATTCAAATCTTATTATAGCTTGAAAATCCATCCATAAAATAAAACATCTCATATCCCATTGTGGAGTTGAAAATAATGTCAATGTTTGGCAATGGAATTTTTCCTTTGGGAAATCTTTGTTAATGTCCCTAAAATCAATATAGATTCTATTTTTTTTTGGTTTTTTATTGATAGGTACATTGGAAATCCATTAAAAATAGTCAATTGGCCTAATACATCTCGCTTGTACGATTTTTTCCAACTCTTTCTTTATCAATACAATAATACAATAATGCATTTTGCATAACTTTTAATTCATTAGTTTGGGATCAGGATGTACCACAAGGTGGTGAACAACCAAGGTAGGGTCCAAACCAGGCATGTCAGAATATGCCCATGTAAATATATCTACAAATTCCTTCAAAAGGGCTGTAAGGACTTCACGCTTCTCCTTAGTGAGGGATGCACCTAATTTGATCCATTTCGGGTCATTTGGAGTCCTGATGTTAACCTCTGAAGTATCTTCCACTAGAAGGGTTGAAACATCTTCAAGAATAGTGGGCAAAGATTTGAACTATTTTTCAATGTCAAAGTCCTCTGTTAGGACTAGTTCTTCAAGTTCTCATAGACATGATGAATTAGAATCCCATAATGGGAGGGATGGCCATGTAATAAATGTTGTTGGTAATTATTGAATGATGCACTCAAAAGCTTGTCATTTTTAGGATTGAACTTAAATCCATAGACAAGTTTGTCACTAGTAGTTTCTTGAATGATTCACTCAAAAGATTAGTCTTTGTCAAGGCTAAACTAGGAGCCATACAAAAGATTGTCGTTGGTGGTCTCCTGGTCTATATTTAAATAAGGTTGAACACCCCTATCTAGTGGCACCTAAAATAGGTTTTCACCACTAGACTGGCCTTTATCTTTACTTTTTCCCTAATCTAAAAGTGCCTCAAATAGGTTTTCACTTTGAGACATCAACGTTTTATTTAATTATTTTTGGCTAATAGTATTCATTCACTCTCCAAAATAGGCTTTAGGATTCAACTTGATTGAGAACCATTTTTTGTGGTCTCCCAATGGAACATTGTCCCTAAGGCCTAGAAAATCATAAAATACTTCATCATTTTGGAAATCATCAATCGACATGTTAGATTCTTATTGGTCCTAGTCTATCAATTAAGGATAGTATAATGTAATGGATTATGGAAAATGATAGGTTGAAGGGTAAAAATGGCATTATTATCAAAAAAATTGGTATGGGCTAAGTCATCAAATAGGATATGATCAGACTCTGCTTTATTGTCAACATCATCATCACTAGTCATTGATGATGAAACTTGAATAAGATATGTGGGGTTAATCCCAGGTGGTTTAAATCTAAGTCCATAAGTTCATTTATACTTATTCATAGAAATTGGCTCAAGTGTTCCCTGTTGATTTGGCCTGAGACCTCATCCTTCATAGTCCTAATTTTACATGATCCAATTGGGAATGGGATACTTAGAATTATTATAACAATCAACCAATTTGTCATTGTATAACCATGATTCATCTCCTTTAAGAGGGTCATTTTCTTAGCTAGAGGCTGATATAAAAGTGATAGGTAGTGGACTATGCAGATGGCCCTTTCCTTTTTGTTTACATTGTATGAGTGGTTTGGATTTTGGTTTTCCAAAGGACTTAGGTTCTATGGAAGATTTGTAATGTGAAAGGTGTCATGGGTCAAATACTCTCTTGGGCCATTAGTTGAGATGGTATAATGATTGGACATTTTAGGAGGTGGCATATGGGAATGGAATCAAGGGTATCAAGGTCAATGTAGTTAGCCTCTAGTAAATCAATAAGTATTACTTTTCCTTTGTCCTACTTGGTGACTAGATTCATGCTAAAATGGTAATTATAGCTATTGAACTCAACCTCTAAATTTTATAATGCTCATATGAATGAAAATCTCCTAGAATACTAACTTCCATCCCTAAATGGGATAACTTGATACATTGGTGCAATGTTGATGGGACTACACAAATATTATGTAACTAAGGCCTACCTAAAATCATGTTATATGACAAGTCAACATCTAAAAAATGGCAAAGTGTATCATGGGTCAAGGACCCAATGATAATTGGTAAGCTGATAGTGCCCTATAATTCTCAGTCTTCATTGTCATAGGATTTGATTATGATTTTTTTTATTTGGAGATTTGATATTGTGTACCTAAGAAGCTTGATGAAATTTAGAGACACAATATTTAGACCTAATCCATTATCTATAAGGACACACTTCACTTTGTGCTATTTTATGTAAACTTTGATGTATAATGGATTATTATGCAGTGGGCCAAAATATGACATATCACTTTGGTTGAAGGTTACTTGTTGGCCTGGAGCTAGGTGTCCAACCAAATCTTGAAATTTATCAGGTGATATGTGATTCAAAATTATGGATTGACCAAGGAACTCTATCAAGATGTTTTTGTGGATGGTAGACATACACAACAAATCTAAAATGGATATTTATGCTGGCATCTTTTATAATTGTTCCATAATGTCAAACATATTTTCTTAGACAATGGTAAATGGCTTGTTCTAAGGGAGAATGACTGGTTGGATGATGGGTGAAGTGGTAGATGGTTATGGGCTTGGTATGGTTATCCTTGACCACTAAATTATGATTACATAATTGAGATTAGGTATAAGACCATTATTGCTAATAAATGATGATGGAGGGGGACCAAATATGATAAGTCTCTATTATCAATGCACTTGTGTATGGTCATGGGCTAATAATGAGTTATCAGTATAAGGTCTTAACATGAGAATCCCTACTTACTAATTCACTTGTGTGTAGTCCCAAGTTAATAAAATATTACTAGAATGGTTTGGTTGATTTGGTATAATTAGTAATGGTCTTATCTGATTGGTACTTGGTCTTGGATTGATGGAAATGGTGTTAATGTGACCTCCTATAATATGGCATATAACCAAGTTGTAATCATGTGAAACTTCATGATAAGTTTATTGGTTATTTCTACCATTTTAGCCTTGGTTCTATCCATTATTTTGGCATTGTTGGTTCTACTATTGGTGTTATTGAGTCTATTAGTTTTGTTGGTTCAGCCTTGATTGTTGATATTACTATTGTTGATGTTGCATTGGCTATTGTTGTTGCTATTATTATTAGTTTTTATGTTGGGGAAAAGGATTTTGATAAATGTTGAGGTTTTGATTAGATGTGGAAGCTCCATAATCTAATGTAATCTATCCATTTTCCAACATATTTTTAATGACATGTTTGATTTGCACACATCACTATAAATTATGTCTATTGACTTGATGATATTCCTAGAATTCATTTGGCATGTACCAGTCTGTAATTTTAGCACCCTCAAGAATTGGCCCTTTCAAAATAGGCCATCTAATCAAATTAGTTGTGGTAAGCTTCCAAAAGACTTATTAAATGGGCTCTCCAAGTTTAGTAAAAGCATGGTGAGTAGGTACATTTTTCCTTAGAGGAGGAGGGTTTTGTAAAATCATAGGTTGCTACATTTTTTGCATTAGATACATTGGTCTAGGTTGTTATGCTTACTATGGCTACTATAGCCATTGAAGTGGTCATTGGTTAGGAATAAGCTGGAAATGTGGCTTAGGCTAAACACATGGTGTTTGCACCATTTGGACATGTCATGAATCTATTACTCCTTTCCCTATAACATTATTATTGATATTTAATTACTTGGGTCTATCATTATTATTTTCTTGGGTTCGCTATGATGCTTGCACTTAGACTAGATGTTGATTTTGGCTAGTATTTTGGTTTTGGTTCTAGCTATTGTTCTAATTTGATGAGGTTAGTTTAAGGATCCATTTGTTAATGAGGGATATTTCAATTACCAAACCTTTGTCAATGATCCCTTTGAATGTATGTGCACATTGTAACTCCAAATTTTAAGATATCTCACTATGTATATTTTTGGTAAAAATAATGGCTAATTGCTTGTCTAGTAGATTGTGGGTGAATTGGCTTACAAGGGATCTCCATCACTATAGATAGATTACAAATATTTCACCAAATTTATATTTTTATTGTGTTAAAACTACAAATGAAGTCTTATGCTTGAGATTATAAGAGAAGTGTTGTATGAACTTATGTAAGAGATCATCAAAATCAAGTACTAAATTCTTGGGAAACTTCATGAACCATTTCAATTCTTTCCATGCTAGGATTCTTAGAAATAACAATAACAAGTATATATTGCTATAGGCCATTTGTTAGATCACAATAAATAATTCCATCAAATGGGTCTTGGGGACACCTTTACCCTTGTATTTTTCAAACTTTGGTGGCTCATACCCTGAAGGAAATGGTATCTACAAGTACTCCATATTGAAAGGGTAAGAACATCCATCATCTAACTTGAAATTTTTGGTCTCTTTCCCTACTTGAATAAGGGAAATTGCATTTTTAATTTATTTTAGTTCTTGGGAAAGGAAACTAGTGGGATCATTGGCCTATTGAGGTGGAGGTTGTGCAGTTAGAAGTGGATTACTTTGACAAAGGCATGGAGGGATTTGCTAGGGAATGGACTAGGGACATGCATACGTGGGTTTGGGTGTAATTTTTAAAATTATACTTGTGTTTGTGTGATATTTTAGTTGGGGTTGGGTATGTAGGCCTAATGTTGGGAATATGATAGTTGGGATGGAGGAATATAACCATACTATGCCTACTAAGGTTGAATAGGGAAATGTTGTTGGCTAGTCATATCTTACTGATTGAAGGGATCTTATGAAATAAGACCCTATCACTAAACTTGTGACACATTCTAAATGAAAGGCAACTATTTCCTAATAGGTACTTGAGGAATATTAGAACCTTTAGGTTTCATGAATCCATATTAGGAAGTGGATGCATGCTAGAGATTTGACATCTGCTATTGACTAATATTTACACATTTTTAGTTAACATCATTTGGTTTTGGATCGATATGTTAGTCTACGATTGAAGATGTATGTTCACTAGTACCTGATGAGGTGGAACCTTGGTTGCCCCTATTAAGGTGGTAATATGTTTTGTTTCTATTTCATGGGTATGTTTGATGGTGCATATTATTACAAAATGTTACTCATAACCTATTGGGGTGGAGTATGATTCATCACATTTTGTTGGGGTATGGTACTAGTTATTGGTTGACTATCTAATCCTTGATGTTGTGTGATTAACAAAGTAGATGATTGAGGATTGGAGGTAGTTCGCTGAGGTTGGGAAGTAATAACTCTTACCCCCTAAGTTTTTGGACCACTTTTGGTGTTATTTAAAGGCAAATTTTATTGTTGACTATGTGTTTGTGCTCTAACACCACTTTAGTTTAAATTGGATGTTATTTGTGCATTATCCACTATGTTTGGCTCAATATTATACATAAAAGTAGAAGACACTTCCTTGATGGTTTGGGTATTAAACATGTTTTTTCCTAAAGTGATTTGCATAATTGGGACAAAACCCTGATTCTCTTGACTTGTCAACTTAAATAAGACTCCTATTGAATGGAGTGACTGAATAAGAGGTGCATTTGACATGGTTATATGATTAAAGTTACATACTAGGTGTTGATATATTTAGTATGCTATCTGTATTTGAATGAAATGGTCCTCCATGAGGCCTCTTTGTGTGATAAGTGTAGAAAGGACTAAAAAGTAATTTAGTCAAGTGTTAGTCAATAAATAATTAAAAATGAATAGAGAACTAACTAACTAAGCCTATCTATTCCTATGGGAATTACAAAGGATAAAAAGAAACAAATGAAAGAAAATAAACATCATATTACCTTCCCAAATGGATTCACCATACCCATTTGGCTTAAAATCATGTTCTCCCTAGATCAAACATCCTTGTCTTTGTCAACAATGGTGGAAAACTACTCCAATGTCTCAAGAACACTCTATAAAACCTAGGATCATGATTCCAAATCACTAAAATATCCTATCAATGAAGTTTGAAAATAAAATCAATGATCAAATGTAAATAATTTTTGTAAATAATTTAACATTATAACTTTGCAATATGCAAGCTTAAAATTCATGTCTATGGCCTCTCTATTTATAGATTTTTGAGAATGGTCAAGATCGACCATGATCATCCATCTCAATTTTGAGATGTGTGGCCATGGACAATCATAATATTTGGAATTAAACTCATAAATATCCTCAAGATAAATAAGCATTAAAGAGGCATGGGAGGCATTAACTAGGCATGGGTGATCCATAATCTTGATATTTGTGGCATTTATGGCCTAGGGATGTCTTCCCAAGAAATGATGTCATTTAATCATGCCATTAATAGGAATCAATTTTCAAAAATAAATATTCAACAAATCTCATGGAAAATACACTTAAGCTCTTGATTTGGATTAATTATCCTTAAACAAGGTTAATCAACATTTGTGCAATTATTTGAAAATTGGCCCTCAATTAATGAAAATGGTCAAAAAGTCATATTATTGGGTCATAATTTGATTGGAGAGGAACTGGAAGGCAATGTTAGATGTGTTGGAGATATATTCCCATTTATGATGTTTCCAACACCAAATAACAAAGGTAAGTGACATGCCCCAATGCATTAGAAGAAAAGAGTGATCTAGAACACTAAATGGTGAAATTATCATTTTGACTCAAAATGATTTGATCAAAGTTAGCTGGCCCATAAAATGCATTTCCCTATTTAGGGATACTTTAACCTAAATTAGCACTTGTAAGTGACAAGTTTGAACCATTTAGGGTGTTTCATGGATTTTGACCTAAAATGTGCATTTGAGTGAAATTCAAGTAAGATTGACAATTTCAACACAAATGGTGTTAAGAAATGGATGTCTACATTTTGCCCTTATTTGAGAAGGTGTAGTGAGACATTTAGTGAAGAAAGATATTTTCAAAGAAAAGAGTTATCAAGAAGAAATTGGAACATACCCATGATGCCCCCTCTAGAGGATATACTAGGATGGAAGAAAAGGATGGTCTCTCAAAAAGAGAGAGATTAACCCATGGAATAGATCACATCTAGATGAGATAATGCTTGCACATGTGATTACCATCAATGATAAAAATATAATTAGAGGTATAATAGGCCCTAGAGATAAGGGGAATGGGAAAGATACAATCCCTAAATGTAAGGGACACACTGTAAATGTACCTAATTTGAGAGTACAAGATATGTACTTATGGCATTAATCAATCCCAAAACAAATTGCACACTAAAATATTACCATCATGGGATTTAATGTGGAGAGCTTGAAATTAGAGGACAAGAGAGAATGTTCTACTTTAAGAATGGAAGCACCACTAAAATGGGGTATCCAAAGAGAATATAATAAGAAGTACTTCAGTAGAGTAGATTTGATCGTGATAAAATAGTTTTTCCCTAGTAAGGCAAATCTTGATCATTAATAAAGAATGAATAATGATTTTTCCCCTATAGAGCTGATTTTATTTAGACATGTTTCAAATGTTGTGCCCCAACATGGTCAATTAGAAAGCAAAATAACTCAAAGATATAACTAAAAAGATAAGTTAAAGTGAGCAGGCATAAATGTACATGCGATGGTGTAATGGATTAGAAAGCCATATAAAACCAAGCATATGAGAATGCAAAAAGTGATGAGAGAGATGAAAATAAGAATGGAGATAGCTGAACTGACCTCAATATAAATTGAGCACTACCTACATAGTTCCTTGGACTCATGTTCCAACATGAACTTCAGGCCAACGTAGTCCACCCAAGTTTGAGAGAGAATGGAATGAGGAATGATGAAAAATGGCCAATAATTGATTAGAATTATAATGTATGTAAAGAGATGCACATTTAAGCATAGACAAAGAAGCCTAAAATGCATGCTACCTAGAAGCTTAATTCTATATCATGAGCCTAGGTGTTGCAAAGTGTTCTTGAGAATCGTTCATCAGAGTTGATGTTAGTGTTAAGATGTTGAGACCTGAGCACAAAGTGCTTGCTATAGTAAAAGAAATTAGGCATCATAAGTATGAATAACTTATAATGACATAAGATTCCAATTATGTTGAGCTAGTTCAAATGTGAATACCTATAACTAAGGATAATGGTAAAATAATGACCAAAACTAGAGTTACAATGATTTACATTTAAACAACAAAAAAGCAAAGACAAAGAAAAAGATAAACATAAATGAACCTATCTTTAAATCAAGAAATGATCTTAAGTAGGAATAAAAATGTTTAAAAAAAAAAGGCAAGAATATCTTAACGACATGAGACCAAGATATGAATAATCAAGATCTATGTGGACCATCAAGGCATTCTTGAAAAAAAAAGAGAAAAAGCAAAATCAAACATAAAAATAGGACACCAACAACAATCAAATAAAAAAATGGTCTAAGAACAATGTAATAACATAGGATCAAGATATAAATAATTGAGATCCATATGAATCATTAAGATGTTCTGAAGCACAAAAGAGATAAGTGAAAAACAATCAAGGAAACACAAGACCAAGATGAGACAAGAAGTAATAAAAAGAGAAAAGGAGAAGAAATAAAAGGAGAGGTGTAAAAGCATAAAAAAACACCAAGAAAACTCAAATAAACATGCACATTATAGAAAACAAAAACCAAGTTAGTGTAGCTTAAAGATAAATGTTCATGTGTGTATGGTAGAGGCTTTAATTTCTACCACATCATAACAAAGAACAATGACATGACAATTGTTCCCTAATTAAAGAGAAAAAAGGATAGAAGAAATGGGGGATGAGAAGAAAAGGAAGGGGTTGGCTGAGTTGACTCCAGATGTATAAGACAAGTGGATGTTGTCTACATAGTTTCATGGTTGCATGTTCCAACATGAACTTTAGGCCAAATTTAGTTCTCCCAAGAAATGGGATAGTAGAAAAATGATGATAAGACCAACTTGATTAATGTTATAGAATAAATGGAAGATACAACAAATAAATGAGAATGGTATGGCAAACAAGAAGCTGATGAGATGAGAAAGAATGATCTCATAAAATGGTAAGTGCTTGAGACAAGATGAAATGAACTAGTGTTTCTATGCTTGCAAAATGGTAAGAGCGTAGCATGGTGGAATGAGAATGTACAAATGTATAAAAGTGTGAGACAATGTTTTTGTTATTTTATGGATCCTATTATGATGTTTTTGGTATTTTCAAAGTATTTCTAATGTTTTTGGTATTTTTGGGATAAAATATGCACAAGGTAGGACCATATATTTGAGGAGATGAACATCTTGAGAGTAGAGATTCTAATAAGATAGCTAAGCTAGCTATAATGGTCCATGCTTATAAATCAATGAGAGTAAGGATATTAATCTGTAACAGTGTAGCAATGGTCTAGAACTGAGAAGATGTTTTTGTTCACTTGTCTGAAGCTACATAATACTATCCTAGTGAACTACTTTGTAGAACTACTACTGAGGATATTTATAATGGTCATGAGACATAATAAAGATCATAATTAGTCAAGGGATAAAAAGTGTTCAAGATTATAACATGCCTTAGACATAACAAAGAATATGCTTCTTGAAGAGAAAAATCTAGAATGGGATGAAGAATATGTTTAAAGTGCCAAGGATTCAAAGCCTTTACTATCGAGAATCATGAAAAGTGGACCAGGGTTGTGTAAAAATGTGTTTAAGGTAAGATAAAAGGGTGGGATAAAATTACGATGATACAAGTTGCCCCCAAGTCAGGGGCCTTATAGATAATGGTTTAAAGCTATTCATGCATATAACCTCTTAAGGTGTATGATGTTCATGGGATCTAAACTTTCTTTGCCATTAGGTTTAGCTAATCAATATTCTCCTGATCCATAGTTTGTTGTGATAATATATGGTCTTGACCAATTAGGCTAAAACTTGCCTTACCTTTATTTTTGGGTTAAATATTCATATTCTTCTGGTTCTCTTTCAAAACTAAGTCACCAATATCAAATTCTTAAGGGAGAATGTATTTGTTGTATCTTCTCCACAATATATTATGATAGGCCTACAAATTTTCTAGGACAACCAAACACTTACCATCAAGAAGCTCTAGTTCATGCAATCATGAGGCTCTATAGTCTTCATTATCTTCAATGTGCTCCAGTGATATTCTTAATGATGGGATCTCAATCTCAACCAAGATGATAGCTTTAGTAATAAAAACAAGGGAGTATGGAGTAGCTCTAGTTGGGGTCAAATGATTGGTTCTATAAGCCCAAAGGGCACGAAAGAGTTACAAGTGCCAATTACGACCAACATCATTGATACTCTTCTTTAAGATGGATAGAATGGTTTTATTTGATGCCTCAGCTTGTCTATTGCCTTGTAGGTTATATGGAGTGGATTATTGTGCTTGATCTTGAATTTTGCAAAAAGAGATTTCACATCTTGGTTCACAAAAGATTTGCCATTATCAAATATAATACAGGCTAGGATGCCACATCGATAAATGATATGGTAATGAATGTATTTAGATATTTATTTCTCGGTAACATAAGTGAGAGAAATGGCCTCAATCCACTTAGTAAAGTACTCAGTTACTATCAAAATGTGCTTATGGCCATCTGAAGATGTTGGGTTAATTTTCCTAATGAGATCATGACCCCATATTGAGAATGGCCATGGTGTTGTAATCAAATGCAATGGTAAGGAAGGTGCATGTATCAAGTTGCTATGCTATTGATAAGGAACACACTTCTTTACATATTTACAAGCATCTATCTCCATTTTGGGCCAATAATATCCTATTTTGAGGAGTTTCTTTGCTAGGACTACACCATTGGTAAGGCACCCACACATTCCTTCATAAGCCTCCTTTAGTGCCAGCTTAGATTCTCCCAAAGATAAACAATGAAGAAGAATTCCATTATAGACTTTATGATAAAGGTTGTTTCCAAAGAGGATATAACATGTCAAGTGATGAAGGAATAGTTTTTGTTGGTTGTTAGAGAGGTTGGCAGGAAATACATGACTTTGGAAATAGTTATAAAAATCTTGGTACCATGGTAGCTCAGGTGAAGGATTAGGATCAACAACAGTGTATATCCTCTTTAAATTTGATAGAATATGTGCTAGTTAAAGAAGATTTTCAATCAAAAATTGATACTCTTTAGCACTATCATGCATTTGAATCATGGAAATAATTTTTTCCATGGTGTTGGTAGATCTATTTTTGACTCATGGAACTTGCTCAAACAACATATATTTAAAATGTGTTTTGAGGTTATCGATAATTTACTTATAAAGAACAAGCTTATCATACCTTATTTGATACTAGTCAGTTGTTTGATTTATGATTAGCTATGAATCTCCATAGAATTTTAAGCTTTGAATATCCCACTGTATGGCAAGATGGAGCCCTACAACTGATGCCTCATATTTGGTCATATTGTTTGTACACTGAAATTATATATAGAAGGCTTTGGGGATCAAATCCCCCTATGGCATGATCAACAATATGCTAGATCTAGACCTTTATGATGTGAAGGATCCATAAAAATAGAGAATCCAATGTTTAAATTTTTGTGATGCTTGTTTTATCATCATGATAGAATCATTTGGAAGGTCAAAGTTGAGAGGTTGAGTGGCTGTAATAGGAGCTTTTGTAAGATGGTCAGTAAGAACTTGTCCTTTGATTGACTTTTGATTCTGGTACTCAATATCAAACTCACTGAGGAGCATAATCCATTTAGCCATGCATCCTTGAAGTGATACTTTAGATAAGAGGAGCTTGAGAGGATCTACCTTGGTGATAACAATAGTTTTGCTATTTAGCATATAATGTTACAATTTTTGAGTGGAAAACACCATAGCTAAATAGGCCTTCTCAATAGGGATATAATTATGTTCATAGGCTACCAATGTGTGGCTTAAATAATAAACATCATGTTCTTTACCATGATCATCATGCTAAGCCAAAAGTGCCCCCAGTGCATGTTTTGTGGCTGATATATAAAGAAGCAATGGCTTTCCTTGTGTTGGAGGTCATAAGACTGGTGGATTGGTTAAGTATGTTTTAAGCTTTGAAAATGCTATTTGGAATCTTCATCTCACTAAAATGTTACCCATTTTTTTAAGAGATGCATAAATGGGTGGCACTTATCTACTAATTGAGAAATGAACCTACGTATAGACTGGATCTTTCCTTTTAGACATCCCAACTATTTAAGATTATTTGGTGGAGGCATTTCCTTAATAACATTGACATTTGTAGGGTTGACTTTGATCCCTCATTGTGATACAATGAACCATATAAATTTTCTTGATGTGACTCTAAAGACACATTTTATAGGATTCAAGTAGAATTTATATGTACCAAGCCTCTCAAATATTCTTTATAGAATGTCAGGGTGTCCAACTCTTGTTCTTGATTTTGATAGTATATCATAAACATAGTCCTCGACAATGTCATGCATCATGTCATGGAAAATGATAGTCATTACATGATGATATGTGGCTCCAATATTCTTCAAACCAAATAGCATGACTTGGTAATAGAATGTCCCCCATATAGTGGTGAACATGGTCTTATGCTAATCTTCAGGGGCTATCTTGATCTGATTGTAACCAAAAAATCCATCCATTAAGGATAACATCTCATACCTAGCATTTGAGTGGACAATCATGTCAATGTTGGGTAGAGGAAATTCATCTTTGGGGTATGCTTTGTTGATATCATGAAAATTCATATAAACACGTATGCTTGGGGTCTTTTTACTCACTGGTACTATGTTAGAAACCCATTCAAAGTAGTCTAGTGGTCTGATAAAATTAGCTCCTAACAACTTTTCCAACTTGGCCTTAACCAAAATGGTGATGCATGAATTAATCTTTCTCAACTTTTACTTGACTTGTATAGCACCAGGGTAAACAATAAGATGATACATAACTAAATCTAGGTCCAAGCTTAGCATGTCAGAGTATGCCCATATAAATATGTCTATATAATCCTTAAGAATGGATATAATATGTTCACATTATGCTTCAATAAGGGAAGCTCCAAGATAAACCATTTTGGGATCCTCATGGGTTCCCAAATTCACTTATGTTGTGATCTCCATAAGGATTTTGGATCCATCTTCTAGAATTTTAGGTAATGTATGGTCATGATTAGTTTCCTCTGCTATATCTTCTTGTTGTTCCTCCCAAAGATTTAGATAATATGAAGAATCAAAATTTGCCTTCTCAGGTAAAGGACAATTGGAAAAAACCTCTAGAAACTCAAGAGAAAGATGCTCAAATATTTGATGTTGTTATGAAGAGATGCTTGTACTATCTATGAAACTTGGGTTGAATGGGCTTTCTACATCCTAAGGGGATGAGCAATCTTTCCTGCTTGAAATAGGTTTTCACTCAAAGGCTTATCTTTTTCTTTATTTTTTCCCCAATCGATAAGTGCCTCAAAGAGGTTTTCACCTAAATACCTTTATGTTTATTATTTATTATGACCAAGAAATTTTATCTACTCTCCAAAGTAGGCAAAATGATCTAATGAAAAATTAAAACCTTACTTATGATCACCAATGGGAAATGCATCTCATAGGCCCATATATTCTGCAATCTATTCTTCATTTTGAAACTCATCAAGGCATATGACTAAATTTTACTAATCCTAATATATGAGTTCAGGATGGTAAAGGCATAGGTTATAATGAGGGTTTGCTTCAGGGTGGGAAGTACCAATGGTAAAGATATAATGTCCTACTTCAGGAAGGGAAACACCACTAGGGCAAGTTTTTGCTTCAGGATAGGAAGCTCTAATAGGTGTTATGGTTAATATGGCATTTGAATCAAACAAATCTAAGTTAGTAAGCTCATCCAAAAGGCTATAATGGGATGTTATGTCACTGCTAAGAGTCTCATTACTAGTCACTTTGGAAGAGTCACTATCAAATGTCATGAGGTCATCCTCTAGTGGTTTAAATCTAAGACCATGATTCTAATTGACAACTCTAGTTGATAAGGGATCTAAAATTCTTTTCCCCTATAGACCAAGGCCTTTCCCTATATAGTCAAGATGATCCATTATCATGTTAGGGATAAGATACTTTGGATTATGAAAACAATCAACAAGGCCTTTAGAACATAACTAATCTCCCTCGATAAAAGCCTCTCAATCTTTCTTTGGTGCAATTATAGGTATAAAAACTACATGAGGTTTTGGTTGTTTATTCTTTGGTTTCTAAATTTGATTAGGTTTATTAGGAGTTTGGGAAGTTTTAGGCTTATGAAAATTTTTAGGGGATTTTTGTAATTTTCAAATATGAAGGACATCCTTTAAATGGTATATGGAAATACCTACATCTTTAATAATAACTTGTTTGGCTAGAGCTGCAAGAAATGGATTGACTGAAGTGGAGGCTAGATCACCAGGGTCTATATAATTAGATGGAAATGGATGAGAAATGATGGCTTTATTATTATTTTCAATAAATTTATAACCTAGGTAATAGTTATAATTATGAAACTTTGATTCAAGATGTTTGCAATATTGATATGGCTGGTGATCAGTGGGAATAGTAACCTCGATCCCATCATGGGGAAACTTAAAGCATTGGTGAAGAGTAGATGGATCTACCTATACTTTATGGATCCAAGGATGAATAAGAAGTATGTTATAAGGAATCTAAATATCCATAATATGGAATAATGTGTGATGAGAAATATACCCAACCATGACTAGCAACTAAATTGTACCAAATGAGTCCCTCTTGGCACTATCGTAAGCCTTGGTTGTAATAGTTTTTGGTTGAATGTCTATATCCATGTAGCCCAATCATCATACCAATTTAAGATATATGATATTTATCCATGAACCATTATCTATAAAACCCTGCTTGACTTGTGATCCATAATGATTATCTCAATTTATAGTGGGTTATTGTGGTTTGGGCCAAGGGTGGACATGTCTTTTTGATTAAATGTGATTTACCAAAATGAAGACAAGTGTCCAACTAGGTTCTAGAAATGATCAAGGTTTATATCATTAGGCATAATAGACTTTTATAAAAGTTTATTAAAGATGGTTATATGGACATCAAATGTCTGCAAGAGTTTTAACATGGAAATTTGTGTAGGGGTTTTATCTAATTGATTTGCTAGACTATAAGGCCTTTGAATTATGGATTAAACTATTTTAGTCTTTTTTGGGATAGTATTTAGCTTTAGAACTATTGGCACAATGTTTTCATTGGGTTTTATGGAAGAAGTGGGTGAAGGGCCTTGTATGGTAACTCATAGGTGTTTAGTTGTGACTACACAGCCTAGAGGTGGTAAGGAGTTATTATAATTAGAAAAGGAAGGAAAAGGGCCTTGGATGGCGACTCATGGGTGGCTAACTATATTGCTAAAATTTTGGGTCAATAAGGAGCCTTTAAAATTAGAAGAAAGGTGTTATTATTTAGGATTAGTAACCCATGTAAATGGAGTGGCAACATGATGATGCAAACTCGACATGGTATTACTAGGCACAGAGGGTGCTGACCGTATAATGATGGGTCTTGTGTTTCAAGGAACATGAGATTGACTACATAGTTTTATAGTAATAGTGGCAATGTGGGTTCTAGAAATGCATCCCACAATATTATTATAGTTGTAAGGTACATTGTTATAAGCCACATTATTAGTATGGAAATTATGATCTTGATTATGCTCATTATGATTTTGACCTTGTTGTTGGTTTTGATTCTACGTCTATCCTTGATTGTGACCATTTTGATTATTTCTTGGTGGTGGTGGATCATGTCGAGGAAAAAGATCATTGTAGATTTCCATATCCTAATTTGTGTCTTGATTAGGGGCCAACTTAATTTCTAGTTCACCACTTTTAATAAAGTCCTCAATAATATGTCATAATTGAATGTAATGATATGCATCATGACCAATAACATGATGAAAGTTACACCATTCATTCTCTTTGTATCAATCTAGTCTTGGTTGATCTTGAGGAAATGGCCTTGATACTAGCCATACAATTAAATTAGCTACAACAAGTTTTTTAACACTATTTCAATTGATTCTCCTAACTTGTTAAAGATTCTAAAATTGTTATGAAATGTCCTTCATGGAGGTTCTCTGTAAAGAAGGTACTATATTTGGGGGAGTTAATTATACATTTGGAGGAGGCATATCCTGTACCATTTGCACATGTCTTGTTTCAATCATCCCATTTCC
The DNA here is from genome assembly GCA_037957365.1 of Torreya grandis. Lineage (NCBI taxonomy): Eukaryota > Viridiplantae > Streptophyta > Pinopsida > Cupressales > Taxaceae > Torreya > Torreya grandis. The sequence continues at coordinate 4,232,624 of JARHVA010000642.1, read as the reverse complement.
AATCATGATCTTATTTTTTCTAAAGCCTTTCGGCTTATCCTACATAACTATTTGAATCAGTGATTTAGTCTAATTAAATGCTTGACCTTGCACAAAAATCTTAACAAGGCCCTTAACAATAAGAGCCTTCTCAATCTGTACTCCTTTTTCAATGATTTATTTAAATGAGTTAGCATAAGATAACTATAGATTATGTACAACTTTAGGATGTAAATTCTATGCAAAGATACTAGCCAACTATTTGTCTAGAAAATTATGTTGAAAGTAGCCTACCAATGCTCTCCACCTTTGCAGATATGCAATGAAACTTTCACCATCATGCTGCTTGGTTTTGTATAAGTCAACAATGGTTAATTCATGTTTATGTTATATGAGAAATGGTTAATGAACTTTTTTGATAAGTCATTCCAATCCGTAACTGATCCCTTAGGTAGTTTAAGTAGCCAATCAAGAGCTTGTCCAACTAGGCTTCATGGAAATAGTCATAGTAAGTACTCGTTACTATAAGCAACCTTTTGAAATAAGATAAAGAATGCCTATATGTTTTCACGCGGATCTCCTTTTCCTTTGTATTTTTCAAATTTGGGAGCCTCAAAATGAGGTGGAAAGGGGTTTTAGAGAATAGATAAATCAAATGGATATGGGCATATCTCATCAAATTTGTACTTTTTGACTCTATTATTCATATCTAATCTTTGAACAATTTACTTCATAGAATTGCATTCTTGCATGTTTGGTGCATTTGTGGATTGAATAATATGTTATTGGGGTGGAATGTTCCCCTACTTTCATTATTTTTGGGGTGGAATGTGCTCTTGGTTTCTTTGTTATTGGGGTGGAATGTGCCCCTGATTTCATGTGGATATATAGGGAGTGTATACCCTTTTGATCCATGACTTGGTTATGATTTGATCCTTGAGTTGAGAATATAGGCTATTAATTTTTGGATTGTAAATCATTCCTTGAATTTGGTTTCATTATTTGTCAAATTATAAATTTATATTTTTATTTACCAATTTTTGAGATGGTTGAAAAGAACTACCCAAATTGACTTGTGGGATTTCCTCAATTTGAACTGAATGTTTAGGTTTTTGAGTTTGTAAAGTAACAAGAGGTTCTTGATGATTTAAGAATTCATGTTTCATATCAAATAGAACACTTTGTAAGGTCTCTTATGACTTTAAATATTCTTTTAGGTTACCTTGATCCACTATGGTAATGTCCTCATCTAATATTTGGTGCATACTTTCAACCACATTTCCTTGTTCTTACAAAACATCATTGTGAATTGAAGTGGCAACTAGGGAGCCAATTAAGTCAGTGACAAGTTGATCTACATATTATTGACTTATTATCTTGATCTTAGATAGAATATCTAGATTTGTGGGTTTTAACTCTGTTTGTATTTCCTTTCCTTTGTTAAAGGAAGAATGTATATCTATTTTTGCAAAGTCTTTCTATTTCCATCATTGTTCTCCTTCTCTAACTAAGGTATGTAATTTTTCTATAAGAAACTCAGAAGGTAGTCTATCACCTAATTTTATCAATCTAAAAAGGGATTCATCTTGATATTCTTGGGGTTGATATTCATTGTAATCATCTTTGGATCCTACCATTGTGGGGATATCATAAAAAACAATGGGATTATCTTGACCATCATAAAATTGCTCATCTTCATAACTAGAGCCATAAGAGGCCCCACTATGAGTGCACCTTTAAATCATATCTAAAGAGTTGTTCTATGTGTTTGGTAAACTTTAGATCAATGCTTGGCAACCAAACAAAGTATGTTTTGGCTCTCTTTTTAACAAATAACCAAGGTACCAGTGAGACTAAAAGGGAGGACGGTTTGAAACCACACACAATTTAGAAGATTTGGTTCATGAGTTTACTCAACCTTTGGTAAGGTTTAAATCATATAGATTGGAAGAGGTTAAGGTAACCCAAAGACCCAAGGTGAAAACTAGTACACCAAAGCCTAGATCTTTTTGATACACCCGTACTGTAAAAGCTAGTTTCAACTTTGACAAGTTGACCCTAGAAGTTTAGAGGAAACCTCTTTGTATTATGAAGAAGATAAAATGGACTAAGCAACTCAAGATGTAAAATCATACATGAATCACTAAGTATAAAGCTAGAACCAAATAAGTAGCACAACATCACCGCACGATTCTAGTAGGATAAAATATGATCTAGGACTCAAAGTGTGAGTGATATGCAAGATGATTTGAGTCCACTAAGATGATAATGTGATTTTGAGTTTTAATAAATGACCTTTAATCCAAATGGAAAATTTAACCCAAGTTAAAACAAGCTTAGTGCATAAATGGTGAACCCACTTTGACACACCAACCCTTAGAACTTATAAAGGTTCAATTTTGAATGTGGATTATAAATGAAAGACTTAAAGAAATTGGGTAAAATATATAGAATTAATTGGGTATCATGACTTCACCAAAGTTGATGACATGACAAAAAGTTTTTTATAATAATTTGAACAAGGAAGAAGTGAATTTTCTAATTGGATAGCATAATACCTCCCTTGCTCAAAAAAATTGAGGACAATGTGTTTTGGTTAAGTTTAATGATTTAAAAAGTAGTTTTAGACACAAATCAAGATGAAGTAAGTTAATGACAAAAAAACAAATGTCTTAAGTCTAAACTGACAAGGTATGGCAAAGTGGGGTCTACTAAACTAGTAAAGTTTTGATTATTCTATGGGAATCAATTGTAAAATGACTTTCACGTCAAATAATGTAAAAGACAAGCATGAAAATTGGGTGATCATGGCATTGGATAATTTTAAAAAGGTCTAGTCCTTTTTACAACCATTACATCCCACTATTTGCTTAGTGTAATACGATGTCCAAATCTAGATACGTCCCACGTGCAACTCTAATTAGGAGCCAAATGAAGTCAATGCTAGGAGATGAAACCCTGGGTCAAAGCTTATCTAAAGAACTCATGGGAGGTAATGACATCCCCCTCATAATCCAAATTTGCATAAAAATAAAGAAAGCATGAAATAGAAAGACTTTAGGGTCATTTTCAAGGTCAGCCAAACTTTGACAAGTTTTTGGGGAGTGCTTTAGATGCAATCTTTCTAAGCCTTGGACTAGGCTATTTGCAATAAGAATGGTGCTTTTGATTCCAAGGGTTCCCTAAAGGGGACAAATAGAAGAGCATACATGCATCATTCCTCTTTTTTCCAAACAAAATCTAATTAAACAACTAGTGCAAACAAAAATTGACAAGTGTGTTCAATTTTAATCCCAAATGAAAAATTTGGTGGTGTTCATTTGACCTCTTAGTCTTAAGATTTTGAAATTTGAAAACATTCATCTAAGCATCTAAAATTTTCATTAAACATCAAAACAAAGTTCCTAATTGATTTTTAAACATGAAAAATGTGATTTAAAACATGTTTTTGGCAAATGTCAAGCTTGGTCCTACAACAAAAATGTCAGCATGTACTTTAGCTTTGAAGATCTTTTTGGTTTGAAACAATAAACTTTAGAAAAAGAGCTCTTGGGTCTGTGTTTTAAAAAAACATAGTGACCGATATCAGTTTATATAATCGATGATGGTTACATTTTCTAACTGATTTCAGTTATCTAATAGACATCGGTTATACCAATGTGACTGACAATAGGTATATAACTGATGCCAATTTTTCTAATTGAAGTTAGTTAAGCTATACAACTGATGTTGGTCTTACTAGTTGATGTTGATTACTATGTAAAACTATGGCAAAAAAATTGAAAAATAAAGTTATAAAATCAATTTTAAAAAGTTTTAAGGGTCCAAATGAAAATTTTAAATTTGCAAAATGATCTTATTCAGTTGTGAGATGCATCTAGTCCCACCAGGCATGCCAAGATGTAGAGAGGATTACAAAGCAAGTTAGTCAAGCATTAGTCCATAAATAATGAAAAATGCATAGAGAACTAAATAACTAAACCTATTTATTCCTATGGGAATTACAAAAGATAGCAAGAAATAAATGAAAGAAATCAAACATCATATTACCTTCCCAAATGTATCCACCATACCCATGTGGCTCAAAATCATGTTCTCCCTTGATCAAGCATCCTTGTCTTTATCAATAATGGTGTCAAACTCCTACAATGTCTCAAGAACACTCCATAAAACATAGGCTCGTGATTCCAAATCATTAAACTAGCCTATAAATGAAGCTTGCAAACAAAATCAATGATCAAATTCAAAGGATTATGGAAACAATTTAACATTATAACTTTGCAATATTCAAGATTAAAATTAATGTCCATGGCCTCTCTATTAATATATTTTTGAGAATGGTCAGGATCAACCATGATGTGGATAATCCTCTCTACAACAAGAATATGTGGAATTTGATATGACATTGACATAATGGCATTAGGGTTACTAGAAGAAGCCTATTCATTATTATGATTGTAAGACACATTATAAGGCCCTCTTACTAGACTTGGAAAATTATCATGGGGAAAGTTTTATATAAAACTATCCCCTATCTCTATGGCTCTGTTAGGATCATAGGCTGATGGTATTACAACATAATAAGGTTGATGTTGAACTTATTCTATAACTGAAGGTGAGCTAGCCAAATATTGGGCCATCTATTCTTGGTCTTGCTCCATGTATGGAGGTGTGCTAACCAAATAATTAGCCAAAGGATATTGACTTTGTTTCCCTATTTGAGTGTTGTATGGTGGATAAGTATCTATCTCCCAAACAACATCATCTCCATAAGGGTCTTGAATAAAATACTCTTATGTGACAACATTTCCATATCCTGGATTATACATGATTCCATTACATGTATAATGAGACATGGTAAAATCAAATGGCAAATATTTCATGATAAGAGAGGATTAGAGTTCTACAAACTCTAAAAAGCTATGTCTAAAAAGACAAAAGGTTCAACTAGGTCTAACTTGGTCTAGATGTGGAGTTGTATCTCCAAGAGGTCAATGGAAATATTTGTTAAAAATAGTATAACATCAAATGTCTAATGTTAAATTCTTCACACAAATAAGGTCAAGTAGATGAACTAAAAATAAGATGCCAAACTCTAGGTTCAAAGATGTTCCAAATAGATCTAAACTAGGAAAGGAAAAAGTTAATATATCTTTTGGCCAAACACGACATCAAAATCTAGGCTCAAAATAAGGCATATGATATGAATTTTGGCCAAACATACCATCAAAAACTAGACTTAAAATAAAGGATGATTCTTAATCTAACAAACTTGGAACACTTTGGCATAAATAAGGCAATTGATTCTAGACATAAAAGTGATCAAAATGGTAAGAGGCACTAAACATAAGGCATTTGAAGATGAATTGATTTTCACAAATGAAGGCAAAAATAATATAGTTTTCAAAATTTGGGTCAAAAATTAACCTAAGTTATGCAACCCAAAAGAGAAAGATCTGTGTATCAACCCCTATGTGTCAAGGTCTAAACAAAAACCAATCAATGTTTGGATCTGAACTCAAAAAATTTAATTAAAGACTCAAATTAAGAAAAATTAGGCTTTAATGACCAATAATCTATGAAAATTTGAACAACATGACTATGATAAACAAATATCCAACAAGGCATAAATGATTGGTTCAAACAATGATAATTTGGACACAAGCCAAGACAATTTTTTTGAAATAATTTGGGCAATGTAATAGCATTATCATTCCAAAAATATGTGATAATGGTTTGTTTCAAAGACTTCTAAGGTATGAAACTTGAATTTATTTGGGAAGCATAACATTACCTATTTCAATCAAGTTCCTCACACAACATTTTTGACATAAAAGTTTTCTAAGTTAAAATAAGGTGTCAAATGGATGACATAATGCCTCCTCAAATCATGGAGTAATGTAGACAAAAAAAATCATTTAGGAAATGGTATAAATAATAAAAAAAAAATAGATCCAACCCACCAAAAAATAAAATAATAAATGACAAAAATACAACTAAGTATATCATCCTAGATCCTATCAAGGTGTGGCAAAGTGGGGTTGATTAAAACTCACAAGTTATGACTATCTATATTGATCCCAAGTGTGATTAACATAAGAGAAGCATCACATCCATTGAATTCAACTAATAAACTTATCATGAAAGGGTATATTCCTTTACATGATGATACAATCATTGAAATTCTTAGTGGTATCCCTTAGTTGATCAGACCTAACTCGGGCCTTCACTACTAAAGGAGAGGTTTGTCGCTCAACCCCCTAGCTCTAATAGTATATGTTCCCTTATTTGTACACCCCACCATGGAGCATGGTTGAAACACTACCAAGAGATGAATCCCTAGGTCAATGCTTTCCTAAATAACTTGTGAGAGGTAATGACATCCCCTTCATAAGCTAAAAATGCATGAAAAATAAAGACTAGTAGAAAGACTTTAGGGTTGCTTTTAGATCACCCAATACCATGCAGGTTTTGGGGAGAACCTAGGAATTTTTTTTATAATAATTGGAATAGGCACCAAATGTAATGAAAAGGTTATTTTGATCACTTGAGTTCCCTATAGGGTATGGGGGGAGAGTATACATGCACTATTCTTCTTGCAAAAATGAACAATCAAAAATAGTTTGTAAACAATTACTAGTGAAGTTTGATTTTAGACACCAAATTGAAATGTGATGATGTTCTTTACTTGGACCCTTGGATTAAGTTATAAGTCTTGAGACAATTAAACAAAACCAAATTAAGAAACAACATATAGGTTTTTTTAATCCCAAAGTCCAAATGTTCAAGATTTGGCCTAAGTTCATTTTAAAACACCAACTTGAAATGTTCAAGATTTAAGCATTTGTTTTAAGCACTAAAATGAAATGCTTCTAAGACTTAGCCATCCTAGATTCATTTTAAACACCAACATCCAAATGTAAAATATTTAACATGTTCATTTTAGGACCCAAATTGAAATATGTAAGATTTGACTAATTCTTTATTAAAATCCTAAAACAAAATGTTTGATTAGTCTAAACAAGTAAATTGGTGTTCCAAATCACGTCCATAACTTGTAATTATTAGATGATAACATCTTGATTTGAAGCACTTTATTGTATGAGAAAATGATGTTTGAAATTTAGCTCTTGAGTTTTATTTTTAGACACACAATGACTGTGCTCAATTAGAGATGATCGATGGCAGTTCAAAAGAAACTGTTGTGGTTAATTCATAAAGAACTGATGCTGGTCGATAAGAATTGATGTCAATTTCTTAAGACCATCATCAATCACTTGTGAACCTAAATGAAAAACTATAAAAGATAAACACATTAAGTTAGGCAATGGTTAGCATAAAGATCAAGAAAATGTACAAGGCAAAGCTTAGTCAATGGATTTAAATGCCTTTGAAAGCTAAAAATCATGAATTTGAATGATAGAAAGAATAAAAATGCAAGATTTATTAATGTTTTCCCCCTAAAATCCCACCATCAATGGTTTACATAGAATTAGGGGTGGTTGAATATAACTATGGCTAATTTAGGCAAAATTATCAGTGGTTATACCTGACCATAAATGGTATCTATGTAGATCTGAGAAATATAAAGAAAGTAAAATATGACCAAAACAAGGTTAAAAATGCAATTCTAAAGAGATTTAAGCATCTATTTCTCAGTTTTTGACTTGAATATTGATATCTTTGATAAATTGGGTGCTCATGGTCCCATCAGGCATTCCATTTGTGATTAAAGAATCCAAGAAGGGTGGTTAGATCATATGTCAGCGTCATAATGAAAATCAATCAAAATGAAAACAAACATACTAACATGCATAACACTATCTTACCTAGATCAAAGGGAGGATCATGGTGAAGAAACACAAATGAAAAAATAAAAACTAAAAATGGAAAGAAATCACATAATTCCTTACCAATTCCTTGAATGCTCCAAGAGGTTTCTTCATTTAGATTGCTCAGATTGTGCTCAAGATGTCTTCATCAATGGGGCTTGGATATCTCTACCTCTTCTTGGTACCATGGTTAGCTTGGATTTAGCTTTTATATGGCTTGGATTGGGTTAATTTTGGCATTATAACACTATGTATTTTCTTCATGCCCTAAATCCTGCATTATGACTTTACTGTATCCCAAGCCCTCTAAATGAAGAGGCAAATGCTTTTATTTATAGGTTTAAGAACTAGCCTCAACCCAAGGTGATTTAAGGTGTAGTTGGGGCTTTTAATGGTTTCAAACCTTACCTTTTTGAGTTGATTAACCCTAATAGAGTTAAAAGGTGTCCAAACCTCATGATTATCATGGAATAGGTGTGATTTGAGATATTTTGGATTTTGGACAACTCACAAAAGCTAATGATGAAAACCTAGGATATTATTTGATTTTGAATTTTTCTTTTTTAATAATTCATTTAATTACTCAAGGATGAATTCGATTAGGGCTTGATTATTATTTACATGTTAATTAATCCCTTTTAGGCTTTTAAATATTTTAGAAGTTTTGATTTAATTGATTTGGGCATTTGCTCCATTTAATTGATTTTTGGGATAAATTTATTTAATTGCATGTCATGAAGCCAATTTTGAGACATTTAGAAATTATTAAGCTAGATGTTCAATGGTTGGTAATAATCAATCTAAACTCAGGTATGAAGCCATTGCTGGCTACTTTTAGGTGTCTACATATAGTAAGTTAGCTAGTTTGCATCCAATTGACATGATGCACCCTTGTGTTAGCTATAATTGGGACTATTTAGTGTATTTTGAAACTTATATATTTTTGAAAAACCCCACTTACTATGGAATATCTTGCCAGATGCTGAGTACTTCATACTCTAAGTTCATGTCATGCACTAATGTTTAAAAGATAGAGGGAGGATTGAAAATTCTACCTACACCTATTCTTTAATTTTTGGATTAAATACTTAATTACTTTTAAGCATTAGTATATCGGTGAAAATTTTAGTAGAATTTATGCACATCTTATCCATTTTAGGGATAGGATGTACATTTTGTGTTATTTTATATTTTCTTTTATTTACATGTGTGTTTTGGGTCTAAAATTATTTGTTTGATTATCAAGTCAAAATGAATCATAACCTTCACATGTTTTCACACCACTTTGCATTAAGAGGTGTTACTTTGCCCATTTTGTTTCACACATTTTTCCATAGAGTTTTATTACAAAACCATTTGTGTGTCACTTGTTTAATAGGGCATTATTACACTACATCCATTATTTCAAACATTTGCCTTAGATTTTTATCCAAAACCATTGTCATATCATTTGTTTGAAGGAGCATTGTTACGCTACCTAAATTGTTCCAAAATTCCTATCTCGTTTGAAACCAAGTTCCAAAATTATTCATACCTTTTATTTCAAATGTTTGGTTACGCTGCTCTTTTTGGTCTAGCCTATTTACCTTAACAAATATGAGTATTTTTACATTAAATTTGAAATTTAATATTTTGAAGTGCAAATCCTAAACTAATAAGGTTTAAAATGAAGCCTCATCTAATTTGGGCTTAGGTTATTTACCTCTTTCATTTGGATTGTCTTACTTGGGTTGATTTCTTATTTTATCTAAAGACCCCTTGCCTAGACTTAATGGTTATTTATTATCATGTGTCTTATTTTAGCATCCTTTGTGCTGAGTTTATTTCCATGTGCCTTGTTTGAAGTTTGTTGTGTTGAGTTATAAAATGTCCTAGTTCCATTAAAAAAGAGTCTTTTGTGAGCCAATTACTAAGTCTTTTATGAGCCAATTATCGAGTGTCTTGATGAGACCATAAAATGGCTCATTATATCCATAAAATAACATCATTTTTCTTACATATGAAGTGGATATAAATATAGTTTTTAAACTTATGGTTTATTTAAAATAAAATGGCAAGTATACATCATGGTTATGTCTTTAGAATTCATTGTTATCTATTTCTAATGATTATTGGGAAAATGATGTCATTGTGTACATACACAATTCATACTAAGCTATAATGATTCAAAGTATGAAGAGTAACCATTCAAGAATCTTGTTGAAGTAGTGTCAGAGTCTTATATAATGGATCCAACATTTTGGTCAAGTTAAAAATTCCCACAAGCTTGCTATGGACTCTCATAGGCTTGTTACAGACTCCCATAAGATTGATAAAAAATCCTATAATAGCTACGGACTGTAACAAAGAATCTATGGATTACATTAGACCTACTATAATTTACATTAGACTTGCTATAGATTACATCATATTTTCTATGAACCATACTAGGCTTGCTATGGATTACATCAAGTTTGATATGGACTACATCAGAGTACTACAAACTTCAACATAGCTACTATAGATTTGTTTGGGAGTATTTCTAAATGTATTCTAATTATTTTTTGGTCTATTCTAGCTAACATAAGAAAACTTTCCATTTGGAGCCTTTATATATATAGATTTTGATATGTAAACTTTCCATTTATAGATTGTTCCATTTGGAGCTTTTATATATATAAATTTTAATATGTAAACTTTCCATTTATAGATTGTATCTAGCTATAAATTTATATATTTTCATTCCATTAAATTTCTCTCCATATTTTATGGAGATTCAGATTAAGTTGTAATAGATTACATTCTTATAATAAATATCTCTCTCTATATTTTGTGGAGATTGAGATAATATAGAATATCTAGGTTGTTAATCCTAAATAAGGTATTGGTTGGAAGCATGAGATTATAAATGCAACCTTCCACACTTAAATGAATCAATAAATATACTTTTCTTTCCATCATTCTGAGTAATCTATTTTAAAACTTAAGTTCTTGAATAAATCCTCTTCCAAGGAATGAGCTAACCACTCATTCTAAGGAAGATGGATCAATGTATTTTTATTTATTTCTTTATTATGTAATTATAATTTTATTGTAAATTATTATTTTATTTATTTGCTGCTATAAACATTTCTTTTTGTACAGTTTATTTTAAACCCATAGGTGTTTTATTTGTTTATCATTTATTTTTAATTTAACAATTTACTTTCTACAAGTGTGATTTACTTTTTTCAAGTATGATTTTCAATTCTTGCAAGTGTGGATTGTGATAAAAAGAACCATTTGCCAAATATCTCTTTCTCTTATTTCATACAACCTTTGGACACTAGCCCTAGTTTTACATTATTAAATGAAATGGATTGATGACCTTCATCATGTCTTCCAAGCCAATTACCTTAGCATTAGGTTTTTTTCTAAGTTGTTTATCAAGTTTTTCCAAGCCAGTTACCTTAGATTTAGATTACTTTCAAGTTATTGTTTTAGATCAACCTTTGTTTTTGAGTTTAACATTATTTTACATGCTAATGATTATAACCACCTTTGGGAAAATCATTATTATCCTTTCAACCTAGTTCATGATTGTTCTACCTTATATACACACCTTTTCCATTGATTATAACTACCTTTGGTCAAATTAGTATCTTTTGATAGACTAGTGTTGAGATTATTTCACCTTTTCCATTGATTAAAACTACCTTTGAGAAAATCAATATCTTTATTAGACCAATTTCAAGTTTTTTTTACCTTTGCCACTGATTATAACCACCTTTGGGAAAATTAGTATCTTTGTTAGACTAATTTTGAGTTTTATTTTCACCTTTACTATAGATTATAACTGCCTTTGGGGAGATCAGTACTTTATTAGACTGATTTCATGTTTTTATTATATATTTGCCTAGTTTAGTTATTTTACTCTTTGGACCTCTTTTACAAATCCAATGGTTTTTTATTTTAGACCTTGGTTATTTGTCATTTTCTACCTTTATTTTTCAATAGATGTAGTTATAGATTTAAACATGCCTCATTATACACATAGTAGGATTATGTACAATCCTAATTATGAGAACTTTATTACTAGTGACCTCTTTGTCCAAGAGTCATATGGTGATGATATAACATATGAGATGGATCAATATGCATCTTATAATATTCCATATGTTGAACAAAGGTAGGACCCACTAGCATAGTACTTAGTGAGTACGCCATCCTATCTAGGCTAAGAACAAGAGAAAATGACACATCACCTTGCTCAAGTGATGCCTATTATTGAATAAATCCAAAAATAAGATCCCTACTACATAAAAACACCAATGCAAACAAGATATGATCCATACTTGTTTGATCACCATTTACTAGAGAACAAAGACAAAATTCTAGTCAAGGCAATAGAAGTAGGAGCCAAATTCTTGGTAGACTTTGCATATGAAAGTCTTTCTAGTTTGATTAGAACTCTTAGTAATGTGCCTCATAATTGATAATTTAAACAAACATCAACTAGTTATATTCAAGATTTAGTGAAAGTTCCTCAACAGAGTTAAAGTGTACTTGCAAAATGAAAAGGCTCTATGGATGATCAATTGGAATAGGTAAAATAAATGTACCAAAATTACCTTAACCTAGTTTGAAATTTTAATTCGATGGATACATAAAACACACCACTTATATAGATAACTCCTTTAACAAGGCCACACATGGATTTGTCAAGCTATGTAAATTAAAAAAATAGACCCCTTTAGCCAAAATACACTGGTAGGTGATATGTATAATGTCCCAATTATGATAGAATACATTGTAATTAAAATAAAAAACCTCACTCAAAATATAAAAGATAGCATGCAAGTGAATTTAAATTTAAACCAAAGTGGATCTAATGTACTATCAATCAAGACATAATAGGTTCCTCTAACCAATACCACAGATGGTTTACAACAACAAGGGATAGGTATGCCTATTTTCCAAACATAATAAAAGACCTCCACTCCTCAACTAATTTCTTCCTTGAGTGTACAATAGGGGGTAAATAGCTAAGAAAAACAAACTAAAATACCACTTCAATAAGTGCAAAACACTATGTAATCTCAATAGGTGGAAAAAAATGTTCTACCACAACAAGCACAAACCAATATACCTCAAAAATCAAAAACATTACCTAATATACATGTTTATATTGGTCAAAAAGTGAAATTTTGTCAATAAAAACAAATGCCAAACCCTCATCAAGTGCTTAACCAAAAATAGGTGTTTAATCAACAACAAGGTTATAATGTACAGTAGGTACCAGGTGCTAGATAATAACTACCTTTCACCCAACTAGTATCACACATACAACAATGGTCTAACTTACAACACCTTTAACAACAGGCATTTAGTCAACAATGTGTTTCATTTATATAGTAGGCTTCAATGAGTAGACAAAAGATTCCTTCCCAAACCTAATAATACCAACATATTCTACTTAGCCAAATGTCATTACCACAACCACAATTTACCAACTAAGGTTATGTAGCCAACCCTAGCTAGAATGTTTTCCAACAACAATGTATTTTATATAAACAATACAATCCCAATGCATGGATATATATACCTGGTCCTTTGACCAATCAAACCAACATTATATAGTATGCCATTCCTTCATATCCCTATCAAGATAATCCACCTTTGACCATGTAACCCCAACAAAAATAGGCTACCCTATCCAACTTCCTAGATCAAGATTTGCAATAAATGAAGGATTAAATTCAAGCCATTCAAACCAGAAATCAAACAAATAAGGTCAAATTAGACAAAATATTCTTATATATATTCAACATGGATTATCTTTAAATACCATTTCCACTAGGTTATGAGCTACCAAAATTTGATAAATATAAGGGAAAAGGTGACCCCAAAGAGCGTATAAATGAATTATTTTTTACTTACCAACTAGTGGCATATAGTGGCATATATTTGATTCTTATTTTTAGAATAAGTCTAGCTAGATAAGCCTTAGATGGGATTTTTAAATTACCAAAGAATTTTATGCCAGACTTTGATGACCTTTTTGAGAAGTTTATGTAACATTTATTGTATATTATCTAACACAAGATTATAATTATGGATTTGGGCCAAGCAAAATATAAAAATAGTGAAAGGTTCACTACTTATCTACAATTTTAGATAACACTTGTGATCTAGTTCACTCATAACTTGCCAAATAAATACTTGGTTATGATTTTTACTAGGATCCTATATAGTGAGATGTCTTACCATCTTGAATTACAATGTGCTCATACATTTGAATAGGTTATTGAGAAAGGAATATAGATTGATAAAGACCTTATCAACAAAGGGATCATAAATATATCTTCTTCCAACTAGAGCCAAAATTAGCATCAAGGCCAGCAAAACTAAAATCAAATCCATAACCAAAATCAAAACCTTATCTAAATACTAGCTTCAACACTAGGCCAGGACAACAATAATGAAATACCAAAGCCTAAAACATAACAAGAATGATATTGGTAATGGGGTCATTGAATCATGCCATGTAAAAATGGTGAAAACACTAGTTTTCCATTTACCTCTGCCCATTCATCAACTAAAACCTTCATTCATTCAGCCAAGGCCTCCATAAAACCAATAGCCATAAAATCAAGCCTAATTACAAGCCCCTCCTCTAAAAAAAAATACCACCCATTTCTAGATAATTTAGTGACCTCTAGAAACCTATTAAGTTTATATTTCATAAATTGGTTTAGGAAATTATGATTAGTTGGCCTATGCCAAATTTGTTCCCTAAGGAATTAATTTTCTTAACTGGTATAAAGAACATGAATTATGTGAGTAGAATCATGTTAAAGAATATTTTATATGCTGATATATCTTGATAAGGCATCTAATTAAGAATATACTATAAAATGGAGAGATATAAAGAGATACCCATGCTCCTCTAACCAATCATAACTTGGTTATTTATCAGAATCTATTTTCTCAACATAATAATAGCCAACAATAACAACAATGATGATAAATAAATCCACCATAAAATTAACAATAATAACATCAGCCACAAGAATAATAAAAAATGGTCAGAACCAAGGGAAGATAGACCAAACCAACTAAGGATGCCATCATGCTATTGTGTATACCTATAAAAATGTTGTAGGACATGTCTTAGGTAGTCATGTTTCCATTATTACCATTAATAACCAGACAAATACCAATAGACCAAGACCCACACCCAAAAAATGCTTATCAACCAAACAATGCCTACCAAGATCTTTAGGTTAGTAATCCTTCTTTAGATCATGTTAGTATCGAAGCTCAACACTACCTGAGAATTATCATTCTAGGCCTATTTACCTCTCTTGATAATTACCAATTTCCTATACTAGATCGAGATTGTGCAATCAAAACTCAATGAGCCAATATTACTATCAAGGGAATGTAACCAAATACCATAGATGGGCCCATTCATACCTCCATGCCTATCAAAAGCAAGCCAATTTACAAAATCAAAAGGAAGACTTATGACATTATGGAGCAACTAAGGGAGTCACTTGTGTAAATATCCATCATGGATTCACTACATACATCTAGCATACACAAAAACATCCTAAATGATTACCTGAACCAATCCCTTATACTTGATGACATCATGTTAAATAAATTTCAAGCCATGGTAGGACATTTGGCCCCTATCCAATGACCTACCTTTGACCAAAGTGACATGTCATCCTTGGGCCCATTACATAATATTCTATTTTACATCAAGGTTAGCATAATAAACCCTAAGGTTAAATACATCCTTGTAGACAATGGTTTGGGTCTCTTCATTATGTCTCTAAAGTTGGTAACACATCTTAGATATACAATGGCTAAACTACAACCAAATACCATTATTATCAAGGCATATGATAATGGTGAATGAGAATCACAAGGTATTATCAGCTTACCAATGGTCATTAGGCCTTTGAACCATGACACTCTATGTCATGTCTTGGACCTTAAATTATCTTACAATCTACTGTTGGGTTGACCTTAGATCCATAAAATCAGAGTTATACCTTCCACACCACATCAGTGTATTAAATTTACCCATTCAGGGATGAAAGTGACTATATAAGTGTCTTGAAGTAGAGAATAAGATCTATAATTATCATTCTATCTTGAATATTATTCCCAAATCTAATAGAGGAAAACAAAATAAATCCAAAGCCATTAAAACAAGACCAAAAGCCAATTACATTGACCCTGAGGGCTTAACTTCTACCTCATCTTCACCTCCACCAGACATTACCAATCACTTTTATATACATGAAAAAGGTATAGGCGAATATAATACCCATGTTTCCTTACATATTGTCAATATTTCATAAAACACAAAATCTTATGGGAGACCTAAGGCTAAGACTACTCACATGGAGTGGTAGACCAAGGGAAAATCTCAGCTCGACAAACCCATTGCCTAGAATAGGACCCCTTAGCTGAAGATGATTCATGGCTTTATATTGATGAGATAGATGACTATTACCAAGGTGCAAAGTATCCTATTCATAACCAAATTATGGATCACCTAGCTTATGAAGGTATAGGCATAGGGATACATTAATAAAGAATGATCAAGTTAGTTTCAATGACCAAATATAAAGGAACCCATGGTATTGGATTTAAACTACATAGTGTTGACCCCACATGCCCTATTCTAATTCCAACACCATTAGTTAGTGAAGATGATGCTGACAATGATGAATGGTATGATTATATCATCTATGATGACCTTAAACACATAAATTTATTTAACCCCTATGCTATTTGTACCATTAATCTTGTTTATCACCCTATTCCACTTACCCTTTATCACCCACAATTGGTAGATTGGGATCAATAAAAGTCAATAATTCCATTCGATGAATTTGAAAATGATGAATACATCTATAACTTTTGGGTTTGAGGGATCATATTCCTCTAGGAGAACACATGAAAGGATTTTGAATTAGATTAGATCTTGCTACCTATTTTAGAGAGTAGGTGAAATTCTTTGGTTAAAAATAAAAAACAAAATTAAGGTTTAAAAGTGAAAATCTCTTTGAGGTGCTTTTAGACCAAGGAAAAAGTTAAAAAAAGGAAAGTATCTTGGTGAAAACCTATTTTAGGCACCATTCACATGTAGCACATGAGACCAATAGTCCAAGCCTGATTTATGTATAAAAAATTAGTATTGAATAGTGGAAATTTTTTAGATACATTATTAAAGAGTGACTCAAAGTATTTGTAGTATGGCCTTTACCAGTATTAGGATATTTTAATTCCTCTTACTTGGGAGAATTAGACAAGCCATTATGGCCAAAGGAATTTTCCATTACCAACTAGTTTACTTCCTTATTGACTGTTTTAGAAGATAGTTCTACACTTCTCATGTAAGACACCTTAGAGGTTAATATTGGGAATTTAAAGGAGCCAAAATAGATCAAACTAGGTGCATCCCTCACTAAGGAACATGAGATTTTTACAACCCTTTTGAGGGAGTTTGTTAACATATTTACATGGGCCTATTTGGATATGCCTAGTTTGGACATTACCTTGGTTGTACGCCATCTTGTTGTACATATTGATGCTAAATTAGTTAAATATATTTTCCAAAAAATGCATCCTCATATTGACGTGCTAGTCAAGAAAGAGTTGGAGAAAATCTTAGACGTGAGATGCATTCGATCAATTAATTACTCAAAATAGATCTCAAGAAAGTATAAGGCATCAAAATATTAATAGTAAGTGGAATTATCCATTTGTAAAATGTTAATAAAATAAAATTAAATAATATTAAAAGCTTAGTTGAATTATCCATTTGTAATTAATGAATATCTTAAAATGGAAATTCTAAAATTAAAAATATCAAGCCTTTTCATCATTGCCTTTATGAGTTGTCAAGCTCTTCTAAAATATTCCAAAATAAATAATTTGAAATCCATGCCTAGTAATTTAAAATCATAATTATATGAATTTTTTTATTGGAATAACACAAGACTAACCTCCCATATACATAATTCTTATTTTACATTTTGGCATGCCCAGTGGGACATGCACCCCATGAATTTTCTCTCAAGGCCTTTTAGGACATCCTCCTAACAATTTTCATGTCAAAATTCAAACTTGCTAATCAAAACAAGTGAAAATAGAGGCTCAAGGACATTTTAATAGAAATAATGATGTTGTTCTATGTATTCATGTTTTTAATCTCTAAAATCATGATATTGTATAATATTGCTACTCTTATAGTTGTAATTTTATCATAATTTCTATGATATTTTCATAATTATCATATTTTTGTCCTTAACCATCATAGTTTACTAACTATTTGTGTTTGTAGGGAAGATTTAAAATAATGAAAATATCACATTTTTGTAGTCATGATATTGACAATATTGTGACTTTATAAGTTATGATATTACTAAAATTTTAGCGATATTGCCAAAACATTAGTGATAATATTGCCTTTAACTACTATGGTCTATTGCTAACCATTTGATGTCATAGGGTTAAGTTGAAATATTACTCAAATTTATATGGTATTGTCTTTATTTCAATTATATAATCTTAATAGTATCTATTTTTCACTAATAATCTATTTTACAAGCAATTTGTGGTATTGTGCTAATTGTTGTGGTTTTACAGGAATAGTCATAGTATTGCTCTATGTTTCTGCAATTTTGCACTCTGTGTAAAATTTTAGAAACTTGAGAGTTAGATTTGAAAATACATTTATTCACTCATGATTTAATTCTAATCACAAAGACCCCCTAATGTGTTTTTCAAGACCCAAAGGCCAAAAGGAAGACATTTAAAATATTCTAAATTGAAAATTTCACATTTTAAATTGGTGTTTTAAAAATGTTTTTGCTTAAGTCATTTTTATCTTTCAAAGTTATCAACAAAAATGCCAAAGGATCAAAATCCATCATATAATTCATTTTGGTGCTATAAAAATGAACTTTCAATTTAGTTAAATACTCATAAGAGTTTCATTTTTATGCTTGTTTGTTGAAGTGTTTTTTTAGCAAGATGAGTGATGCGTGTATGCTTTCCCATCATCCCCTTTAGGGAACTTGGATGATAAAAACTACTTACTCTTGGAATTTATCACTTTGGTCCAAAAGTTTGGAAGGAAAGTCGCTAATTCTCTCCCCAAATTTTTATGATTTGGGAGAGCTAAAAATGACCCTAAAGTCCTTTCACTTGTCTTTATTTTCATGTGTTTTGGCTTGTGAGCGGGAGTTCATCACCTCTTCATGGGTTCTCTAGGGAAGTGTTGACCTAGGAATTCATATCTTGACATCATTTGGACCCCACTCCATGGTGGGATATATATATATATATATATATATATATATATATATTGAGGGTGACCCATTGGGATGCTTGTTTTGAGTGGTTAAAATAAGCTCTATTAGTGGTACTTGGCCTTAAAATGTAGGGATAACTCAGACATCATACTACACTGAGCAATTGACTAATGTAATAGTTGTGAAAAGGACTATACCTTTTCACAACAAGCTAATTGATGTAGATCCAAATGATGTGATTGTGCCCTAGTGTTTTCCACACATATGGGACCATCTATAAATGAATGAAAATGAATAGTTTAGATAACCCCACTTGTTGTAGACATTGTTTTGATATAGGGAAAGTAGCTCAAAGTTCCATGTCATCATACAAACTCTTGAGAGAAGAGGGGACATAAAAAACCTACTTTTCATGAACTTTTAATTTTTGGATTAACAACTTAAAATCCTCTCAAGATAAACTATATAGATAGAATTTGATAGTATGATGTAACCTTGTCAATTTTTGGATTTAAGACATTACGCTTAGGTGTTTTTATCATTTTATCCTCTTTTACTTACATGTTCTTGAGTCTAAAATATTTGTTTGTCATACCACATAAAAAATGAGTCTTATGTATACAACACTCCTTTTTTTAAAGAGACATTATATTATCCATTTGACATCACACATTTGCCTTAGTCTTTTGCCAAACCTTTGTGTGTGTGACACTTATTTGAAAAGGGTGTCATTACATTGCCCAATTCATTCCAAATCTTTGTGCCTTAGGAGTTCTTTGAATTTTTTTTCCATACCTTTAGATCACAATAGTGTCATCATGTTGCTTGAATTGTTTCAAAGACTTGTCACCTTGTGTCCAAATTGTCAATCAAAACCATGTGTGCCTTTTGGATATATACCTAGTACCATCATACCATTCATTTTTGTCTAGCTTGTTATGTATTTTGAGAAACCTAATCTTCTGAGTTAAGTTTGAAATTAGCCTTGACAAGTTCAAATATAAACATTAATTGGTTTATATCTAGGCCTTGTGTAATTTTTTATTAGGTGTTCACCCTTTAATTTTGGATTGTACAACTTATGTTAATTCCTTACTCAATTTACAGACTATTTTTGTGCCTAGATTTGGGGAAGTAGTCTACCTTCCATGTGCCTACAATTTCATGTATTTTTCCAAATGATCAAATTTATGTTTAAATCTGAATACCTAGTTTGTGTCAAAGTGCTTCAAATTTTTTATATTAACTCTCTTTCTTTTTAGACCTCATTTTGTTTAAATTCTATCTTTTGTGCCTTTTCTAAAAGTCCTAGTAATACCTAATTTGAGACTAGCTTTTGTGCCTTATTTTCCAAAATCCCTAGCAACCTTATTTCTTTAGACCTAGATTAGACTTATTTGAACCACTTTGTACCTAAATTTTGGCATTATTATTTTATTTCATCTCTTTGACCATTTGTGTAAGACATTTGATGTTAGACATCTGACACTAGACTATTTTAGACTAAGTTTTAGCACATATATTTTTGGAAAAATAGCTCCATTTCTTAGACCAAGTTAGACCAAGTTTGGACCATTTGTCCTTTGGACATTATTTTTAAGAGTTTTTATAACTCTAATAATTTTCACAAAATGTTCATTATTGATTTGGATATGTCTTATTACATTCGTAGTGAAGGCATGCATAATCCAAGTTATGATAACATCGTTGTACAAGATGACTTTGTTCAAGACCCCTATGGTGATGATATTGTTTGTGAGATAAATCCTTATCTTATTCAAAATACTCAGTCTAGGGAACAAAGCCAAAATCCCTTAGCCCATTATTTGGTGAGCACACCTTCTTATTCAGAGTATGACTAAGAAAAAACCATGCAATACCTTGCTAGCATACCATCCGTTATTGAATAATTTCAATAATAAATGTATCAAATTTTTATATTATGCCATCAACATATGATCCTTATTTATTTTATTGTCACTTAATTGAAAATAAAGATGATGTTTTAGTTAGATCCATGGAGGTAGGGGCCAAGTTTCTAGTAGACTTCCCCCATGAAAATTTTACTAGTCTAGTTAGAGTGCCTCTCAACATACCTTTTAACCAAATCATTGAACATGTATCTACTATCTATTCTTAAGGTCTCATGATGATGTCATATCAAAACCCCAATATGATTTTTATATGAAAGGGACTCATGGAGGACCAATTTATACAAATGCAAACAACATATCAAACTTATTTGAATCTAGCACATAACTTTAATAACATGGCCACGTCAAATGATCCTCTCATAGAGTTAGCTCCTTCAACATGAGTATTAATAAAATTAACAAGTCAATATAATTTGGTTTTAGACCCATTTAATCAAAGAACTTTAGTTGTGGACATGAACAATGCTTTAACTTGAACCATATCCTCCCATCAAAGCCATAATTCCCTTAAAATTAGGCCTATTTACTAAATCCAAAATAAAATATCACATCTCAACACATGAAATTATAATAACTAATCCATATATACATATTCCTATTCAATTCACTCAAAACAACATTCCATAATAAACCATTCCTACATTCTACCCCAGTCAAGGTAATCCACCTTTGATGACTAAACCTCCACCTCAAGATAATGTTCCATCTAGTTTCTTAGCACAAGAACTGTAGCAAATGAAGGATGAAATCTCTACCATTCAAGTAGGGAAACAAACCAAGAAGTTCAAGTTATATGATGTGTGTTCCTATCCATTCAACATGGAGTATCTATAAATACCATTTCCTCTAAGGTATAAACCACCAAAATTTGATAAATACAAGGGTAAAGGAGATCGTAAGGCTCATTTGACAAAATTCTTTGTTGCTTGATAACTAGTGGATTAAAATGACATATACATCCTACTATTGTTTTCTCTAAGTTTAAAAGGATAGGATTTAGAGTGGTTCCTAAAGTTGTCAAAGAATTCTATATCTAATTTTGATGACCTTTTAGACAAATTTGTGTAGTATTTCTCATACAATATCGAACATGAGATTTTGTTGGTAGATTTGACTCAAGAAAAGTAGAAAGTTAGTGAAATATTTAAAATATATCTTTAGAGATGGAGAGAACTTGCTATTTTTTTCACTCATAGCCTACTAGACAAGCAATTAGCCATTGGGTTTACTAAAAATTTTCACAGTGAGATATCTTATCATCTAGAATTATAATATGCATATACCTTTAAGGAGCTCATCGATAAAGGTTTGATAATTCAAAAGGACCTTATTAAAAAATGAATCATCAATTTAACCTCATATAACCAAAATTAGAACCAAAACTAGAGCATAGGCCAAAATCAGAACCAAAATCAAGTCCAAACACAAACATCTACACCAGCCCAGGCTAGTAATTATGAAAAATCCAAGTAATTCAACCACAAAAATAATGTTGTTGGAAATGGAGTAATTAAATCACATCATATAAAAATGGTGAAAATACTATCTTCACAACCAATGATGTAAATTAAACTTACTCTTCATCATCAACCCATTCAATAAGTACAACCTTCCTAGCAACCTAGACTAGCTCAATAAATGCAGCAACCATTACTTTTACAAACCCCACCTCCAAGGATAAATGTCCCTACTTGTCAAGTATTTAGTGCCCTTAGAGAGCCTATTAAATTCATGCTTCACAAGCTATCCACTGCTAACATGATTAGTTGGCCAATTTCTAAGCATTATCTTGAGGGTATTCTATATCTAGACTATTATTGAGAGAATGAGTTCTAGGAATACCATCATGTTCATGGACATAATCTATGTCGATGTGTGTAGATCAAACACCTCATTGAAAATATGTTGGAAAATAGAGAAATTACATTAGATAATAAAGCATCTACATCCAATAAGAACTTGGGTATCTACCAAAACCCTTTTCTACAACATAATAATAACAACCAATAATAATAACAATAAAGGCTAGAATAATAGAAATAAAAATATCAATAGTTGAGACAACAAAAACAATATCAACAATAATAAAAAAAATGTCAACTAAATTTAAGGAACCAAGTCTAGAATAATTCTAATACCCAGTAGACTTACCATGTATTTGTACATGACTACACTAAAATTATAGGTCATATTGCAGGAGTTTGCATTTCTATATTACCATTAATCTAAGACCAAGTGCCTACATAACAAAACTATTTCCAAACAATTCTAATTAACCCATCTATGCCAGTGATCCTTCTTTGACCTGGGAATGTAAATAAACACACCATCAACTAGGGATTACTACTTTTAGACCTTATACTGATAACTTGCCATTTCTTTGTGACCATAAATAAGTGCATTGGAATTGAGACTTGTCCTATATGTCCCCTGTACCATCATTTTATATCAAAAATGGTCCTACATCTAATCTTGATTATGTAATCACAACTTGGCAGTCAAATATTACCACTCCTAACCCATAATCACCTACCATGGAGCCCATACAACCCACCATCTTAGTTAGGAACAAGCCATATACTGCTATGAAGGAAAATATGTTTGATATTGTGGAATAGATTCAAAAGATACTTAGACAAATATTCATTTTGGATTATTTGTGTATGTCTAGTTTCCATAAAAACATCCTAATAGAGTTATTAGGCTAATCCTAAGTTCTCACTAACATAAGCCCAAACAAATTCCAAGATTTGGTTGGACATGTAGCACCAAGCCAATAATTAACCTTTGACCAAAGTGACATGTCATCCTTTGGACCTCTTCATAATAATCCATTGTACATTGAGGTTTTCATCATGTAACAAAAAGTGAAACATGTCCTCATAGATAATGGGTTAGGCTTGAATATTGTGTCTCTAAAGCTCATCAAGCATCTTGAATATACAATAGTCAATCTAAATCTATAATAAATCACTATCAAGGCCTATGACAATGAAGAGAGAGAATCATAAGGCACCATAAGCTTACTAGTTATCATTACACCCTTGACCCACAAGACACTATACCATATGTTAGACCTAGATTTGTCATACAGTTTGCTTCTAGGTAAACCTTGGATACATGAAATCCATGTAATCCCTTTGACATTGCATCAATGTCTCAGTTTCTCTCACTCAGGTATGGAGGTTACCATTGATGGCAATTTACAACCTTATGATCATTGTAAAAATTTAGAGGTTGAGTATGAAAGTTACAATTATCACTTTGGCCTAGATCTAGTTCCCAAAAAGGATAAAGGTAAAGAAATACTTTTGAATTGTTAGAATCTAGTTGTATTGACCTATATAGGCTTGATGCATATTTACATATGCCACATCCTGAATTGTCTAATCATTTTACCATCTCAACCAATAACTCAGGAGAGTATTTGAATCATGACACTTTTCACATTGTCAGTATTCCATAGAACCCCAAGTCATATGGAAGACCTAAAGCCAATCTACCTTGCATAGAATGGAAACAAAAAGGAAAAGGCAAGCTCCATAGTCCAACACCTATCATTTTCACACTGGCTACTAGCTAAGAATAAGACCCTCTTGCCAATGATAAAACTTGGTTATACAATGACAAATTGGTTAACTATTACAAAAATTCCAAATATCCCATTCCTAACTAGGTCATGGAGAACCAAGCCTATGAATGAAGGAGGAGATATTGGGACAAATTAATAGGGTACACTAGAGCCCATTTATATAACATAATATAAAGTAGCCTATGGTCTTGAAACTAAACTACCTAGGGGTGACCCCACATATCTTATTCATGTTCTAACACCAATGACTAGTGATGATGATGATGACAATGAATCAAAGTCTGATCATAGCCTTTACAAAGAGCTTACCAATACTAATCTATTTGACACCCATGAAATTTTTAGCCTTACCCCCTATAAGATGACATTATCTACTTCCTCTATATCACCCTCAACTTATCACCTAGGACAAATAAAAATCCACAATGCCCATAGATGAGTTTGAGAATGATGAGACATTTTGCAATTTTATAGGCCTAAGAGAAAATATTCTATTGGGAGACCATAAACAAGGGTTATCTATCACACTAGATATTGTGACCTATTTTGGAGAATGGGTGAACACCCTTAGCCATAAACAATTAAATAAAACATTGAGGTCACAAAGTGAAAACATCTTTGAGGTGATTTTGGACTAGGGTAAAAGTAAAGATAAAAGCCAGTCCTCTAGTGAAAACCTATCTCAGACCCCATTAGATGCAAGTGTTTACCTTTCCTCAAATGAATCTTAGGAGATCACCAATGATGAACTTGATTTTGGGTCCAAGTTCAGTTATGAAAAATAACATGCCTTTGATCGAATTATTCAATAATTTTTTATAGTGTTTGTAACATGGACATTCCTACCATTGGGAGATTTAGATTCATCTTATCTATAAAAATTAAAGTCCAAATAGAGGACTTTGCCATTGCCATTGAATTCAAATCATTGCCAACCATTCTAGAAGATGGTTTGACTCTTCAAATCATTTCCTATTCAGACATGCCAATTTTGGACCCCACCTTAGTTATACACCACCTTATTGTACATCATCTTATTATACATCCTAATGCCAAAAATATGAAATAAAAATTGCACAAGATGCATCCTTGCATTGCTATATTACTAAAGAAAGAGTTTTAAAAACTCTTAAAAGTGAAATATATTTGACTAATTGACTACTCAAAATGGATCTCAAATGTTGTACCAATCAGTAAGAAGCTAGAAGAAATCATAATTCACACTAATTTCAAAACTATAAACAAGGCCTACCCCAACGACAACTTTCCTCTACCAAATTATGACATGATAGTTGACTCCACAGTGGGGTATGAAATGATTTCACTTATGGATGGATTTTAAGGACATAATCATATCCAAATTACACTAGAAGACCAATATAAGATAATGTTCACAAATCCATAGGGAACATTTTGTTATTAGGTTATGCCATTTGGTCTCAAGAATACTAAGGCCACATACCAAAGAGCCATGGCCATCATATTTCATGATATGATGCGTGACATTGTTGAAGACTACATCGATGACATATTGGGTAAATCAAAGACCTATGTCAATCATCTAGCTAGACTAAGAAGAATATTTGAGATGATTAATGAATACAAGGTAAGACTCAATCCTAAGAAGTGCATTTTTGGTGTTACTTTAGGAAAGTTACTTGGCTTCATCATCTATCATAGAGGAATTGAAATTGATCTTTCTAAAGTCTAAGCTATTATAGAGATACCACCACCTTCTAATCTAAAGCAAATCCATAGTTTGTAAGGAAATATTCAATCTATCAGATGCTTCATTTATCAATTATTTTATAAATTATATCCATTTACACACTTATTGAAGAAGGGTGTCACATTTAATTAGGATTAAAAATGCCAAAAATCCTTCCAGCACCTGAAGGAATATCTCATCAATCCACCTATTTTCTACCACATATGATAGGGAAATCATTTCTACTATATATATCTACCATAGACAAAGCCCTGGGGGCACTTATAGCTTAGAATGAAGAAAATGGAAAAGAACATGTTGTGTACTATCTCAACTATACACTAATTACATATGAACATAACTATATGCCCATAGAAAAACTTGTTTATCTATGGTCTTTATAGCCCAAAATCTATGACATTACATGATTAAAAACAAGACCATGGTTATTTCCAGGTTAGATCCACTCAAGTATCTATTATCCAAAACAAATTTACAAGGCCACATGGCTAAATGGAACATTCTTCTAAGTGAGTTTGAGATAGATTACATCAATCAAAAGGCTATAAAGGGATAATTTATCATATATTATCTTGCTAAAGCTCTTTTTGTAGATACCAAACCACTAACTTTTCAATTCCTAGATGAGTCCATCATGACCATCATTGAAACACCTCTTCAGGAGCAGCATTAAGAGCTATATTTTGATGGTTCATTCACATCACATGGATTGGGGGTAGGCCTATTATTCATTACACCATAGGGGGATATTATCCCTAAATCATTATGTATCAAATTTCCTTGTATTAACAACTTGGCTGAATATGAAACACTTGTATTAAGGATTCACTAGGTAGTACAATGGAATATTCAACATCTAATGGTTTATGTCAATTATTAGTTAATCATCAATCAGGTTACAAACCATTTTTATACCAAAGATGACAAACTAGTGCCATACAAGGCTATGATCGATGTTATCAAATAACAAATCACTGATATACAATTTGAACATACACCTAGGGCCAATAATAAAAAAATAGATGCCATTGAAACCATTAGCTCTTTAATCCATCACACAGATAAGGCAAAGAATATCAATTATTTGTTGAAAACATTCTAGAGCTAGCTCATTAAACTTCAACCATTGAAATGATCTATCATATTATTGGTCCCAACTCTATATGGTATTCAATCTCCATTACCTACCTACATGGTCATCTCATGCCACCCAACCTATCACATAAATAGAAAAATGCCTTTACCACCAAGCCTCATGTTACACCTTACTTGGACCAACCCTTTGCCATTATAGCTTTGATGGAACTCTACTTAATTATTTAAATTCAATAGAAACAACATCAACATTATGGGAATTTCATGGAATATGTGGATCCCACATTTGTGGGGCCATCTTAGCCAAAAAAATCCTATGTACAAGGTATTATTGGCCAACTATGGATGCAGATGCAACTATTTACATTAAAATTTTTGATAAATGTCAAAGGCATACCAATCTGATTCATGCCCCAATCAAAACACTAATACCAATGATTACATTATGTCCATTTTCAACATGGGCACTCAATTTCATTGGGAAGATTAACTCTACCTCATATGATGGCCATAAACACATCCTTACCACTACTAAATATTTCACAAATGGGTTGAAGCTATACCCATCACTTACATGAATGGAAAACAAATTTCTAGGTTCATCTTCAATCATCTCATCTACTATTATGGTATCCCTTCTGACATTATATCTGATAATGATGGATCATTTAAGAATGAGGGTGTCAAAACACTTTATGTCGAGTATAATATCACTCAATATTTTTTGACCACATATTACCCTCAAGGTAATGACAAAGAAAAAGTATACAACAAAACCATTGTCAACATTTTAAAAAATATTGTCAATGATGTTGGTCACAATTGACACCTCAAAATATTTTGTGTCCTTTGGGCATACCTCACTAATTATCATACCCCAATAGCAGCCAATCCATATTTCATAGTTTATGGCACTGAGGTCATTCTTCCCATTGAGGTTGAGTTAATTTCTCTATGCATCTCATTGAAACACGTCTTAGATGATGAAGAATATCATATAGCTCACTTGCAAGAGCTAGATTTACTTTATGAAAAATGCATGGCTACTGTCAATATCCTTCAAGCATACCAAAATAGACTTTGTGGACACTATAATCAATGGGTTAAACATAGAAAGTTTGAGATTGGAGATATTGTTCTCAAAGAAAACCAAAATAACACCACACTCAAGAAGAATAATAAGGGGAATTTCAAACCTAATTAGATAGGTATATATATCATTTTTGTAAATTATAGATCCAAAGCATACATTGTCTCTATACTAGATGGGGATAAACCTGATGAGCTGATGAACATTATACACCTCAAGTGTTACTTCACTTGAGAGACCTGATGTATTATCTATGAGGCCTATTTTCATTATACCATAATATCATCATATTTATTTGTAGCATACCACAGACCATTCTACCATATCTTCCCCATTGACCAAATTTTTTTTAACGCTCCCTACTCAACCCTTTGACCTTGGTTCCATTCCATTAGTTCTTTGGGCACTTTTAGCGAATGGATTCAGATCAAATTTTAGTAGTTAATTTAATATTCTAAATAAAGGTCATATTTTGGACCAATATGATAATGGTTTGGTAGTTACATCCTTCATTTCTTATTTCATTTCATTTTGAATATTCCTAATTATAACTGCCTTTGGGCAAATCAGTGTCTCACTCTATACTACTAATTATAACCACTTTTAGGCAAATTGGTATCATTAATCTATGCCATTAATTCCTAATTATAAATACTTGTGGGAAAATTAGAAATATCACTTTTATCATTCCTTAAAGTTTCACCTTACCATTCCTATGTTGTACTATGCCATTTGCCTAATTTGAGAACTTGCTTCTACCTAGTCATATTCCTCCATTGTAAGGCATAACTATAGTGACTTGAGGTCCCACATGGGACTATGTAGGGATTGCTCAATTTACATTGAGGTTGTCTTAGTCACCCTTTACCATGCTCTCACCATTTTTTAAGTAATTCAAGTTTGAATTCTATCACCATTTTGTGAGTTAAACCATTTAGTATCTCGTAAACCTCAATCAAGTTGAGATGCTTCAAAAAATCTACAAACATTTGAAAATGATCTAGAAAATTCCAAAAATCACCAAATAGACCATTTATTTTCCTTAAGGATTATGGGACCCCTAGCTAATTCATAAGAAGCCAATTTTCCTTTAGATTTTTCATCCTTGTTATTCCCCATGCCTTCCACTCTTACCATTTTGTGAGTTTTCATATTGTGTATTGTGTATTCAACTTTGATACATTAATGACTGTTAAGCTTCTTGTACTGCTCTCACCATTTTGCAAGACCATTCCCATATTCCTCTACAACATCACTCACATTTTCTTGATCTTCATTTTTCTTCTATCTCATCTCCTAGGAGAACCACATTTGGGCTAAAGTTTATTTTGGATCTTACATCCAGAGAACTGTGTAGGCAACACCCAATTTCTTAGTGCATCT
The DNA here is from genome assembly GCA_037957365.1 of Torreya grandis. Lineage (NCBI taxonomy): Eukaryota > Viridiplantae > Streptophyta > Pinopsida > Cupressales > Taxaceae > Torreya > Torreya grandis. The sequence continues at coordinate 4,202,690 of JARHVA010000642.1, read as the reverse complement.
AGAGTCAACTCAGATTCCCCTTTCTTTTCTTCCATTTTACCCATTTTATTTGTTTATTTTGTTGTCTCTTATGGACTAGGGATAATGTTCATCATCTTTTTTATCCTCTGTTTGCACTAACACTATGATTAACCATTATTTAAGTTAGTTTTGTCATTGTTTATTTTGTTCACTTCTTATTTCTTACTATTTTATTATGCTTCTTGGTATTTTGTTTTCATATTTATTTATTTTTTTGCATGTTTATTTACTTTTTTTGTTATGCCTTGACTTAATATCTTTGTGTTTATTGGGTGATTCCTTTTGAACTATACTTAAGTCCATCCATATTCATGCATCTACATTGTCATCATGGTTTTTATCATTAGTGCATTGTTTTCACTTGTTTATTGGATCACATGTCAATCCTTATGTATATTTTGGATAAGCTATTATGGTGTTTATATCATGATTCCTCCCATCATATAATATACCAAAAATAAGCTCATGAAATCTTATAAGCAATGTGGTCACTGTATTTATCCTTGGAATCTAAAAAAATTCCAAATCATTCCCACACACTAAGTAATTATATTATAATTTTTTTAATCCTTTCTAGTTAGGATGTACATCTCCATACTAGCAGGTTGCCTAAATTCATCTTTCTTCTTTGTACTAGCTTATTTTTACTCTATGAGAATGGATTCAGTATGTGAAACCATCTTTTCTAATTTGCCATAATGCTCCCATAATTATGCTAATGATTCTAACCACCTTTGGGCAAATCATTATGTATAATCCCACCTGTAGATCTAATGATAATAACTACCAATGGTCAAACCATTATATTTTGATCTATCTAGAGGTTAATGATTATAACTACCTTGGGTAAATCATTGTCTCTATCAACCCAACTAGGGAATTTTTTAATCCTACCAATGTTTATAATTGCCTATGGGTAAATCATTATATTTTGATCTATCTGGAGGTTAATAATTATAACCACCTTTGGGAAAATCATTATCTCTATCAACCCAATTGGGGCATGTTTTTATCCTACCAATGCTTATAACTACCTATGGTCATATCATTATTTTCTTTTTTAATTATTATAACCATCTTTGGGAAAATAATTCTCTTATTACCCTTATCCTTTGGCTAATGATTATAACATCCCTTGGGAAAATCATTATCTATTTACCTGTAGACACTAAAATTGAGTCACACACATGCATAATTCCCTGTGTCAAAACCCCCCTTGAGCCCTAGTACAATAATAATAATTAGCCTCCTTAACCTATGCTTTTACCCCTCACATATTTCATTAATTTAAAATATATAATTAAGTTAATTAAAAAGCCCTTTTTTCCACCTTACCAAGCCACCTCATCCTAATACTGATTCTCACCTGATGAGTCACCTCAAGACTTGGTCCCCTTATCCTAACTATCCAAGACTTATTCTCACCTCAAAACGAAATTCCTAGCCAACTACATCCTTTTTAACCTCTTATTTTTACCATTTTATAATAGATGCCACACTTATTCTAAGGCCACTGACATCGGTCAACCCACAATCGATGTTGGTGGGATCACCAACATTGGTTTTATAAGATAAACTCCAATCTAATGTTAAGTTCAGTAGAAATCAAGGAAATTCCTTATTTGCATCCAAACTCTCAGCATTCAACTTTCAAAATCTTGGCTTACTATTATTATACATAAGTCAATCTAGATCAGGAACCAACCTCATGAAAACTAGCAGCACCCACTTATTTTCTCTATTTAGGGCATCAGTTTAGACTACCTGATAGGAGCCATCCACCTATCACTTATCATTCAGTCACCACTATAACTAAGTACATCACTTATTTTATAGGTCTTTTAAGTAGTTATTTTGAAATTGCTTTATATCTAATATTCATTACTTTACACATTCCTGACCGAACCCCTATGAGGGAGTTATAAAGATTCCTTACTTATTTCCCCTTGACCTAACACACCAAACCTCTAAATAGACCCATCCAAACCATACTCTCTCTCTCTCTCACAACTCTCCCCAACCTTTCAAACCTGACCAAAACCATTTCCTAGACCTAAAAAAGCATTTTGCAAGCTCTTAGGTAATTATTGCCCCTACTGACCTCAGTAGCCTAACCAACATCGATCACCTTCACTCACCAAATTTGATAGCATAACTAATATTAGTCACTTCCTTATCGACCTTGGCATCATAATTGATGTTGGTAACTATGAATTTCCCAAGCCTTCCAAAACTTGCCCAAATAACTTCCAAAATATAAATAGAACATACCATCTACACTCTATTACTTTTTGCTACACTCAGGTTGTGAATAATGGTAACATTATCTCTCTTTTCCTCTATTTTGGTTATTCATTACTCTTTTATCTCTTAAAGGTGGACTGTCATCTCTAAGGAAGTTTCACAATTCCTAGAATAAGTGCCTAGCTTGGCAGCCCACTCATTTATCTACTAACAAACATTTTGTGGTAGTGCTCTCTTACTTGTAGGTAGTCCTCCCCAGCCAAAGAGAGTGCTCACAACATCTAGATATGGCACACAAACCAATATAGGTTCATTCTAATAACTTATCCTTACCATTCTCTATTTTTCTTTAGACTTGAAATAGACAAATTTTAGAGAAACATTTATGACACGCTTGGTGGGACCCAAATGTTTTCCTTGGGTTCATTTCTTGATTTAAGAAATCATATAGGTGCATTATAGTGAAAATTTAATTTCTTACACTTTTTCCTTCTTTTCTCTCTCAAAAGAAAAAATTCAACATTTTGTTTTTGGTTTAAAAGTAATAAACTAAAATTTTCTTCTTTTCTCTTTGCCTTTAAAAGTAATTCACCATTTTTCTTACAAGTTGAAAGAATCTCTTTTAATTCTTCTTGCATGCACATTAGGATAGTGAATTTCATTCTCTACACCTATTTCATCTTTTTTTTCATTTAAATCTAAACATTTCATATTTGGGTTTAAAACCTACTACACTTCATTGTTTACTTGTTTCATATTAGCTCACGTAGTTAATTACAAGCATTATGAATTAATTTTAGTGCACCTATGTTATACAACCAAATCACACTCACAAAAACAAACATTTAAACTCACTTGAGAAAATACCCATCAATATTTCATCACTTAGTGGATCACCTTATCCTACCCAACTATCCTACTTGGATTTCACCACCAAGGGGAGAACCCACTTTGTTCTCTAGTGAAGTATAAACTCTAGGTAGAAGGTATATTTTAGATAATCGGCTTGGCTTGGCTTTAGGTTTGTGAAGTGTGGGGAAAAATCTCCTATAATAAGCCATGTACTTGGTCTAACATAGGTTTATTCTTGAGCACTAAAACTAACCTGAAACTAACTCTAGATTGCTTTCTAGTACCTTTGCCAACTAGATTTTCTTCTCACTATCTGATTAAGGTATAAGCCAACACAAGACTAAAATTAATCTCTAAGTGTTAATAGTTGGTGTCTGTATGTTATTTTTCTAATTTTATATTGCCTTATATATTTTGGAGTTGGTAAGGAAATTTTTTCATTAACTCACAAAATCAACACTATTTCTAAATACTCAGTTTGTATAACCTATTATATTAGGTTTTTTGAGTGTTCTTCCTTTTTAGACAGACCTCTTCCATCCTTTTTTTTACCTATATTCTACTTATAGGTTTATAAAATGTTAGATTTTCCATCTGCTAGGTTATCATAGTGACCGACATTGGTTAACTATACTGACATCGGTAGACTTTAGCTACCAACATCGATTAATCCCACTGACATCAACAAACTTTTACTACTGACATCGGTCAAGTGACCGATGTTGGTGACTTTGTAATTTTGATTTGATCAAAATAGAAAGCTAAAACAACCCACTTACTTACACTTGAACCTTATTTTTCCTTATTTTATCACTAATACAGAGTAGTAAGACTATTTATACTTCCTTTTGCATGATATTGATGTGAGCTCAAGCCAAAATTCTAACTGATTACGTAAGTTAGCAATCACTTCCACCTTCCCATCTTGTTGCTAAGTATGTCATGGATCCTAGTTCAAATATAAATCATACTCTTAGCCCCAACCAAATTCCTATTATGCTTGAAGGAGATCAAAATTTTGCTAAATTTCTTGATCACAATGTGGTCACCCTTTAGCATTACCTTGCCATGAGTTGAACCCACAATTCTTCAGGTGACCCAATATATGGTATGCCAACCTCTCTAATGGATATAAATTTAGTTTCAATTACCTCCACTATTTTCCCCATGGTTAATCAAACTACCACTTCAATAAGTAGCCTAACTATAAACAATGTCCAAAGTTTAGCATAACCAACTACCCAATCCCACCTAAACCCTAGTGTGACTTCCCTACTTTCATAACCACAACTAGTTTAATCAAGTCTCACCCCATTATAAAATTTAGTGGTACCTATTCCATCTACTCTCACACCTATAATTACTCAAGTTATGATGCACCCTTCATCTAGTCCAACCATACCAATAACCCAACTTGTAATAATAACATCCAATCAAATCATAGTCTCTAACCTAATAGGACAAGCCCCTTTTATTTTTACCCCCAATCTATGACTCATTATTTTTATTTTACACTAACACAACCACAACAAGCTATGTCATATGCTCCCTTTGCTTCCTATCAGGTTCCCTATAACTTAGGAGGTATCTCCCAGACTAATCCCCCTTTAGACCTCATGAAGATTGTGATGGATAAGATGTCTAATCTAGAGACATCTATTTCTAGTTCAAAAAATCTGTTATCTTATGATCAGATATGCAATAAACCCATCCATCCTATGCCTATTCACCCTTATCCAATCCAATGATAACTCCCCAAATTTACTCATTTCTAGAGTAAAGAGAACCCAAAACAACATTTGTGAGCATTTAGACATGCTTGTTATTTAATAGGGCACGATGATGTGTTATTACTTCACACTTTCCCTATGTCTATTTTGGGTGTTTCTTTGGATTGGTAAAACTCTATACCTCAACACTCCATTTTTTCATTTACACAACTCACACAAATATTCCTAGACCATTTTTCTATTAAAATTTCTAAGAAGGTTTGTATTATAGATCTTTATTCTATTAGACAATTTGATGATGAGTCTATCATAGATTTTGTCGCTCATTGGAAAGGATTGATCAATCAACTCTCTTTCTCCTTACCCCAACCTGAGCTTATTGAGCTCTTCTAAAGGGCATGTGCTAAACACATTTCATACACACTCTAGGTATAAACTTTTTGCACATTTTATGAGGCCTTTACAATGGCACAAAAACTTGAGATTCAAGTTATAGATGAAGGAAGAGTCAAGTTGTGTAGTAAGAATCCCAATTACAAATTGAATGACTCCTCCTCTTCTAAAACTTCTCCTTCTAACCAAAAATCTAAAGGATCCACAAATGTAGTTGTCATTAAGTTAGCTTCTTCTACAACCACAAACTAATCAACTTCCCAAAATATGGCCAAGCAATTCCAACAATGGTATGAACAACAACAATGCACTTCCATTGGGGAGTCATATACATCCATTTTGGAAAACATATTACAATAAGGTGTCATAACCCTTCCTCAAATAAAACATCCTATATAGTTTTACCCCTCCTATCCTATTCCAATTTGGTGTAAGGAGGATGATTTTTGTGGCTACCATGAAGTTAAAGGCCACAATTCTAATAACTGTAAGACATTCAATAACATTTTTCAAGACATGCTTGATAGGGGTGATCTCATTTTGGATAATCCTAATGCACCCCCTAATCAAAGTATGGATGTGTTCAAACACCCTTTTCCTAACCATTCACCCAATCAAAATATTTTTTAGATCATGACTAATTCATGTGATCATAATATCCATATGGTTAATATGGTCTTTCATTTACCTCTAGTTTAACCTCCCCTCAACAAGAGGCACCCATTTTATCGACTCCTCCCCCCACAGTTAGTGGAATTTGTCTTTCCCATTCTTCCTCCCTAGGTAAAAGAGCCTATTTCATCCATTCCACTCCCACATGAAAAGGATCCTCCTTTACCACTTCTTTTTCCATCAAAGGAGCTAGTAGTTCTAGTTCCTTTTGCACCAATATTACCTATTATTTTACCTATGGAGGACCATGCCTTACCCATTCTATAACCACATGTTGAAGGGAAAATAATTCCTATATTATACCCTCTTGAGGAACCTTCTTTGGCTACTTCTCCTCCATTGATAGAGAGTAGTACCCTATCTACTCTACCTCTGCACCTTGAAGAGTCAGTGTTATCCACTACTACATTAGATGAGAGACCTATTTTGCCTACTCTAATTCCACCACTCTTACCACTTATTTCACCTATGGAGGATCATAATTTACCTATTCCTCACCCACATGTTGAGGGAGTAGTAATACCTATGCTTTATCCCTTTGAGGAACCCTCTTCACCTACCTCTCCTCCACCTATGAAAGATCATGCCTCTTCCCCTATCTCTATCGAAGAAGACCATGTTGTGGCTCTTTCTCATCTTTAGACCAAAGTAGTAGAGACCAATAATTTACCTCTTTATCAAACACCTTAGCCTTATAAAGATGCAATTGTAAGGCCTACATAAATTGCATCTAAACCCTTATTGTAGTTAGTGAAAAGTCTAGAATTTCTTGACTCCATGAAGCTAGATCATATGACATTTTGGGACCAGCTTAAAACTCTTTATCCAACACAATGAGTGTCAACCTTTACCATCAACTCTCTCACTACCCTTTACCCCAAGGTATTTGACAAAGTCAGAGCTTCTTCACCAAAATCACCAAAAGTTCATCCATCTATGTTAGAACCCTCACCCTTGTAGGCATTTTCCACATTAAAGTAGATTAGGGCCTTAGGCATACACCCTATCTCTAATTTAATTCATCCATAGGTGAAATTAGATTTAACTCCTCAAACACAAGTTAGAATTTCATGGCTTAAATTATAGAAAAATGTTAAGCTTCCTAGATCTCATCGATCTTTCCCTCTTCAACCCTCAACTTTACCATCAATTTTGAGACCACACCCATCTACTTTAATTAGAGTATTGCTGACTCAAGTAAAACAAAAGGTTAAGTTACCTCCATTAACTAATTTTTCCACTTGGTAGGCCTTTCACATCTGACACAATGATACCTAACACCAAGAAAGTGTCATCAAAACACGTAAATCCATCACCTCCAAATAAGGCACCACACAAAATCACCTCTGTGACTCCTAAATAAAAGGTGTCCACTCCTATTAGCTTAATAAGAGCGAGCCCACTTGTAATCTCTCAGAGCTTTTTCCTATGTTAGTTGTTATAATCTTCCATAATAAATCTTCCTCTCATTAAGCCTTAAAGTCCTCTTAAAATGAAACCATCTTGGTTTAATGATACATAAGTGTGTTTATATCATCATTCACTTGGACACAATACTGAGAGTTGTAAAACCCTCACAATGGTCATTCAACAACACTTTGATGTAGACACTTTATTTTTTGATACTCTTGTTAACCTTCCTATTATTCCACCTCTAGCATCCACAATGTCTCCTACTATTCCACCTAAATTCAAACCCAAAGATGTGGTTGTACCCCCTTTTCCACCTCCTTCACCTACATTTTAGATCAACATATTTAATGTGGCCATGCAGTCACAAAACCAAAAGGATAAAGGTAACGAAAAGGTCATTGATCCTTGGGCTCATCCCTTTTTCAAAGATAATCCTTCTTTGTATTCCAATATTTCCATCTTAGGTGTCCCTAAACTAACATCTTCATATGTTATTCAAAGCTCGATGGTGAAATAACTTCACTAAATGCCTATGAAAATGTCCTTGTATGAGTTAATCCAAAACTCACCCCAACACCATCAAGATTTGATTAGTGCCTTGTAAGTGATTGAGGTAAAAACTAATGATACCCAACCTCTTGTAGCTTTGGTCATCTCTCTTAATTCCATCTCCCTAATTTCTTTCAGTAATTTGGAAATTTCACTTCAACACCCTAAAGATCAAGATTCTACCCTTTTTATTACCATATATATTGATAAAAATCATGTCAAGAGAGTCATGATCAATGGGGGAGTTAGTATTAATATTATTCCACCCATGCCTAAAAACAACTAGCTCTTCCCAACAATTACATGTCTCAAACTGACATGGTACTCTACTTCTTTAATGATACCACAACTAGTACGGTGGGCACTATTGTTTTACATATCCATGTAGGTCCCCACATAATTCTTGAGCTCTTCTATGTTGTAGAAGGATAATTAAAATATAACATATTACTTGGATGACCTTGGATATGTGTTATGGCATGTGTAACCTCAACTTTGCATCACTATGTCAAGTTTGAGCATGATGGGAAAGTGCATGTTATACCCACTGACCCACTCCATTTAAAACATAAAACATGACTTATAGTCTTAATGATGTTCTCATTCTATTGAAAAAATCATCTTCTCTACATGATACTTTTGAAGCTTTCACAAGCTCCACTCCCCTGGTTACACATATATCAACAACATAAATTCTTGACAAGGATCCCATGAAGGAAACTTTTCAATTTTTATCACTCAACAAATATCATTTATTAACACTTGACATGTTCTATACTCCATAAGAGTATGGAAAACATTACATTCACCTAAATTATGATCCCTACATTGGGATGGTCATTCTTTATAGGCCCCCTAACCTTTGAACTAATCTCACATATGGGGGAATTGATAAGGCTGCTATTGTCAATAATCCATCTTCTTCACCACAACCATTTACCTGTGACTTCTCTTTCTTGAGAACCTTAGATTTTCTCACACCTATCTCTATAGGTGTGCCTAGAAAGTATTTGGTTTGGGTCATTATGATCAGGGTGTCCATATGCCTATTGAATATCCTACTAGCACAACCATTGAAAATGCCAAAATGAGGCATGGAGTGGGATATGACAAACCAACTAAACTCACCAAAATTTCTCATGTACCAGTTATTGAAGAGCTAGTCTCTCCTTCTCCACCTTCTTCTCCACCATCACCTATAGAATTAGAGGTATCTATAACTCTTAATTTTTTTGCAATAAATGCCATCCATTTGGGGCCTCTCACCTATCTCTAGGGTAAGGAAACAAGGTCCCTTCCTCTCATTCATCCCAAAATAATTGATGAATACTTTCCCACTATTAAAACTTTCCAATGTCAAGATGATGATGCTATTCTCACATACATGGGTGTAGATGATTATTATATCCAATGATCACTCCCATTATAAATATAAGCTATGTTAAATGAATCAACCATTGACATTAATCTACCCTCTCATGATAACCCCTATGTCATCAAGATTGTCTAATCTTTTGATTTCTCTAAGCAAGATGATTATGCCATATTTATTAATAACCATAGCAAAGCCTTCACTTGGTATTGTAATGACATGCTTGATATTGACCCCTCTATCATCACCCATAACATTGTCACCAATTGAGATGCTAAACATGTTAAGTAGAAGCTTCACAAGATGCATCCTCATATTGCTCTCCTTGTCAAAGAAGAGCTCTAACACCTCATTTTTGTTAACTTTATCCAATCCATCGATTACTTTCAATGGATTTACAATATTATTCCTATCAAAAAAGTGATCAGGGGAATCCACATTTGTTCAAAGGATGACTTCCCATTTCCAAGTATCAACCAACTTATTGATCTAATAGTTGGCCATGAGATGCTATCCCTTATGGATGGGTTTTCTAGATATAATCAAATCTTGGTCACCCCTGAGGATCAACACAAAAAAAACCTTCATTACCCCATGGGGGACTTTTTGTTATTAGGTCATGCCTTTTGAGTTGAAGAATGTTGGTGCCACTTATCAACATGTTATGACTTACATCTTCCATGATCTCCCACACAAAATTATGGAATATTATGTAGATGACTTACTTAGTAAGTCTAAACTTCACCAAGATCACTTGACGATTCTCAAAACTATATTTACTCATCTCTTCCAATATAATGTTTGACTAAACCCAAAGAAATGTGTCTTTGGTTTTGTTTCTGGTAAGCTCTTAGGTTTTGTCATTTATCTTTGTGGTATTGAGGTCAACCCTACTAAGGTTAGATAAATCCTAGAGATGCCTCCACCTATTAATATCAAACAACTCCATAGCCTACAAGGCAAACTTCAATCAATCTACCACTTCATCTCCTAGTTGTTAGATCATTTCTAAACCTTTCACCATCTCCTCAAAAAGGATGTCTCCTTCTATTGGAATACATATTTCTAGGAAGATTTTAATGCACTCAAAAAATATCTCCTTTCCCCACTAGTTCTTATTCCACCTAAGTAAAATTAGTCTTTCTACCTATACATTTCTATAAAAAACCATTTTCTAAGTGATATGATTACACATCAAGATGAACAACATTGAGAACAAGTGGTTCACTACATAAGCTGCACACTTATTGATTATGGGACTCGATATACTCATAGCAAAAAATTTTACCTCACATTGGTATTTTCAACCTCTAAGCTTCACCATTATCTCCTAAATCACAAAACCTATGTGGTCACCCATACTGATCCCCTCAAATATATGCATTCCAAGCCATATCATAACCAATGTGTCATTCGATGGCTTATGATCCTTACTAAATTTGACTTGAAGTTTACTCAATAAAAGTCTATCAAAGGGAAAATAATCATTGACCAGTTAGTTATTGCCCCTTTGCCTGACAACCAACCTTTAAACATAGAATTCCCTAATGAATCCATCACAATGCTCTCTACTGATGACATCTCCTATCAAATGATGATGTTTTTCGATGAGTCTAAATGTCAATACAGTGGGTGTGCAAGAGTCATTCTTATTCCTCCAGATGGTGAACCTATGACTTTATCATTTAAACTAGATTTTGAATGTACTAACAACATGGCCAAATATGAGGCTTTGATCTTAGGGCTTCAAATGACTCTCTTCTTATGTATCAAATCCATAACCTTTTTTGGTGATTCTCAATTAGTGGTTAATCAGGTTAATGGTTCCTACCTATGAAAAAATGAAATTCTACAGTGGTACAAACATCATGTAGATGCTCTATTGGGATCATTTGTCTCTTATCTCTTACATACTTTTCCTTGATCTACAAACAATTTTTATGACACCATGGCTTCACTTGCTTCACGCATACCCTCTTCATCCTCTTCTTAAAAAATCTATGTCACTATGCTTCACTTAACATTACCCTCCTATGTATCAACTAACATCCTCTTTATAAAAAATGTAACATCCAACGCACATGATTTATGGTAGAAGTAACTCAAAAATTACCTTTCCTTTTCTATTACCCCTCTTGATCTCTCCAATAATGGGAGACATGCCTTCATAAAATGTGCCATTCATTACACTATGCTAGGGGGACTTCTCTATAAATAAGGTTTTGATGGTCTCCTTCTTAGATGCCTCACTAGTATTGAGACTCCCTTTGCTATTAAGGAGGTCCATGATGGGATTTGTGGTGGACATTTTAATGGTCACGTAGTTACTAAGTGTATCCTTCAACTTGGATATTATTGGCCAACACTCCATCAATACTATGTTGATTACATTCAATGTTGCATCAAATGTTAAGAACACACTAACATCCTTCACATTCCAAGTCATGCATTACAAGTTGTCAAAGACTTCTAGCCCTTCTCCCAATGGGGCTTGGATTTAATCAGGGAGATTAACCCTCATTCATCCCTCTATCATTGTTCTATCATTACTGCCACTGAATACTTCACCAAGTGGGTCGAGGCAATTCCTCTCATCTCCACTAGGGTTGACAAAATCATTGACTTTATCAACCATCACATCATCTATTATTTTGGTGTCTCTCATAAAATTATAATAGATAATGGTAAATCTTTCAAAAATAAGAATATCCAAAGTCTTTGTGATACATTCAGAATTAAATTAAGATTCTCATCATCATACTATCCACAAGTAAATGGATAGGCAGAAGCTTCTAACAAAACATTGACAAAAATTCTCATGAAGGTAGTCAGTGATACAAGGAAGGATTGGCACACACACAATCCTTTTGCTTTATGGGCTTACCGCACGAGCATTCAAACCCCTATGGGTGCTACACCTTTTTCCTTGGTATATGAGACATAGGTTGTTTTGCATCTTGTGGTTCAGATTCTTTCTCTTTGCATTTCTATAAAAGACATACTAATAATGAATTTTGCCAAAAATGTTTGGCTCAAGTCAAATTTCTTGATGAGTTCTGTTTCATAGCCCTCAACCACCTCCAAATCTATCAAGAGCATATCAAATGTGCTTATAACAAAAACCTCAAAGAGTGAGATTTTAATATTGGAGATCTCATCTTAAAAAAAATTAACATGTGACAAACATGGAGAAAAGTAAATGAGGTAATTTTTCTCCTAATTGGCCTGGACCCTATATCATAACTCATAAGTATGGGTCAAGAACTTATCACTTGTCTTATCTTGAAAGAAGGCTAGAACTTGAGCCTTTAAATACCTTACACCTATGACTATTATTTTGTTAACCAAGCATTAATTCACCTCGTGTTTAACTTGAGATCATCCCTTGAGCACTCCTATTACATTCATCTCCCTTTCTCTTCACCCTTACTCCTACACAATTAGTTAACATTGAAAGTGTTATGGTTTTGCCCTCAAAGTAGAAAACTCCTAAGCCTCTATAGTTGTGTCCATGACTAAAAGAAAAAAACAAACAAATGGGATATGTGACAAGTTATAAACTCTTAGGTCATGATTCTCATTATAGACTACTCCCTTAAAGGATAGCTATGCAACTTCTCTTTGCTACTATTAATATACTACTTCCTTGAAGGACATCTATTTAAAACTGAATATAGATGCTTAGACCACTCCCTTGAAGGATGAATAGGCCAAAGATTTGTTCTCAAAGGTAAAACACAAATAAGAAGCTTCTCATATTGATCATATTTATATGACCTCTACACATACACAATCCCATTATAGGCTTCTTACATTGATCAGCTTACACAACAACAAAAAAAAGCTTTAAGTCATGGACTTGCCTATAGTAGCTCTCAAGTCACCCACAGTAGGGTCATATCATTCCCACTTCGAAGGTTATGCTACCCAAACATTTTCCCTCATTTTACCCTTTTTTCCCTCATAATCTTTCAAGTGACTTTAAACTCACTTAACATAAAGTGAACATGATGCTTATCTAACACATAAAATGGTCCAATGTTGTAAGGCATGAATGAGGCTCATGTTCTTGAGGCTATTTATGTTATGATTATGGTCTTTGACAGTACACAAGCATTCTACCTCTTTGTTTTCCCATTTAAATCACATGTTGATCTCTCTATTAAGATGAAAAATTTCATACTAACACTATCAGGCCTACTCCATTTATTTTAAGCATACACCATCACACATATGGAAAAATGCTGAAATAAAATAATATAACCAACCTATTATGGAAAAATGCTAAGATGAAGCTAACAAACCAACTATGCATATACCATCACACATATGGAAAATGCTAGTGTACCTCAACTATCATGCTCAACATTAACATTAAAATTAACATAACATTAGCATAATTATCTACATCAATATCATCATCAAAATCATAATAAGGGCATTTTAAAATCATAATAAATATACATCTCATATATATAAATTCTCAACATACATGTTTATCAACAATACATCATCACAAAATCATCTCTCTCTCAAAAAATACATCTCTCATCTTCAGCTCATAATCTAGTGTGTATATAACATAAATAACATGAACAAACTATGGCACTCAGAGTCCTCAAGGTTCTCCATGTGGTAGTGAAGAAGCAATGCCATCACCACTCTCTACTCATCTTATTCTATGTGAGATAGAAGCCATGACACATGTCACTAATCTCTCCTAATCTCTAAATTCAAAATACCTCTAAATCTATGGGAACTCACTGATGGCCCTCTTTTAATAGGAAATCTCATCAAAATAAGTAATATATCTCACCAGAGATATAGTCTATGGTTGTCCCATCACACTTACTGATGGCCTGACCTGTACTGGTCCTTGTGGTAGAGGAGGAGTAGCCTAAACTACTACTCTCAAACTATCCCTCTCCATTATCAATGTAGTAACCTGACCCTATAACACCCCAACTTGGTCTTGTAGTACCCCAACTTGGCCCTATAATGCCCCAACCTAGTCCTGTAATGTCACCACATATCCCTATAAGGCTAATACCTATGCCTAAGTTATATCTCTAAGCTATATTACTACATCCCATGCATATATGGATACATCTCTCTCCCTCACCACACCCTAAAAATTTGGTGGTGGCCTCTTGACCTCAATCATGGGATGAAAACCTACCAACCAAGCCATATATGCTACTTTACATCTTGGATCAACTACACCCAACCCTAATGATAACTCCTCAAAATCTAGCCCATCTATCTCTTAAGGACAAGGTAGGGGTTCCTCTATATCATCCCTCCTATATCAAGGGAAGGCAGGTGGTACATCCTTTAGTAGGCTAAACTACCTCCTGACCTGTGCCATGGGTACCATCTCCAGCTCACTGACTCATCTCCCCCTAACCCATAATGAGCTCTACAATCTAACCAACTACTTTGCCTATCATCTAAAGGAAGGGTATGTCAAGTAGGGTCTCCACAAAATGTCTACAGGGATCAAAACCTAAATCATGTGTGTATAATAAGTAATGTCATGCACTATGACATCTACTCAGGTCTATGCCATACCATCCTTTCACTATCTAAAACCCACCCTAAATCTAGCTAGAATCATAGTAGGTAACCCTAATGGTCATGTCACCATGACATGCTTGTATGCCCAAAAGTGTAGTAAATGGCCAACACACAAACTATATCACTTTCATAGTCTCAAACCCCATAGCTCTCTATATAACTGATCCAAAACACTAGTCCCCATGTAAAAATAGTCCACTACTCAGCCATATATGTTAGCACACATATCAATGTAATAAAAAATATCCCACCATCTACATTTGGTAGTGTGTACACTATGATCCCTATCATCATCCAGATTTTCAACCTATGTTGCTCCTCATTAACACTATATAGTGGCTCATAGGTGAAACTCACTGAATGATAATTTGCCTCACTTAGATGCTCACCAAATAATGCCACCATATGCATATCATGCTCCTTCCTCAAGCATGAGAAGAGCTCCTGACCCTAGAGTGGTAACCATAATATCTTGTATACATCCTCTTGGGTCACTATCAAAACACTGGTCAATAGATGGAAGGTGTTGGTGGTGTGATCCCACCTCTTGATCAATGCTATCATTAGGCTCACATCTTGGGTGACTCTACAATATCATTTCACTCCCCCTAAACCTATGGTTTCCATGTGCCCCCACTCATCTAGGGTGACATCCCTCCTCATACATGTTAATAGCCTTGGTAGATGATCTCATAGTGTCAGATCTATCCTAACTTGCATCCATACACACACAACTCAATTCACATACTAATATAACCTACCACCACCTTTTTCCCTTCTCTCTAGGAGAACTACATTGGTCTAAGGCCCTCAATTGGGCTATGTAGGCAACACTCAATCAACACGAGGTCTTATAAGGTTAGCTTGGCCATATACCCACCTAACTATCTACCCTACTCTCCCCTCTCTACCCTAGGCTTCACTACCTCTCTCTCTCTACCATAGGCCCAACTACTTATCAAAACTCTACATATCATGGCTTATATCCCTACCCCTCGATCTTATGCCCTATTGTTTAAGCCCTAGGTATTCTAACCTATATTAACCTCTCTTTTTTAAACACACTTTTAACCATACCTTAGATATTTTCCCTAGGCATTGGGAGAACTACATTGGCCTGAGGCCCTTGATTGGGCTATGTAAGTAACACTCAATCAACATGAGGTCTTCTGAGGCTAGATCAACTATTAGGTTAGTGGCCTACTTCAATTAGGGATCCAAACTGACCCTTTTTCCTATTTTCTAGTTCTTCATAGTCACTGACATTAGTTTCATATATTGACATCGATGCTTGGTATTAGTTGATGTCGATAAAAACTTGTCAACATCAGTGATGTGTTGGCCAATGTTGGTGGACCCCATTGATGTCAGTGACTAGTTTGGCCCTAGGGCTAAATGACCCATCCCCCAAAATTTTAATTTTCACCTAAAACCTACCCCAAACTCCTCCCAACTTAACTTAAACCTACCCTACCCCATTTCCTTCCCCTCTACTTACACTTTATTGTCCCCCCACCTTTAGATTTAGCCTAAAAAATCAAAATAACCAATTTAAATTCAAAACCAAATAACAGAGGATCTTACCTCATCTCTTTGTCTCCTCTAGGCTACCATAACTAGCTTTTATGGTGGTGCATCTCTTGTTATGTCCCATCTTAGCTC
Organism: Torreya grandis; assembly: GCA_037957365.1. Classification (NCBI taxonomy): domain Eukaryota; kingdom Viridiplantae; phylum Streptophyta; class Pinopsida; order Cupressales; family Taxaceae; genus Torreya; species Torreya grandis. The sequence continues at coordinate 4,186,205 of JARHVA010000642.1, read as the reverse complement.
TACCATCTTCATCATAGTCAAATATCTATTTCTCTCCAATGAAATGTTTCAAATGAGTTTGGTGGGCTGCTAAACACCCTTTTATTGAGTTTGGTCACCCTTCAACATTGACATACTTAACCTAATCTATCGATGTTGGCACTTAAGCCTACTAACATCAGTAACATTTCATTAAGCTATCAACATTGGCACTATTTACTACCAACATTAATGATGTCATTGATGTTGGCACCATTGAATTAATGTTTCCACCAACAACCCCAACTTTTTAGACTATACCCATACTCTGGGGTAATTTGGAGATAAAGTATATCTCTCTAACCATGACCACAAACCTAGAGATCACATATATCTCCCCAACCATAAAAAAACCCTTGGAAATCACTTAAATATCCACGCATGATGACTTTGCTTAGAGATCATGAATATCTCCTCACTCATTGACCCTTTTACACCAACCTTGCATTGCTTGTCTTGACTAATTATGCTATTTTGTTATAGTTGGATATTATACACATGAATGTATATTAGGTGTTTACGATGGAAACCAAGCTCATCCTATCACTTAAAACCTTTTTGTGTTTCCCAAGGGCACTTCTTACCTCATATACCTAGGACACATAGACCATTAGACCTATAACTTTAATTGTTTTTAACTTCTTAGTTATCATTTACAAGCTATGCTTTGGTTATTTCTATTCGAGTCATCTTCAACCTTAACTTTTCTCAACTTCAACTATATCTCATAATAATATATGCATATGTAATGATACCACATTCTCCTCCATTCACACAATTCACATCTTATCAAATCAGTACCCAATTTTGGTTTCTCCTCCATCATTTCCCATTTTGAGGGGGGATACCTCATCTAATACTTGAAACATCTAACTCCTATTTTTGTCTTAAAACTTGTTAGTAAAAATTACAAGATAAAAGGGGTAAATATAGACACTAAAATTTAGTCACACACATGCGTAACACCCTGTGTCAAAACCCCCTTGAGCCCTATTACAATAATAATAATTAGCCTTATTAACCCATGATTTTACCCCTCACATATTTAGTTAATTTGAAATATATAATTAAGTTAATTAAAAACCCATTTTTGCCACCTTATTGGGCCACCTCATCTTAAGACTGATCTCACTTGATGAGTCATCTCAAGACTTGGTCCCCTTATCCTAACTACCTAAGACTTATTCTTACCTCAAAATTGAATTCCTAACCAATTACATCCTTCTTAACCTCTTATTTTTACCATTTTATAATGGGAGCCACACTTGGCATGAGGAGCAATAGAAAATAGGCTAAAGATAGTAGTTTTACCTATTTTAAGGCCACTGACATCGGTCAACCCATAGTCGACATTGGTGGGATCATAAATGTCAGTTATATAAGTCAAACTCTAATCTAATGTTCAAGTCACAAAAATCAAGAAAACTCCTTATTTGCATCTAAGCTCTTAGCATTCAACTTTTGACATTTTGGCTTACTGTTATTTCACATAAGTCAATCCAAATCAGGAACCAACCTCTTGAGAACTAGCAGCACCTAGTTATTTTCTTTATTTAGGGCATCAATTCAGACTACATAATAGGAGCCATCCATATAGTACTTGTCATTTAGTCACCACTATAGCTAAGTACATCACTTATTCTATAGGTCTTTTAAGTAATTATTTTACAATCACTTTATATCTACTATTCATTGCTTTACACATTCCTGATCAAACCCCTATGAGGGAGTTATAAAGATTCCTTGTTTATTTCCCTTTAACCTAACATACCAAACCTCTAACTAAACCCATCAAAACCATACTCTCTCTCTCACAACTCTCCCCAACCTTTCAGACCTGACCAAAACCATTTCCCAAACCTAGAAAAGCCTTTTATAAGCTCTTAGGTAATTATTTCCCCTACCGACCTCGATAGCCTAACTGACATTGGTCACCTTCACTCATCGACCTCAGTAGCATAACTGATATTTGTCACTTCCTTACTAACCCTTGTAGAATAATTGATGTTGGCAACTATGGATTTCCTAACCCTTCTAAAACCTGCCAAAACAACTTCCAGAATATAAATAAAACATACCACCTGCACTCTATTTCTTTTTTTTACACTCAGGTTATGAATAATGGTAACATTATCTCTCTTTTACTATCTCTTTGCCTCTCTTTTGGTTATTCATTACTAGTTTTTCTCTCAAAGGTGGAATTTCATCGCTAAAGAAGTTTCACACTTACTAGAACAAGCACATAGCTTGATAGCCCACTGATTTATCTACTAATAAACATTTTGTGATAGTGCTTTCTTACTTATAGGGAGTCCTCCCGAGCTAAAGAGGAGTGCTCATAATGTCTAGATATGGTGCACAAACCAATCCATGCTCATTTTAATCACTTATCCCTTCCATTCTTCTCAATTTTTATTTGGACTTGAAATAGACAAATTTTAGCGAAACAGTTCCTCATTTTGCCGATGATTATAACCACCTTTGGAAAAATCATACTTTTTATCTATCCAACTAGGAAACCTTACTATGCCATTGATTATAACTTCCTATGGGAAAATCAATCTTTTCCACCCCAATTTTACCTCTTGGTCACATCATTTTCCTTCTTTTGAGGGACCAATCACTAACCTTATTTACTGACTACTCCCTCGAGGGGGCATCTAGGGCTCATCAATCACCTTTAGAGTATTAGGCATACATAAACCTTTCATTATTTGACAAGATGTTACTATGACTATAGATTTCAATGCTTTTTCAAATAGGGGAAAAATGTAGACATCCAAATATGGCCATATTGGGATCCCGACTGGAATTTAGATTGATTCCTACCAAACATTGCAAATTAAGCCTAAGAATCACTAAACATCCCAATTTTGGCTATGTATCATTCATCAATGCTCAAAATCATGTTTAGGTATCCTTATTTGGGATAATATCTTGTATGCAATAATAACCTCTCATGGATTCATCCTAAATCACTTTGCAACATAACAACTATTAGTTTGGTTTATGGACCCATTAAGTGGGGTCCTTGATAAAATATTGAAAGAGATAAAATGCTAATCAAATTAAATTAACTAATTAAATAATATTAAATTATTAGTTTAATTATCCATTTGAAATTAATAAATATATTAAAATGGAAATTCCAAAATTTAAAATATCAAGCCTTTTCATCACTGCCTTTATGATTTGTCAAGCTCTTCCAAAATATCTAATTTGAGAGCCATGCCTAGTAATTGAAAATCATAATTACATGACAAATTTTAACTCAACTAGAGTTAGCTTCAACTCACCTAGGGCTGTTTTGAACCCATTCCATGTTTAAACTCAACCTTAAGTCACCTTGGGTGAGAGTTAATTCTTGAGGCTATAAATACAAGGACATGCCTATTCATTTCTAATCTCTCTTTGTGTAAAGTTATTATGCCTAAAAGTTTTCAATTTTTTTGATAGTTTAGTGTTATAATGCCAATTTGGAGAGAGAAACTTCATGCAAGTAATGTTACCATGAAAAAATCATAAGCCAAGCAATCAAGCCAAGGTGCCAAGGAAAGGTGAAGCCAACAAAGCTCTATTGATGAAGATTTCTTCATGCACAAGCCAAACAAGTCATTTAGAGATCCAAGGAAGGTAAAAAAATGTTTTATGTTATGTTTTAGTTGTGTTTTCATATGCAAGATTGTTACCTATAATCTTCCTAGTGTCTAGGCTAGAGATATTAGGATTTTAGTGTGTTGTTTTAATTTATTTTATTGGAGTAACACAAGACTAACCTCCCCTCTACATAATACTTGTTTCATAATTTCCACATATGTTAAACAAACCATTATTAATTTACCTATCAACAATTGAAAAAGCATTGGGATCACTTTCAGCATAACGTGATGAACAAGGTAAAGAGCATGTCATTTACTACTTGATTTGAACATTGGTTACATATAAACATAATTATACACTAATTGAAAAAGCCTATTTAGCTATGGTTTTTGTAGCCAAAAATTTATGTCACTACTTATTGAATAACAAGATCATTATTATTGCCAAAGTAGATCTTCTCAAGTATCTACTTTATAATTTTTTTTTATAAGGCTACATGGTAAAATGGATCATGATTTTAAGTGAGTTTGAGATCGAATATGCTAATCAAAAGGCCATAAAGGGATATGTACTTCTAGATCAACTTGGAAAATATCCTCTTCATGATACTCAACCTATTACATTTAGATTTTATAGATGAAGCCATTATGACCAAAGTCAAAGCAGAAGCACCTCCTAAGGTATAATAATGGAAAATGTACTTTGACGGTTCTTTCATAGTTTGTGGATCAAGTTCTAGATTATTGTTTATCACATTGTAAGGATATCTTATTCTTAATTTATTTTTCAGTAGATTTCCCTATACTAATAACATATTTGAATATAAATCACTCATTATAGGGCTTTACCAGGAAGTATAATGAAACATCTAACATTTACTTGTTCACAATGATTCATAGCTTATCATCAAATTAGGTCACAAAATAATACTAGATGAAGGATGAGAAGTTAGGACTGTATAAAGACATGGTCTAAACTCTTAATTAGTACATTACTAATATTCAATTTAAATAGATACCTAGATATAATAATGGAACAACTGATCCCATGGCCATAATTGGATCCATTATACATATTATAAACATAGCCAAGGATTATCAATTTCTTGTGGAACATCTCTTAACATTGGCACATGAGTAATCAATCATTGAGATGGTTTAAAACATTATTGGTCCCACATCTCCTTGGTATTATGACATATAATCCTACCTCTAAGACTAAATTAATCCCCATAACCTTTCATTAAATAAAAAAAAGTCTTCATCAATAATGCCTCTCGTTATACCCTACTTGGATTTACCTTGTATCATAGAAGCTATGATGAAAATATAATTCATTGATTATATTCAACATAATATAGATTAGCATTGAGGGAAGTTCACAAAGGAGTGTGTGGAGTTAACACTAGTATGGAAATTCTAGCCAATAAATTACTATGTACTGGTTGTTACTGGCCAACTATGAAAATAGATGCAACTACATATGTGAAAAAGTGTGTAAAGTATCAGAAGCATGCTAATATGATCCATGATCCATTCAAAATTCTCAAACCACTAACAATACCATGGTTATTCTGAAGGTGGGGACTTCAACTCATAGGAAAGATCAATCTTACATCTTCATATGGCCATTAATATGTTCTTACTACTACCAAATATTTCACTAAGTGGGTGGAAACCATTCCCCTCACTTACGTAAATGGTAAGTAGATATCCAAGTTCATATTTAACCATCTCATTTTCCATTATTATATCCCCTATTACATTATATCTGATAATTTAAGATCATTTAAAAATAAAGACATGAAATCACTTTATACCCAATACTATATAAAATAACATTTCTTTATTGCCTACTACCCATAGGGCAATGACTAAGCTGAGGCTTATAATAAAACCATTATTAATATTTTGAATAAGATTATCAATGACACTAGTCATAATTAGCACTTGGAATTATTTAATTCCCTCTGGGCTTATTTTACCACATTATATACTCTAATAAGATCTACCCCCTATCTCCTTATTTATGATACTAAGGCCATTCTTCCTATAAAGGTCAAGTTTCCTTCTCTTTGGATTTCATTACAACGCATTATTGATGATGTGGACTATAGATTAAATCACTTGCAAGATCTAGAATTACTAGATGGAAAGTGCATATCTACCTTGAAAAAACTTTAGGAATATTAGAATAGATTATGAATCCAATATAATCAATGCATTAAACATCAATAATTCAAGCTTGGTGGTCTTGTGTTAAAATAGAATCAAAATAATGTCAATGTTAAGATAAAGAAGAAATGAAAGTTCCAACCTAATTGGTTAGGGACTTATGTAGTTATTACTAACTATGATTATAGAGCATATAAGCTCATCACACCATAAGGAGATATACTTGATGAATCTATGAACAGAATGAAACTCAAACATTTTTACACTTGAGGGACTCAAATTATTATCTATAAGGATTTTTTAAGTTATGCCATGATATACCTATTACTTGTACCATACACCATAACGTTCCTACCATACCTTAGCCTCTTTATAGCTAGTTATTTTTAACTAATCTTACCTATAACCTTTGGCCTTGTTTATAATTCATTTGTACTTCAAGCACATTTAGTGGTTGATTGATAAATGTAGTTCCAACAATTGTTTCGAATTCAAACTTTTGAATGGTAGCATATGAAAGCAGTATGAAAGTGGTCCTATAAATTGCATCTTTCATTTGTTGTTACATTCTATATCATTTCTCATGCTACTAATTATAACCACCTTTGGGAAAATTATTATCACTTACCTTTATTGTTATTTCTTAATTATAACTAACTTTGGGAAAATTAGGAATAACTTCTTTACCATGCATTACTACATCACCTTGCCATCACTATGCCATAATTTTCCATTTGCCTATACCTAAAATTTTTGGTACTTAGTTAGACACCTTTTCTGTAGGTAGAACTATAGTGACTTGAGGTCCTTTTATCACTATGTAGGCAACACTCAATTTACATTGAGCTCATCTCAATGACCCATTTTCTACACTCTCACCATTTTATGAGTTTGGAGCATGTTGTATCTCATAATTATCTATTGAGTTGAGATACCAAAAACACCAAAACATTGGAAGTATTTCACATATTTCACCACTATAGGGGGAACTATAGTGGCTTGAGGTCCATTTGGACTATGTAGGTAGTGCTCAGTGTTTTTTGAGGTCAGCTCGACCACCCTTGTTTGAATGCTCTCACCATTTTGTGAGTAATTTAAGTTTGAACATTATCATCATTTTTAAAGTTAGACCATTCTATATCTCATAATTCTCCATTGATTTTAGATGCCTATAAAATACCAAAAACATTCAAAACAATTTCATAACTCCTAAACATTTGAAAAGACCTAGGAAAATCCTAAAAATCACAAAATCATGAAAATTGGATTAGAATTTCCATGTGAGATATAAATCCATTAAAATTTTATGGGATGAACTATCTTACCTATTTAAATTCATTTCTAGGCCATCTTGGCCTTTTTACCTCCCATTTTTGGAAGAACTACATTAACTTGAGGTCCACACAGACTATGTAGGCAACACTTAGATACATGAGATATCTCAGGTTAGCTCAACCACTACCATATTATTCACAACCACCTATTTGTATTAAGGATTATAGGTCCTATAACTATTTCACAAGTAATCACTTGTTCTTTAGTTTCCCCATCATTATTATTTTATTACATTCTCACCATTTTGCGAGTAGTTTCTATATGAATGCTCTCACCATTTTAAAATCACCCTTAGCCAATACTTTTACCATTTTATGAGCACCCTCAACTAATTCTCTCACCATTTTGTGAGCATATTTTCATTCTAGACCATAGATGTAGTAGAAATTATGAATTACCAATTTAGTTCATTAGTGGTTGATCATCTTTTGTCTTTTAGTGTAGTTTTAGCCTAAACCATCCTCTCTCACTTGTAAAAATTTATTTGTGTGATGTTTTCATGACTGTGAACACCATCCCCCTATTTTCTTATGCACTCTCCATTTTGTGAGACCATTCCTATTTTACTCTACAAGTCAATTATGTTTCCTTATCATCATTTTCTTCTATCCCATATCTTGGGAGAATTACATTTGGCCTGAAGTTCACATTAAACCTAGTATCCATGGAACTATGTAGGTAACATCCACTTGCCTAGCACATTTGGAGTCACCTCAGCTACCCCTTCCTTTTATTATATTCTCACCATTTTTATTTTGTGTCATTGTCTCCTATATCCTAGGGGCAATGTTTATCATCTTGTTTATGTTGCTCCCTATAGCCTAGGGGAAACTATTTGCCATCATACCCTTTGTCATTATTTACCTATAGCCTAAGGGAAATTTTTTTCTTGTATTGTTTTACCAGTGTCATTGCTACCTGGCCTAAGGGCAACCTTGTCTCCAAGAGTAACACCTCTATTATACATGCATGAACAATTTGTATTCTATTTGTACTAAAATTATGATTAACATTGTTTGCATATTTCCATTTATTTATTTACCTTTGTGTGCCTTAGTTTTGTTTGTTTGTTATACTTTTATAATTTTTTTGGTTGTTTAGTTAATTTATTTTGTTTGTATAGTTTGTTTGTTTGTTTGTTTTGTTTATTATTTTATTTGTTTATTTTGTTCTTTATTTGTTTGTCATCTTGTTTGTTTTTGATTAGTTTGTTTATTTTGTTTATCTTGCCTTGTTTATTTATTTTATTTATTAGTGTTTGTTTGTTTACTTTGTGAAACTTGTTTGTGTTTTGTTAGTTATTTTTTTAATTTCCTTCTTATATTTTTTGGTTGTCGTAGGGCTATTAAATTTTATTTACACTTAAGTATTGATTATCCATATCTTGTACTTAGGTTGTGAACGTTTGTATATAGTCCTATACTTGGTTTATTTTTTTATATTTACACTTGGGATTTGATCATTCATATATTATTCCTAGTTTATTTATATTTGCATCTAAACTAAGTTTTTTATGCTTAAGGTATATATTGTCATTATAGATGTTCATAAATATGATGCATAATATCGCAAGATACAATAAAAATTAGGGACATAGATACTATCAAAATAATGCAATGGTAGTACTTCTTTGAGATCAAAACCAACCAAATACCCAAACATGTGCCTGAATCAATGAATAATAGCTAGAGTTAATATGATTTACAATGTGTTTATATAGACATGCATCTCTAAATAAACATACAAATGAGTTATACAACATAAGTAGATAACAACATAAAAACACCTCATAAACATGGTAGAGTAGTAAATGAACAAAGCATACATGTTTAAATGAACATAAACATTAATAATGCTAATCAATTCTAAACATGAGAGATAAACATGGTAATAAATAAAGGCATCATATGTATCAATAAAATATTTGTGTGTGTACATCAACCTTGAAGGACCCAAAAATGAATGTCATTGTATCTTAAATATAATATACATCAAGAATATGTACATATCATCATGGTGTCATCAAAAGTACAACAATATGCCAAAATTCCAAAATGCCAAGATGCCAATGATCAACTGTAACTTTGAGTATCCCTAGGAATTATCGTTAAAGGTGGCCCTAGTGGTCTTGGTGGTGGTGGTCATAGTTGATGAATATACTACCTTGAATCTCCTATAACGTGTGTCCTAGTTTGAGATTGACTTGATCTACTACCTAGTCTTTGATCATCCCATACCTCAATCATAGTAACCTACTAGTTCCTAGGAATAGTAGTCTCATAAGCCCTATATTAGTATGAGGCCTCATATTTAGCCCTAAGGCTCTCAAGAATCATTTTTGAGAGACCTAACTATGTATTATATCTTTGAGCCTCATCACACTCTCACTAGAGCCTCTAAACATCTGCTAGTGCTTGGTCCTTATCAGTGATGGCTTGGTCCCTCTTTATTATGATTTGGGTCTAGATATGGACCATCCTAGCCATCTTAGCCTTTAGTTGGTAATCTCTGACTGAAGGTGAGTCATGTCATCATCATAAATGTCTAGTGTAGTTTTATTAATCCACCACCTATTGATCTAATATTATGATCTCCCCCACCCTAGTGGTGATCTCCTCCTTGAGCATGCTAATATCTCTACCTACACAAGCTATAATAGAAGGTCCTACTTGGCATGGATCAAACTATGTACCTGATATGCCTATTGTGATGGGGTATATCACCATCATGGCTAGACCATCATCCCCTTTGTCATATCCTCTATCATCCCCTCCATCACAACTATCACATACCTCATCATCATCACCCTCCTCACCTCTATTACTCTGTTAGGTACTCGCACTATTACTAGATGTCTCAACCTCCATATCATATATATCTATAAGCCTCTACCAACTTGCCTAACTTGGAATAGTAAGCATTAAAGGGAACACATGTACCCACCAGTGAATATACCCTAGTATAAATACCACATATTCTAACCCCATACATATGACCATACTACCCATTAAAATATCAAATAAATAGCAATGACTAATCTCCTTCAAATGATTGGAGTGTCCTAATAGATCTCTCTAAAATGAGTGAACCACCTAGGCCCTTCTGGCACATCTTAGGTCATGTCAAACTACCATAGTCCCTGATCAAGGTGGTACTCCTAGATGATATATGATTGTCTACCTATCAAAAAACAAATGGATTTCATGTATGTAGTGTACCAACCATCCTTGAAATAATGGAAATGATAGATAAGATATGATTTCCATATGAAGGTGAACTCATTGAACATCCAATGGTAGGAGTAAATATATCCCATATGTCCATGTTGTCCTACCCCAGTCTATGCCTAGCCATATGCCAATGGCTCCTCTGGGTCCTAGACTCATATTTGACCCACTATTCACTTAATGGAGATGTTTTCCCAACCCTAAACCATTATAGAATGGATGCCCCAATGATACATCCTCCTCTGTATGCCACCATGTGAAGATCCCTTTATAGATACACCAAGATAGCTAGCCCCCATATAAAGCATGCCACCTCATCCATCATGTTGAGAATGACATGTCTAAGGCCCATATGGAAATACCTATCACTCTTGTTAGGAAAAAAGATGCTACTGATAATAACCATAAAAAACATGACCTACCTATTAATAAGTGCTAGTGGTGAAGGATATCTAGTGTGTAGATCATTAGGATGTATATCAGTGTAAGTCTAAATCAGGCTATATCCATCTTCCCATGATCCATGGGAATGTCTTGATAGTTGACCAAATCATAAATCATAGCCTAATACCATGTTAGGTTTATATAGAATATTTTATATACTCACATTAGTAACTTGAGGATACACTAGGTATCCTCAAGTGTGACTATTGCCTCTCTAGTGGTTAAGTGAAAGGTTTAGGTCTCATTGTGATAGTGCTCTACCAATGAACTCAAATACACTAGATCTAATATAATGAATGGCATTTATGATGCATAATGTAAATCAATAGCATGTATAAATATGATCATCTCAGCCATCCAAATTTATGGTGTGTGTAGGCAGTGGGAACATCACTCTTATGCCATCAAAACTACTAGGCCCTCTTATAATCATAAATAGATTAGTGTTATCCTATATCTATATTATTTTTTGAGCCTTTAACTAGCTTACCAAGCCTAGTTTCCCCTATTATAAAGGTTGGACCCCTATTGGGTTCCCTAATCTAGTTATTTTTCCTTTTAGGGTGAAGTCACTATTTTCCCAAATGGTGAAGTCACTGTTTTGGCAATTTTGCACCTTTTTGGGTGAAATAATCATTTTCCTTTTCATGAAAATGGTGAATTCACCTAGAAATAGGTGAAAATACCATTTCAACAATTTATAAGTTTTTTGGTGAATCTACCATTTTACATAATGATGATTTCATACAAAGTCATCGATTTTCCTTGACAAAGTTGTTATTTTGCCTAAAATACAAATGGTGACTTCATCATTTTTTACCCTAATCTTAGTAATTAATGAGTGATAAATAGAAAAAATGATGAAATTGAGACTACTTACTGGTGGCCCATCATGTGGTGGTCACATTTTCTCTCTCACTTAGTAAAAAACATGCAGTTGTGATCCTTTACATGTTATTTCTATCAACTAGATTGTGCATAAAACCAGAGCTCAAAATTCAAATGGGCTAGGGTGAAAATGAATTGTTTTTAACCCTAGGGGTGAATATATAGATTTAAATTTGAATTAAAAACTAAGACCTAAATTTAATTTTGTGTGCTTCAATAAATGTATTTTTTACTTCTATGGTCCATTTTGCATGTCATTTGAGCCTACATGCCTTATTTATTGGCCATTTTGTAACCAGACCATCATTTTGGGCCTCTTTTGAGACCCATTTCAAAATATTATTTTTTTATCTATATGACATGTGGGTTTGAATGTGCATATTCATAGTCACACTTAGACTATAAGCATGTTGTTATTCTTTGCCAGCTCATCATAAATCTATTTTATGGGTTTTTTCGCATTGACTCCCATTGCCAATTTACCTAGATGTAGTAAATTCTTCTCTGATTAATCAATGATATATTTTACTTTTTGGGGAAAACTCATTTTCAATCATTTGATTTAAATGTGTGAATGATTATAACCACCTTTGGGAAAATAATTCTTTTTCAACCAATTTAATAATTATAACCACCTTTGGGAAAATCATTATTTTTTCATCCCATGCTAATGATTATAACTATGTTTGGGCAAATCATTATTTTCCCACTCCACTCACCCTAATGGGGAAAATTCCTATGTCATTGATTATAACCACCTTTGGGTAAATCAATGTATCATATTCTATTTTTTATTATAACCACCTTTAAAAAAATTAGTGTCATTCCAATCCATTGCTAATTATAACTACCTTTAGACAAATCAATGAATCTGTTGGGGATCAACCAATAATAGATTACACTTGTGAAAGCAATAAACACAGAAATAAATCAGATAAACAAGTAACTAGAATGATAAATAGCAAGAACAAGAGATACAAGAAACCACCCTGAAAACTTGTATTAACAAACTCTTTACAAAAGGAATACAATTGAAGAAACTTCTTTCTTCCACACCTCTCCTAGATGTATAGATCTCTCACTAGATCTCTATTCCTCAAGAGCTCTCTCTCTCAAGAACAATCAACTCCAACAAACCTGGATTGATTCAATTCTATACTGTTCTTCAACATTCACCTACAATGAACTACTACAATAATTCACACAAAGCTAAGAAGATCTAATTCTACATATAGAATTAGGAAACTTGAGCATGCACTTACAACAAATAGTTAAGCCTCTTGAATAAGGGCTCTAAAAATAATATTACTAATAATAGAGATGTGAGCTTAAGACTACAACTTAAACTCATCATGCAAGCACTTGCTTCTGTCCTCAAAAATAGCATTCTAGACGCACAGGTAACTGACGCCGGTTCCTGCTGCTTGCCTGTGACCGCTGTCGGCTGACCCACTGCCGACACCGGCATCTCTGTAACTACACCTAACCGACGTCGATCGCTTTTGACCGATGCCGGTGTCTGTGTAGACCCAAAATTGTCAAGGTGTGCTCCTTGGTGAAGCTTTTAGCTCCACACCCTAACAATCTCCCACTTGGAGATAAACAGCTGCACCAGTACCTGTACAACAATATCTTCTAGCTCCTCCATCTTCAACTCAATCATGAAGACCAACAAAAGTTGAATGAAGATTCAACTTCTCCTTTGTAACTGACTTGGTTAACATATCAGCAAGATTCCTATCTGTATGGATCTTCTCCAGCTTCAACTCACCATCTTCCAATACCTATCGTATGAAATGGTACCTTAGCTATATGTGCTTTGTTCTTGAATGAAAGGCTGAATTCTTAGCCAAATGGATTGCACTCTGACTATCACTATATAATCTATAACTCTCATGCTCCCTACCAAGCTCATCCATGAACCGTGTCATCCATATTATCTCTTTGCTAGCCTCTGTGGCTGCAATATACTCTGCTTTTGTAGTTGACAAGGCAACAACCTTCTGCAACTTAGATATCTAGCTAACTGCCATTCCACCTATAGTGAAAACATAACCTGTAGTGCTCCTCCTGCCATCCAAATCACCTACCATATCTGAATCTACATAACCATGTAGAGAAGTATCTGAACCTCCATAGCACAAGTGCCTACTGCTGGTTCCTCTCAGATATCTAAGGATCCATTGAACTGCTTTCCAATGTTCCTTACTTGGATTGGCCATATACTTACTTACAACTCCCACTACTTGGGAAATATCTGGTCTAGTACACACCATTGCATACATCAAACTCCCTACTGTGAAAGAATATGGAACCTTACTCATGTACTCTACCTCATCATATGAATTAGGACATTGTTCTTTACTCAACTTAAAATGTCCAGCCAAAGGTGTGCTTACTGGTTTAGCATCCTGCATATTGAACCATTTCAACACCTTGTCCACATAATCTTCTTGAGACAATATCAACCTATGATTTTTCTTGTCTCTCTTAATTCTCATGCCAAGGATTTTCTTTGTTGCTCCCAAATCTTTCATGGCAAACGTTTGAGCTAATTTCACCTTAAGCTCAGAGATATCCTGCATGTGTGATCCTGCAACCAACATATCATCTACATACAACAATAGAATAATATATCTACCGTTATCAAATCTCTTCAAATACACACAATGGTCAGATTGACACCTACTGTAGCCATGCTCAGTCATAAACCTATCAAATTTTAAGTATCATTGCCTAGGAGCTTGCTTGAGGCCATACAAGCTTTTCTTTAATCTGCACACTAACTTCTCCTTACCCTTGACCTCAAATCCTTCCAGTTGTTCCATATAAATTTCCTCATCCAAATTTCGATGAAGAAACACTGTCTTAACATCTAGCTGCTCAAGATGTAAATCCTCAAAAGCAACCAAAGACAATACAACCCTTATAGAAGTCATTTTAACAACAAGAGAAAAAATCTCACCAAAGTCAATACCTGGCTTTTGTGTAAATCCTTTCACTACCAATCTAGCCTTATATCTCATATGTCCATTCTCACCTTCTTTCAACCTGTAGGTCCATCTGTTCTTGAGTGTTCTCTTACCAGCTGGCAATTCAACCAAATCCCATGTTTGGTTCTCTCTTAAAGACTCCAACTCCTCAACCATGCCATGCTCCCACTGACTCTTGGACTCCACCTGTATTGCTTCTTCAAAACTCTCTGGTTCTCCACCATCAATTAGCAATAGATAAAATAAATAAGGAGAATATCTAATTGGAGGCTTACTCACCCTTTCTGACCTCCTGATGGGTGTCTGAGACTCGTTCACAACACGCTGTCCACCCAAATTCTCTGATAGTGACCAACCTTGGTCACCTCCAGACCTGTTACTGGCCGATGCTGGTTCTGTCTGACCAATGCCGGTGCCTATCCTGTTGACGTCGGTCTCTGTATGGCCGACCTCAGTTTCTGTTCTGTCGATGTGGGATTCCTAATCTGTCGACGTCGGTCTCTATCCTACAAGTGATTATTTCTTTTTCCCGCGAGCTCATATTGGACCTTCACCTCATCCAATTCACCATTGCTCTGCTCGGATTGATTTAGCTTCCTTAGCTAATCACAATACATCACTCTTTCATTGAAAACAACTTCACAACTCTTAATTACCTTGTTAGTTTCTAGATTCCACAATCTGTAACCAAAATCATCTGAGCCATAGCCAATAAACGTGCACCTCATAGACTTAGCATCAAGCTTCTTTCTATTTTCTTTATCTATGTGTACAAAGGCTTCACAACCAAAAACTTTGAGATATGAGAGATCTACCTTTTTACCTGTCCATGCCTCTTTTGGAATACCACCATCCAGAGCTATAAAGGGTCCTTTGTTAATCAGGTATACTGCAGTGTCAACAGCTTGTGCCCAAAACTGTAAGGGCAAACCAACATGCAATCTCATACATCTTGCATGCTCCATTATTGTCCTGTTCATCCTTTCAGCAATTCCATTTTGCTGAGGTGTCCTTGGAACCATCCTTTGCCTATGGATTCCATGCATATAACAATAATCTCTAAACTTATAATTGTAGAACTCACCGCCATTGTCAGATCTCAGGCACTTCAGTCTTTTACATGTTTCATTCTCAACCATAGCTTTCCATATCTTAAAAGTCTCAAATACATCAGATTTTCTTCTAATACAATAGATCCATACCTTCCTTGTAGCATCATCTATGAAAGATACATAGTATTGTGATCCTCCAATGGAAGCAACCTGAGCTGGTCCCCACATGTCTGTGTGAACAAGCTGCAACTTATGCCTCTTCTTAGTAGACCCAGTCTTGAGAAAACTAACCCTTTTCTATTTTCCAAATACACAGTGCTCACAAAACTCTAGATCTATGCCTTTTAAATCTGAAAGCATACCTTTGGACTTAAGAATTGACATCCCCTTCTCACTCATGTGGCTAAGCCTTGAGTGCCATAGTTTAGCATCTACATCTAAAGTAGATAATATAGAAGGAGATTTGTTAGTAACACAATTACACAAATAGAGAGTACCTTCTCTCTTACCTCTAGCCATAACAAGTGCACCCTTGGTCACCTTCCAAGATTCTGCTGTGAGAGTTACTGTACAACCCTCATCCCCTAACTTTCCTACAAAAATAAAATTTCTCTTCAAGCTAAGAACATGCATCGCATCTCTCAACACCCATGTGTTTCTATTCTACATCTTCAACTGCACTTTACCTTTGCCAATTATTTTATAGGGCTCATCATCCCCTAGATACACTATTCCAAAATCTCCATGGATATAGTCACTAAAATATTCCCTGTTAGGGGTAGCATGAAAAGATGTACCAGAATCTAACACCCAAGATTCTATATTATTATGCAGAGAGAAAATTAAAGCATCTTGTGCAATACCTGCAACCTTGGCTTCTTCCTTTCCTTCGTGCTGATTGTCCTCCTTAGGCTTTGACCAACAATCTATACTTATGTGCCCAATCTTTCCACAATTCCAGCATTGTGGCTTCCTGCCGTTCCTAGATTTGGATCTTCCTCTCACCTTAGACTTTGATCTTGATCTCCCCTTGCTCTTATCTTTCTACCTCCCCCTGCTCTCAAAACTTAAAGCATTCCCAGATGTCTCTTCTATGCTTTTCCTGTGTATTTCCTCATTCAAGATAACACTAACAACATCCTCTACTTTCAAAATATTTGATGCAGATGCAGTATTACTTACTACCATTACTAAGCCATGCCAGCTTTCAGGCAAAGAACATAATATTAAAAGAGATTTTATTTCATCATCAAACACTATATTGACTGAACTTAATTGATTCACAATTCCATTGAAATTATTCAGATGAGTAGAAACAGATCCACCTTCATTCATATGCAAATTAAATAACTGCTTCATAAGATATACCTTATTAGAAGCTGAGAGTTTTTCATACAAATTTGCTAACGTAGTCATCAACTCTATCGTAGACTTTGCCTATGATAAATTAGATATCACAATGGATGCTAGACTCAGTCTTATAGACCCCAGAGCCTTTCTGTCAAGAACTTCCCATTCTTCATCCTCCATGTCTTTGGGCTTCTTTGTAACCCCACCTAATGGTAAGTAGAGATCTTTCTGATACAGATAATCCTCTATCTGTATTCTCCAATGTTGGTAATTTTTGCCATTAAACTTTTCCATTCTTAGTTTACTTTCATCTGCCATTGCTTTTCCCACTCAAACAAAAATCCCTACAGAAACCTCTGTGAGAACCTGTAATCAATACACACTACACAGATCTGAACCACCTGTTAGTGAACCTGAGCTCTGATACCACTTATTGGTATCAGCTCTTGAACTTGCAACCAAGGCTCTGATACCACTTGTTGGGGATCAACCAACAATAGATTACACTTGTGAAAGCAATAAACATGGAAATAAATCAAATAAACAAGTAACTAGAATGATAAACAACAAGAATAAGAGATACAAGAAACCACCCTAAAAACTTGTATTAACAAACTCTTTAAAAAAGGAATACAATTGAAGAAACTTCTTTCTTCCACACCTCTCCTAGATGTATATATCTCTCACTAGATCTCTATTCCTCAAGAGCTCTCTCTCTCAAGAACAATTAACTCCAACAAACCTAGATTGATTTAATTCTATACTATTCTTCAACATTCACCTACAATGAACTAATACAATAATTCACACAAAGCTAAGAAGATCTAATTCTACATATAGAATTAGGAAACTTGAGCATGCACTTACAACAAATAGTTAAGCCTCTTGAACAAGGGCTCTAAAAATAATATTACTAATAATAGAGATGCGAGCTTAAGACTACAACTTAAACTCATCATGCAAGCACTCGCTTCTATCCTTAGAAATAGCATTCTAGATGCACAGGTAACCAACGCTAGTTCCTGCTGCTTGCCTGTGACTACTGTCGACTGACCCACTGCTGACACTGGCATCTCTGCAACTGCACCTGACCGACGTCGGTCGCTTCTGACCAACGCCGGTGTCTGTGTAGACCTGAAACTATCAAGGTGTGCTCCTTGGTGAAGCTTTTAGCTCCACACCCTAACAGAATCTACCCTCCATTACTGATTATAGCTACCTCTGGTAAAATTAGTGACTCAACCAACATTATTTATTATAACCACCTTCCAAAAAATTAGTGATTCTACCCTCATTGTCATTGGATCATCTCATTTTCTTCATTTTAAGGGAATGTTTGATGACTCTATTTTTTTGCCCACTCCCTTAAGGGGGCATCTAGGGTTAATCAACCACCCTTAGGGACATGAAATATTTGACTTAATGACTTTTTAATTCTTTGAAAATATGTTATTGTGCTTGTGTCTTTCAATGCCTTCTCAAATAGGGGAAAATTGTAGACACTCAATTTTGGCCACTTTCATGCCTAAACTGGGATTTAAATTAATTTCTACTAAATAACATAATTTAAGCCTAGAAATAACTTACATTTACAAAATTCATCTATGTAAGGGGGTTAATTACTTATAAATATGGCAAGGCTTTTTTATTTGAGTTATTACCCTATATTCACTAGTAACCTAGTTTGGTTTTGACCCTAGTCAAATTATGACCTAGTAATTTGACATTCTTGGCCTGATCTATTAATGCAAACACATTTTAAAATAATTTTTACAAGCCATTAATTAATATTAAAATCTAAATTAACTTTCCTAAGTAAAAATTCAAAGTTGAATTAGTGAATTTCATTTATCAAAAAAGGAATTTTTATCCAAATATGAAGTCAAATTCAAGGGGAGCTAATAAAGTGATTTATTAATTCCTAACATTCCAAAAGGTGAGTCACAACCTCATAAATATCTAAAGTGAGTTGTCATGGCTTGTAAATATCTAAAAAAGAGTGATCAAGATTTCATGAGTACTTTGACCCAACCCAGGGTTAGCTTGAATCAACCTAGGCTATTTTAGACTCAACCAAAGTTAAAACTAAACCTAACCTCACTTGGGTTAGAGTTAGTTTTGAGACCTATAAATACAAGGGCCATCACTCTACCCAAAAAAACTTTTGTGTGTAAGGTTATTCTATAAGAATGCCTTTAAGAAGATATCAAAGTAATGCTATATTTCTAATTTTATACCAAACTTCACACCAAGACAATCTAATCAAAGATAATCCATAAGTGGCCATTGGACAAGTACTACCAACATGAAGAAGCATTGATCAAATTAATGACATAGACCAAGTAAGAACATACACTATGCCAACAAGTGGACATCAATTTTGACAAGGGAGGTATAATTCTTGGGTGTTTTTATCTCTATTTTATGGTATTGTCCATTATGTTATGATCCCCTAGTTCTTAAGAAAGAGTGTTTAGTTTCATTGCATTTTTATACATGGATTTTTACTTGATTCACTAAAAAAGAAATAATCAACATTTCTATTCTCTTTAGACTCCTAAGATACACCCAACATAAACTTAAATGTGTCTTCATAGAAAATGGATCAAGCCTCAACATTGTGTCTCTGAGGTTAGTCAGGCACCTTGGATACATGACAATTGACCTTTGGTGAATTATTAAGAAAAAGAGCCACATGGTACATTTTGTTTACTAGTAGGGCCTATGACCCATGAAACACTTTGTCATGTTCTAGATTTATATTTATCATATAACTTGCTTTTAGGCCAACCATAGATACATGATATTCATGTAATACCTTTTACATTTCACCAATGTATCAAGTTTTGTCATTTTTAGATGGGAGTGATTATTCCTATAGATCTACAATTATATCAATTCTATAAGCATTTATAATCTAAATATGAGAGATATAATTGCTTTGGCCTAAAATCTACACCCTAAAAAGACAAATATGTACTTATTAAATTGATATAATCCAACTACCTAGACCCAAATAGCCTTACCTCCACTTCATCTGAGCCTCCTTCTGAGGTATCCAGTCACTTTTATATTTATGACAAAGGTCTAGGTGAATATCTCATACATAATGTATTTCACATAGATAAACTTCTAGAGGCCTCTAAATTGTATGGAATATACAATGACAAATCCATTTGTATGGAATAGTGATAAAAAGGAAAATTTAATGGCCAAGAGCCTATTATTTTCACACCATCCACTAGCCAAGAATAAGACCCACTTGTTGAGGATGATTCCTAGCTCTAAAATGATGATTTAGTTAGCTGTTACTAGAGTAAAAAGTATCTCATCCATAAATAGATAATGGATAATCAATATTATGAGAGTAGAGGCCTGGGGGTAAATCAACAAGGCAATCTTGATCCTATCTCTATGACCAAACATAAAATAGCTTATGGTATCAAATTTAAACCACATAGAGGTTACCCTACATATCTTATCTATGTTCCTACACCAATGACTAGTGATGATGATGCTAGTAGTGATGTAGAGTACAATTATAGTGGATACAAGGATTTATCCAATACCAACCTATTTAACCCTCATGCCATATGTACCATTACACTTGTCATTCATCATTCCCCACTTTTTCTCCATCATCCTCAACTCATAGATTAGGACCAACAAGGATCCAAAATATCACTCAAAGAGTTTGAAAATTATGAGTCTATTTACAAGTTCATGGGCTTAAGAGACAATATTCATCTAGGAGATGATGATCAAAGGTTTTCTATCACATTAGATTTTGATTCCTATTTTAGAGAGCAGATGAACTTCCTTAGCCAAAACAAAAACAAAATCAAACATTGAGGTCCTAAAGTGAAAACCTCTTTAAGGAACTTTTAGAACAAGGTAATAGTAAATAAAAAGGCTAGTCTTTTGGTGAAACCTATTTTCGGCACCATTAGGTAGGGATGTTCACCTTTATTTGAATGAATCTCAAGATACCACCAATACCATGATCATATTTAGCTCAGAGATCAGTGTAGAATAACAATCAGATTTTTCATAAATTATCTGAGAGTGTATGGAGGTATTTATTACCTATCCCTTAACACCATTCAGTGATTATGATTCATCTTGTATGGGCAAACTTGATGAACTATTCAGGCCAAATAACTATAGTATTTCCAATCAGTATAATTATTTGTTGGTTTTCCTTAAAGATGGTTATGCACTTACTTGTGGAGGACACTTCTAGATTTAATATTGGAAAACTAACCAATCTAAAATGGATAAAGTTAGGAACATCTCTCAGTGGGGAGGAACATTAATTTATTATTTATCTCCTTAAGGAGTTCTTTGATATTTTTACAAGGGCCTATTATGATATTCTAGGTTTGGATCCTTCTTTGGTTGTACATAATCTTATAGTACATAGTGATGAAGTGCTAATTAAGTAGAACCTAAGGAAAATGCATCCATGTATTGCTATTTTAGTCAATAAATAATTATAAAAAATCTTAGGGGTGGGATGCATTCATCCCATCAACTATTTTGAGTGGATCTCAAACATCACTAGCTAGAAAAAAGACTAGAGGTCATCAAATTATGTATCAATTTTTATGACATCAATAAGGCCTACCCAAAAGATGACTTTCCTCTTACCTAATATTGAAATTATCATGGAATCCATCATTGGATAGGAGATGATTTCTCTCATGGATGGTTTTTGAGGGTATAGTCAGATCAGGATCATGTCAAAAGACCAACACAAGATAATTTTCACCACTTTTTAAGGAACATTTTATTATCAAGTAATGTCATTTGGCCTAAAAATGCCAAGGAAACATATCAAAAAGCCATGATAGTTATTTTTCATGATATGATGCATGAAATTATCAAGTATTACCTCAATTATATCTTGGGTAAATCTAATACCTATGCATACCATCTAACAATACTCCAAATAATTTTTGAAAGACTTTTGAGTACAAAGTCAGGGTTAACCCTAAAAAGTGTGTCTTTGGCATCACTTCAGTAAAATTAATAGGATTAATTGTCTCGCATAGGGGCATTTAAGTTGATCTAGCCAAATTTAAGGTTATTATTGAGATTCTTCCTTCATCTACTTTGAAACAAATCTATAATTTATAAGGCAAGATATAGTCTATCAGACATTTCATTTCACAACTAGATGATAAATACCATTTATTTACCCACTTGTTTAAAAAGGACACCACATTTTCATGGAATACTAATTTTTAGAAGGCCTTTAAACACTTTACGGAATACTACATGAATTCACTTATTCTATTACCACCCACACTAGAAAAACTATTACTACTCTATTTATCTGCAACTGAACATGCCTTGTGGGCACTTATGGACTAACATGATGAGCAGGGAAAAGACCATGTAGTATATTATTTTAAATACACATTATTTTCATATGATCATAATTATATGCCCATAGAGAAAGTTTTTTTTATCTATGGTCTTTATAGCCTAGAATTTATATCACTACATGTTTAATAATAAGGCCATCATCATTGCCAAAATAGATCCATTCAAGTGTCTACTCTCAAAAACATATTTACAAGGCCACATGGATAAATGGATAATGATTTTAAGTAAATTTGAGATTGAATATGTTAATCAGAAGGCCATAAAAGGATAGTTAATTGTATGCTAGCTCACTGAAGCTCCCCTTTCTGATGTTCATCCACTCACTTTTGGGTTTATAAATGAGTTCATCATGACTGGAGCAGAAGCACCTCTTAAAACACAATAGTGGACACTTTATTTTGATGTTTAATTCATATCTCATGGATTGAGATCATGAATTTTATTAATAAAACCACAATGGGACCTTATTCCCAAGTCTTTTTATATCAATTTTCCTTATATTGTAATATGGATGAGTACGAAACACTCATTGCAGGACTTTGCCTAGCAATATAATGGAATATCCAACATCTAATAATTCACGAAGATTCTCAACTTATTATTAATCATGTCAAAAACTATGTTTAGACCAAGATTAAGAATATTGTGCCTTTAAAAGGTATGGTAAATACTCTCAAACAATAAATTGCTCATCTAAAGTTTGATTAGATACCTTAGGCTAGTAACATAATAATGGACGTTATGGACATAATTAGTTCTATGATATAAATCATAGATATATCTAAAGATTATTAGTTCCTTATTGAAAATATTCTAGGACTTGCCCATAAACATTTGACCATCAAAATGATTTGGTCCCAGTTCTTCTTTGTATGTTAAACTGTGTGATTTTCTTCATGACCAAATCATCCCACCTAAACTTTAGCATAAAAAGAAAAAATCCTTCATCCATCAAGCCTATCATTACACATTATTTGGACCCACACTTTATCATAGAAGATTTGATGGAACTTTGCTTCACTATTTAACCTCAGTATAACTTGGATTAACATTGAGAAAATTTCATGAGGGTTTATGGGCCTCATACTAGTGGGGTTGTCCTTGCCAAAAAATTACTATGTATTGGTTATTATTGGCCAAATATGGACATAAATACCAATGTATATGTTAAAAAGTGTGTAAAATTCTAGAAGAATGCTAATCTAATACATCTCCAACTTAAACACTCAAACCAATGACTACACCATAGCCATTTTCAATGTGGGGACTCAACCTCATAGGAAAGATTAACCCTACATATTTAGATGGCCATAAACATATCCTTACCACTATATAATACTTCTGTAAGTGGGTGGAATCCATTCCCCTAACTTATGTGATTGGTAAACAAATATCCAAGGTCATTTTCAATAACCTCATCTATCACGATGGCATTCCCTCTAACCTTATATATGATAATGGTAGTTCATTCAAAATAAGGATGTTAAATCCCTTTGTGCTGCTAGAATAATTATGTGAAATAGGTCTAGATATGTCTTTATGAAATATAATAATTTCCTAATTGGATAACTATGTAAGATTTTGCTCAAGAGTAAACAATTATTATCTCTATGTCCATCTATACCATGCTAAGTGAAAAAGTGTTGTCATTTTACCTTTTAAAGTCTATGTGGTGGGTAATGAGAATTATGAGGAAGCTTTATCATTAATTTATCCAATAATGTGCATAATATATCATGTGGTTTATCTTGGTACCAATCAAATTGAAGTGGTTACCTTTTTGTAGAGGCATATAGTTTAACCGTAGGAGGTATTCTTTAAGTATGATCCTTTCCTTTATTCAATAATTTTACTATTTTTTATTTGGTATGAATTTTTGGTTTTGAAGAGGTTTTTTGAAATGGTTCATGATCCTTCTTAAGTTATTTATTTACTTTAAAAATGCTATTTGTACCATGTGTTAGCTTCCAGTGGTGAAGTAGGTAACTTAGTTTTTATATTCGTTAAAGCACATGCATATTTATGCAAATCCTAGTATAAAATATCAAATGAACTAAAGGATTTATGTAACATTATCTATATAAGAGGAGAAAGAAGACCCCTACTAAATATAAATTACACTTCCAAATATGAGGGGTATAGTTTAAGGAATATAATATATCCTTAAATCTAATAACATAGTATAGAATGTACTCATTATCATTTAATGTTAATATTTTTAAATGTTCCAATGGAAACCTCATTAAGGTGTATTGATGAAATTTGGATAAGAACACATCTTTGAGTTTTTTAAATGTTGATAAGAACCATTTGGGAGATGATTAAACCAATCTATATCCTCTTAAGCTAAACTTAAATGGAATACCTTCAATAGTAGGCATTCATCCTTAGCCAAATTTTCAAAGGAATATATATATATATATATATATATATATATATATATATATATATATATATATATATATATATATATATATATATATATGACCATTGAAGTAGGAGAACTTAGTCATGATGAAATTATAAGGGTAAGGAGACTCAAACACATCTTGAGTAAGAGGTTGTTCCTTTAACATATTCTCCTAAAAGGTAGCCTCATTAGATGAAACTTGTAACTTAAGGGTATTAACTTGTTGTTGAAGATACCTTATAATATTCATGATGGATAACATATCACATGTATAGAGTGGTGAAGAAGTTGAATATTTATGTATAGGTTGTAAACTACCATTTATATGAAACATATGAATGATATAATCTTGAACACCTTATAAAGGAGGATTGTCACATGGTTGTGTAATATTTGGTAAAGGAGTATCAATGGCTAAAGAGATAATTTTATCAATTTAGATAACATAAAGGTTGATATCATAATCATTTAAAGGTGATATGTTTTTAAATTATTTTGACATATAATATGTAGACATCCATTTTCTAACAACATTGTGTTGTAATTGTCAATCTTACTCAAAATTTGTGAAAATGCACAATATGGGCCAAAATCACTAAAATGCACTAAATGGTTCAAGCTTGTCATTTGTAAGTGCTGATTTAGGATAATATATCCCTAAATGGGGCAATGAATTTTATGTGTTTATTAACTTTTCTCAAATCATTTTGATTCAAAGTGACAAAAATGCAATTTGACCCTTTGAATCACTAAATGCATGTGTTATTGTGTTGACAATGTCCTAAATGGGATATTGGTCCATACACAACTGACACCCTTTTCTAATTATACTCTAGTTAAATTATGACCCAATAACTTGACATTTTAACTAGTTTTATCAAATAAGCAACCAATTTCCAAAGAATTGCACCAAATTTAATTAATCTCACGTAGGCAAATTAATCTAAATCAAGAGATTAAGTAGAAAATCCATGGAAGTTATTGAATATATTTTAATTGGAAATTGATTTCTAATATCTACATCATTAGGTGACATCATTTGTGGGGTGACATCCATAATCCATAAATGAAATAAATATCAGGTTTAAGGCCTCCCATGCCTCTTTAATACTCCTTCCTTATAAATATTTATGAGGGTATTTATGATTTGAGCCTCCAAAATTGAATTTATTCATGGCCACACATGTTAATCTTAAGATGGATGGTCATGGTTGATTTTGATCAATTTTAAAAATATATAAATAGGAGGGCCAATACCACTATTTTTAAGCTCTTTTGGTTTAAACTTATTATGCATAATTCTCTCCACAATCCATCTTTGTGTAGTGTTATTATGCTTAATTTTAAATAGGATAGCTTAACTATAGGCATAACATTGATCAAACATCATGAGCCTAGTTTCATTGGTGCACTTGAGATGATGGAGGAGCAAGCCACTCATCATTGAAAAAGACTTGAGCACAAAATCATGGGGAAAATAATGTTTTGAGCCACATTTGGAGGTGGGATTCTCTTGTGAAGGTTTGATGTATATGATTTATTTCAATAGCTCTTAATTTCCTTTTGCAAAATCCCATTGAGGGAGTTGGCTTAGTTAGTTATGTTCTTATTCATTTTATTTAGTTTTATTGACTAATGCTTGATATAACTCACTTTGGATTCCATCTCTAAATCTTGGTATGCTCGATGGGACCACACATCCCATATAAGTAAGAAGAACAATTTGGCATTATTATATTTCCTAAAAAGTGCTTTAAAATATCTAAAAATCAAGTTTTACCATTATTTTTCCTATGTTTTTGATCCTTTATTGAAATAGTTTACACAATGATTGGTATCAATTTTTTATAACTTATATCAATCCTAACTAACTAGAATCAGTCCCTGTGCGGGGTAAAACACAACAAAAAAATTTGGTTTTTTAAGTTTTCTTGAAAATTGTAAGTTGTGTTATGGATTTTAAGAACTTAATAAGTCTCTGTCTAATCATCTTGTTGCAGGATCCAAAGGTTTTTTTGAGATTTAATAATTATTTGGTCTAACAAGCATTTTTTGAAAAAAAAAGTATTTTACCTATGGGTCCATAGGTAACCAACATCAGTTTTTATCCATTGACATCAGTTTTGTTCTAACTGCCATCAATTTTATTATAACTAGCTTTGATCATTATGGATCGACATTGATCTTTGTGTAACAAAAACAAAGAAAATTGAGAGAACGTTTTGAAATCTTGCTTTCTCATTTGCTTATTGTGCTTCAAAGTAGACATAAACCCTATTAAAATTGTGTTGTACCCAACATCCCCCTTTTCTTTAAAAATAATGGGGACCCACTTTTTTTGAGATTTGGCCTTATTTGTTAAGTTTTCCTCTACGTAAATATGAAAGTTATATCAAATTCATCCTTAATATTTACACTTTGAAGTACAAATAAGGATATTGTATATTTTTTAACTAACTTATTTAATGCCTTCTAGGAGTTTTTGAACTATGCAGGTTTTAGGACTTAGTTTTGTTTGGGACTTGTTCATCAAACATTTTGTTCAGAGTTTCTATGTCGGGCATTTTATTTAGAAGATTTGTTTGAAATACTTTTGTTCATTATTTTTCATTAGATTTTTATTCATGACTTATGTTTGGGTTTTATTTTATTCATTGAACTTTCTATATTAGACATTTTGTTTGGAGTTCATCGGACATTTTTTTGGATATTTTGATTAAATGATGTTTTGAAGGACTTGGTTTTTATTTGGAACTCCTTATTCAATATTTTTGATATCTAAACTTTTGTTCAAAGATTTTCATCAGATAATTTATCTGTAATAGTCTTCATTGGCTTTATGCACTTTGGGGGTTTAGTTTGGAGTTTTTGATCATACATTTTGTTTGAACATTATTGTGAAGGATTTGGTATTTGGGCATTTTGTTCAAGATTTGTGTTCAGAGCCTTTGGTTCACAAGAATTATTGACTTGGTCCCAACACAAAACTTGACTCTTAATTCCTGACTACCAAAATCCCACTAGACGTAGCCAATAAAGTGGAACTACTTCCAGATACTTGCCAAATCATGTAACCTACCAACTAAACTAATGAGATTTAAACTGTGTAGGTAAAATAAACATACGAACATTGGACATTATAAGTACACAAACTAGAATTGAATGCAAAAAGCTATATCAATAATGTGTGGCCATTGACGTGTTCATTTGATCATAAGAGAATTCAAACTCAATAGCTACTCTATGAGTAAATCCCTAGCTACCTGTGAATCCATTGAAAACAAACAATCAACAAAAAATAATTTTTATAGTACATAAAAATAGAATTTGAACACACCAGACAATTACAATGGCTTCATCATCAAAGAGATTTAGAGGAGTACTTCCACCATCCCCATTCTTCATCAAAGATTCTATAGAGTTTATAGACTCAATGTTTGATGCAATGATTTTTGATAATAGGTATGCTAACTACTTAGAATTATGGGATGCCATTTATATTATCAACATATTTTCACATGAAGGAAATCTATCAACCATGCAATGTCAATTAGTTAAAGACTTATTATCTCTTAATAGACAAAGATTACATTTCATGGTGGCCAATCTCAAAGTTATGCCTTGTATTTCCCTACTGTGGGACTTGTTATTTGCTAGCAAGATTATAGAATATGCCTTCTTACATCATGTGGATCACTAGATGATCATGGTCTACATCACTGGTGATGATTTCTAAAGGTACCTATCTTTGTTGATTCTAGATGCAATATTTGATAAATATAGGCTAGTAATATGGAACAAGTATAATTCAATTGAAAAAGTTCTAAGCTCATGGATTCTTCTTTGGGAGAGTATGGTCCTAAAGGGAAAGTCTCCCACCCCCATTAGAAAATTTAGGATGGGTGTCTATATTGGGATGACCCTATTGAATAGACTGTATGGCATGAAAAGTATCCATTTTTTCCACCTGGATTGGGTGTCATTTATAGACATAATAATGAACTTAGATGTGGCATTCACCTTAGGAGAAGTAATGATCTTTAAGATAAGGGAAAAAGTCCTACATAAAGGCAAAATGCCTAATTCATCTAGAAAATCATAAAAGGCACAATGTATAGGGACTTAGGGGAGCTTTAGAGCCTAGTCACATACTGTATAAATAATTATATATGTGATTACTATTAATTGATGCACGTATATGTGTATATAAAGTATATGACCCAAATTGTCGAGGATGTATATCCACAAGTATGGAAGGTAATTCATGAGGCCTCACTGCCTAGAATTTCAAAGAGAATTTTGGAAACACTAGCTCCTCAGGGTGACTACTAGTTATTCCTAGACTATACAATGATCATGGTCATCAGTAATAAGGTCCACCCCTTATGCCTCCCAAAGTAAGTGGTAGATAAACTAGTAGAGCAAGAAATTGCATAACAACTTTGGTGGAGTGTGGAAGAGGATTTTATCAAATAGAAGAAGGGCACATTTTATGGATCTCATATAATTAATAGTAGAATGTGTTATACAATGAGGAAGCATTTTGGGGATGTAGGCAATAAGAGGAATCATTATCAATTGCCTACCTTTCCACATAGAGATTAGGGCCCCCATGGTCATATTCAAAAGAATATTCAAGGCTTTGGTATTCCATACCAACATGTTCTCTATGACTATGATTTTCTATTATTAAATGCTAAGGATGACACCCAAGTATTAGAAAGGGCACAACTTATAGGCCTACGAGAGGATCATTTAAGGATTATTTAGCAATAACCTTCAATTTCAGTATAGGAGATGCATACTAGGATTCCACCACCTAGAGGATGGGCTAATTTAGAATTTTGAGGTAATATACCCCAATAAAAAACATAGATATAAGAAGGCCCTTCCTAAGGACTTCCCCTACTATTGAGGGATGTGAAGAAAGAGCATAGCTTGAGTGAGACTAAACACAAGGGATTTCAAGGGGATCCAATTGACTTAGACTCCTCTAAATAAGAAGGCTAGGAGCATACAATTGTACCATAATTGTAGAAATCTATGGTATAATAAATCACTTCTACCTCAATTTAGCAAGGCTCCTCCTTGGCTCCCAAAGCTACAATTTCTTAGAAGAGGAAGCCAAGGGCTCCTCCCTTCACAAAGAATCAAATAGTTTTCAACCATAGGGCATACCTTCTATTCCCCATTAAAAAATAGATGAATAATAAGAAATATATGAAGAGGAAGAATTGGAAATAACAAAGGCATTAAGCCTTATAGTTGATAAAGGAAAGTCATTGAGAAAATATGACAAATCTGGTAAGAAGGCTCAACCTTCAAACCCTTCTTCCCAAGTTTCTTCTTTTGTTATCATTTTTGGTTCAATTCCCATTAGTGTTGTTTTGATAACTCCTTTGCTCACTCTAAAAGTAGAGGATGTCACCTCCACCCCTAAGATTTCAATTCCCCTCACAACTATCTTACAAACTCCTTTGCTCACTCTAAAAGTAGAGGATGTTTCTTCCACCCCTGATTGAGTCATGATGGGTTCACATTTAGGTAAGTATATTATAACTTTGTTTTCATCTCTTTTATTAGATAGAAGTAGCATAAGGGTTGGCATGAATAATATTACTCTTCATATTCTATGTATTAAAGTGTTACTCATACTTACTTTATTTGAAGTTATTTATACATATTTAACTGCTTTGCATATAACCCATCACATTGTGCCATAAGCTTTGGTGAGCACTAGATTAGTTTACTTTCTTGTTTATTAGTATACGTGAAATATGAAATCATAGGACTCTTTTAGGGTTGTGTACTTTTGTTATTTTATAGGCTTTGGAACCCTTTCTATCATGATATATTGTGATAAGTGATACAAGTGACCCCCTAATTAGGTCTATTATATTCCCATATTGGTCATGCTCCTACTTAACAAGTGTATACCCAATCAAAAGTGTAGGTGTGCTTTATCTTATCTGATCTAGGACTAATTCATGTACATCATGCAATTCTGTTTGCATACATTTTGGTGAACCTGATGTGAATGTTATCCCATTACTAGTTGGATAATCTTCATGGTTCCATTTGTTTTTATCTCTTTATTATTAGTATTTTATTTCACTTTGGCTTCACCTTCATTACATTATGGTGTGCCTGATGTGAATCAAATCCTTGCAAGATTTGTTCACTTTTACTTCACTTATTTAATTCTTTTTTTTCATCCATTTTATCACTAATTTCTTCCCTATTTGTATTTTATATGTCATCATGAATCCAACACATTTTATGGTTTGTAAAATGATGAGTATAACTAAATATATAGGAAAAATAAAATCCCTATATCTATCTATTGTATTAGGTCGACCCTATTGATCTAGTATCTTTTTTATCCTTTATTCATTATACTAGGTTGACTTGGTCAACCTAGTATTATATATAGACTCTTTTGCCTCTTTTCTGGCCTCTGTATACTATAATAGATTGACTTGGTCAACCTAGTATAGTTTTATAGTCCCTATGTTTATGTTAGGTCAACCTGATCGACCCAGTATAGTTTTTTATCTTCTTTGCTTTCCAACTTAACTTTTTGCATTTTTTGTATGTCTAACTTAGTTATATATCTACCTGGTTTAGTTATTTATCTCTATTTATTATTCTTATTACTTAGCATTCCTTTTATTTCCTCAAGCATCATATCCCTCATTAGAATCTTCTTGAATAACTTGAATCTGTTTAGACACTCTATGGGGTTCTCTTTGCTTCTTATCCTTTCCTATTTCTTCTTCCTCTTTTTAGCTATTAGGGTATCTTGTGATGACCATCCACACATTGCTCTAGCCTTTTGGTCATCTTGTGATGCCCACCTTCATGTCCTTTTAGACTTTGGGGCATTTTATGATGCTCATCCCTACATCCACTTACCCCTTGGGGAAACTTGTGATGCCCACTCTTATTCTCCATTACATGCTACCAAACTAATTCAAATTAAAGAAACATTTTGAGACACCTAGGATTGTATTTCAAATTATCATCATTGATATAGCCATTAATATAGGATTCTTCCCTTCTTATCATGTTTTCTATCTATGCCTATCTAATAGTTTTTATAGGTTACTTAAGTATGTGTCTCTCCCTCTATAGTTATTTCCTCTTGTTCACAAACCTTTAGTCCTCCCTTTTGGTCATTTGGTTTCTTGATGTACCATAGTCTTCATTATCTTATTTTCCTTTTCATTTTTTCTATTTGCCAATGCTATTTCAGCATCCTTTGGGTTTTCTATTTATGAGGTACTTTGTACAAAGGTTCCCTCACTTTGCTTTTCTCTTGCTTATTATCATCCTCATGGGTCTCTTTTATGAGTTACTTTGTAAAACCATGGATAGGACCTAACCCTCCTCATAAAATTACCATTCTTTTCATGTTTTTGATATTTTTTCTTAAACTTTAGTTTTTAATTCTTTTTCTAGATGAAATCTACACAACAATCTATGTTAGCATGTTTTCCTCCATTTATATCTTTCTTATGATAAGGAATCATACTTTAGTATCATTGTATCCCTCTTTTCCCTTTGTCACATTTTTTGTAATTTGAGGAAATTCAAACTATTCCAGGTGTAATTCCTCTTGATTTCCCCTTTTTTCACCTCCACATTGGATAAAACAAGGTTGAAGTCAGGATAGCACATTTATTTCACCTAGATTTATGAGATTCTTAGACCCCATGTTCTTTGAAGTTTCTCTCTCTTAGTAACCCTATCCCAAGTTTTCAAATGAAAGTCATATTTAACACCTATATTTGGTTTTTCAAATCTATATGGAGGAGGAATCTTAAAAAATCCATCAAAAGAAAGTTAAAAGCCAAATCATATGAAAATAAAAGGAAATGATATCGAAAAGGCAACATACAAATCTCAAAATTTGAATTCACACCAAAAGACATGATTAAAAGCACATTTCATATCTCTTTTTGAAGCTTAAACTCCACAGTCAACTTCACATAAAGCCAAAGTCCTTTAGGGTATGGTAGTCTAGTAGATTGGAATAGGGGAATTCAAAAAAATCTATGGTACTACATACTTTCTCATATAAATACCCAATATTTGTAGTAGACTGATGGCTCTATAAGGGGTACTGAAGAATGGGGAACATGTCATAGGGAGGTACATCCATTTTAATTTTGATACGTATACCCTTCATATGATGATCTATATACTCCATTTGTTGACCTAAGACTTTTGTAGCTAAAACAAGTTCTTCATAGTCCCTAAGGTCGATAGTCCTCTTATTTTGATAAACCAAATTTGAGTGTCTTGACTTTGATAAAGAGTTTCTCTACATTAGTTTTTTCTTCATTCTCCCCTCTACCCATTTCATTTTCCCCACTTGATAGCCAAATTGTGATTTCAAATCTATTTTCCCCCTTTTTAAATTCCTTCTTCATTTCTTAAAAACATGCTATCACTACTTTGTTTTAGTTTTACCTATCTTTAGATGAAAAAAACATGTTTGAGCAACTTTGGATCATATTATTCACTTCATTTTATAATTAGTAGACTTACTTTACTTTCCTTTTTCCATTTATCATGATTTTGTTATTCTGCTATTGTAAACACCTGAGTTTACACCCTTTTTCTATTATTGAGTGAGATGTGGATTGTTACTACCCACTCATCAATGTTGTTTCCCCTTTTTATGCACCTTTTTCCATTGTTGAGTGAGATGTGGATTGTTACTATTCAATCATCAATGTTGTTTTACCATTTTATTTTTCTTTTAACCATTGATTTTTCTTTCTTATCATTCCTTTTTAAACATGTATCATTGGTTTGAGTTGGTGATTTTGCCTTTTCTTACTTGAGGTTTACTTGTTTGAGTTTTGCAGTCTTTAGTAGCCTAGGATTTTTAGTTACCTGATTTACTCTTGTTTGACTTAGTCATTTAGTCTAACATAGCACTTCTCACCTAACTTGCCAAATTCCCAAGTATGACCCATCCACATAACATTATTTATCTTGGATTTTCTTACATTTGTTTATTTTTTCTCCTTAGTTTTTGTATTATTGGGTTTGTCAAAAGTAGTCTCTATGCCTTACATAATCAAAACTAAAAACATAGCTAACAACCATCCTATGATAAAGGTAAGTCAAGGTAAGCATCAATTCCACTTTTTAGTTAGTTTACTTTTTTGTTATTTACTTTTAGTTTTTTTTTTTTTAATATTGAATTTTTTTTTGTCATCAACATTGTGTGTGTTCTTATGTTCTTTCTTGAAGTACCATCCCCTATTATATCTTAGTGACACATGATGAGCTTTGAGTGGGGCATATGTATACACATAATATTTTTAACTTTTATCAAATACTAATGCTTTACATCTTGTAGGAACCCATCGTGACTCAATCTCTCTGAGTGCATGCCTTAAGGCGCACACCAAGAAAGGAGTGGGTAGACCTTTGGTGCTTTACATGATTATTGTCCCTTATTACCACATTATTTCTAATCCAACTAGTTCTTAAAACCTTTCCCTAACCTGTTTCTCTTCCCTTTCACATTCTTATGGTCTTTTCCTCTTTCTATCCTTCTTTTCCTTCCTTGTTACCCTTTTGAATTGTTTAGTACACTACATTGACCTAGTCAGCCTAGTGTATTTTGGGGTTACTTTATCTCTTTTAATTTCTTAGCCTTCCAACTGACCTAGCACATACTTTAGGCATTAACCTAAGAATGTACTAGGTTGGTCGAGTTGACCTAACATAATTAACATGTCTAAATAATTTTTGGGTGAAATACTCCTATATATATATATAAGGTCATTTCATTTATTATAATATATGCAATAAAGAGTTATTATTTGCTCATGCTTCTTCACAATCTTCTCTTCCACCATTCTACTTGAGGAGCCTTAGCTTAGGTTTTTTATTTATATAATCTAGTCTTATGGATAGGTCTTAGATGCGTTTGCCTAAAAAAGTGATCCTTATGAAAAACAACAACCTCTTGTAAATCTCCATTAGCCAAGGGGGAGATTGAATCATGATAGATTCATATTTAGGTAGGTATATTCTAACTTTGTTCTCCTCTCTTTTAGTAGATAGAAGTAGCATTAGTGTTGTCTCAAATAATATTAACCTTCATATTCTATGTATTAGGGTGTTACTCTTCATAATCAGGTTTAGTGGATCCCCATATTGGTCATGATCCTACTTAACAAGTGTATACTCAATCAGAAGTGTAGGTGTGTTCTATCTTATTTGATCTAGGATTAATTAATGTACATCATGTAATTCTAATTGCATATAGTTACCAGTAGAATCAACATCTGGTTACATCCTATAATGTTATTTTTTAAGGAATAGACTCTACTAAAGTAGATCTAGATGTCATTCAAAATATGAATAAAAATTTAAACAATGACTTCCTTAGCATGCAAAGAAATATAGGCAATGCTAATTCCCCAATAATAATCAAAATTTTGGGTTCTAGAGGTTTAATAGACCATTTCATAGGTCTATGAATAATATAGAGCAGTCTAGTAAGCCCCCAAAAATCAATATAATAGAGACAACTCTACCCAACTGGTGGAGAATCTATAATACTTCTTAGCATGGTGAACTTGATTGTGTTGAATTTTGTGCATCTTTTGAGATCTTTCAAAGAGAGGTAGTAAGACAAGATTTGATGCATAAGCCACTAAATTTCCATCAAGAATCTAGCCCTTCAAGCACCACTATGTTCTTTGAGACTCATGAGTTTCCTTTCCTAGATGAAGATGATAATTTAATAGAGGACAACACTAATGAGATTCATGCCTTCCAATAATTATAGAATGGTGGTTACAACCTAAGGAGTAGGTAGCACTTCACAATGTCTACTCCTCTAAATAGTATGTCCATTCAACTAAATCTAAAAGCTGATAACAATCCATCTCCCTTGAAAGGGAATGATTAGCCTTAGAATAAGGAGGAATAAAGCAAAGGAGGATATAACATTATTGAGTACATGAATAAAATCAAAACAAACATCACTTTTCATGAATTAGCTTAGATCACTAAATAGAAGGTGCTTCTATGAAATTATATCATAGGGAAGGCCCTTATGGAAAAGACAAAAAATACTACAGAGAAAACAAAGGCTTCTGACACCAATGTCATATATAAAACCAAGCTAAAAGTTCCACTTTTTTTACTAAACATCAAGGCATTTGATAAGAATATTCATAATTGCTTAGTTGATTCCAAAGACTTAGCAATTATGATTCCTACTTATATTTATCAAAACCTTGGCATATCTCCAAGCCCATCAAAGAGAATAGTCTCACAGTTGGATAAAATAGTAGTACCCATAATTAGAGAGATCACTAATGCACATATTGAAGTAACATTTGATCCATGAGTACATATGACTATCAACATCCTTATAGAAGATATACTTGAAAGGTATAGATTGTTATTAAGTAGGTACTAGTCTAAGACACTCAATAGATATCTCTCAATAGATTTTTCTCACATTTGACTACCATAGATAGGCCTTCCAAACCAAATCTAGATTTATCAAGAACCAAGAATGAAGTATCCAATCATAGAGTACAATGTCAAGAATGAAGAGGTAAGTTATGAATCCCTTGGCCTTGGTATTTATACTTTTACTATAAGAAATGAAATAAAAGATCCAAAATTTAAGGGCCCTAATTAGCTATGGACCCTCCACTTTGATGACACTAGATCCAAACAAGGATCAGGTATATGAATTGAATTGATTAATCAACAAGGAAAAAAGTTCCTAATAGCATATAGATTATAGTTCCCTTTCACTAATAATATGGCTAACTATAAAGCATTGATTTTAGGGTTGTAATTTTTACTTAAAAACAATGTCAAGTAGTTGTTAGTATATGAGGATTCAGATCTAGTAGTCAATCAATTTAGAAACAAATATTAGTGTAATATGTCATATCTAAATAGATATAAACATAGAGCATGGGATTTGATTGTGAAATTTGAGGATTTCAATATAGTAACTATTCTTAGAGAACAAAATCAAGATATTGGATACATTAGCTACTTTCACTATTAATTTGGAGCCTCTCCAAGAATCCAAGGTAAAGAGATTTTACATTGAGATAGTACTATGTTCTTCTATTCTTTACAATGTAGAGAATTTCCAAGTCTTCAATAATGACCAATATATCATTTAGTTTCTAAATAAATCAAGACAATTTGAGTGACAAATCATTGATGACAAGGAAGTTAGTTATCTCTACCAAGAGGCGTCTAACGAAGAAGGTGTCTAGCTCAAAGAAAATCATCTCCCAACTGGTTTGATTTCCTTAGAAAGATAATTTGATATAGATCCACAATCTCAACAATAAAGACAACCCAAGGTTAATTAGTCTAAATTCAAAAGGGAGAATTTGGGAGATGAGAATAGACCATGCTACATCAACATTGGCCTCAATTTCACTCTAGAAGAATGGTAACAGGTGAAATATTTACTCACCTGATACAAAGATGTGATTGTATGGATGTATGAGGACTTGAAGTTTTATGACCCAAAGTTCATCACCCATATAATTCCATTAAAACTAGACCATAAGCTATTCAAATAAAGACAAAGACCAATGAATCTTATCTAAAGCCTCTCATTTAAAGAGAAATGGAAAAGTTTTTAAGTGTAAGGATAATCTTCCCAATTAAGCATTCTACCTAGGTAGCCAATTTAGTCCTAGTCAAAAATAAACGTGGAGAAATTAGATTATGTGTTGATTTTAGAAACTTAAAAAAAGCTTATAATAAGGACAATTATACACTACCTTCTTTAGATAATGTTAGTCATATAGTTAGTATATTTGAAATTATGTCTTTCCTGGATGGATTTTCAAGTTATAACCAAGTGATGGTATAACTAGAAGATAAAATGAAAATTACATTTACCACAAAGTGGGGTACCTATGCATATAAATGGATGCCTTTTAACCTATTAAACATATGATCCACCTTTTAATGAGAAATGTATCACATATTTCAAGTATTTATAGGTAAATATATAGTCATCTATATGGATGATTTCACCATTTTCTCCAAAAATAGGAATGATCATGTAGGCCATCTGTAGTCAATCTTTAAAAGATGCAAAAGGTTTG
This sequence comes from Torreya grandis, assembly GCA_037957365.1. Taxonomy (NCBI): domain Eukaryota; kingdom Viridiplantae; phylum Streptophyta; class Pinopsida; order Cupressales; family Taxaceae; genus Torreya; species Torreya grandis. The sequence continues at coordinate 4,148,190 of JARHVA010000642.1, read as the reverse complement.
GCATCCCATTGAAACCAAATAAGATCATATTTAGAGTTATTGAGGTATTTTTTTTGGGACATCTCATTACAAAATAAGGAAAATAATTGATCTAGATAGAATCATAAGGATTTCAAAGATTGCACCACTAAACAAGAAGAAGGAGCTCACATATTTCTTTGGTAAAATCAATTTCATAATTAACTTTATCTCAGGGTAGAAATAATGAGACCCTTGAATGCAATGATCAAATAGGATGCTAAATTGAAATGGATAATCTAGGCCTAAAATTATTTTCAAGACATCAAATATGTTATATCTCAGGCCCCATTACTGATTAATAAATTTTATAAAGGATTTTTACTTATACTCATTTGCTTTAGAGGATATAATTTCTACTATCATAATGAAAAATAAAGATAAGAGTGAGCATCCCATTGCATTCATGAGTATGAATTTGAAATATGAAAAACTTAGATACTCCTTGATTGATAAACATATCTTCACTCTTATCAAAGCGGTAAAGAAATTTTGACACTACATCTTGAGGAATAAGACTATTTCTATCATTATTAACCCAACTATCAAACTTATCTTATCATAAAATGAATTGAGAGAATGTAAAGGAAAATGGATGGCAAATATTTAAGAATTTGATATAGAAATCAAGCCTAATAAAATCATATGAGTTCAAATCATCATACAAATCATGACTGAGTTTGACCCATGTATTACTATTGAAGAGGTTTGTTAAGCCTAGGTATTTAGATGGGAATGGTATACTAACATATTTAAATATATGATTATATGTACTTATCCCCCATATCTCAATTGATAATGAATAAGATATTTAAGGCTAAAATTTGCTCACTACATGATTAAGAAAGGATTTATTTATAGGAAAAACTATGAAGGCATCTACCTTAGATATGTATCTATAGAAGAGGCTTAATAGACTCTGAAAAACTTTCACCAAAAGATAGGTAGTGGTCATCCATCTAAAAATACCATAGCTCACAAGATCCTAAGAATGGGCTATTACTATCCAACAATCTTTAAGGACACCCATGCCCATGACAGGACATGTCATGAATACCAAGTTTTAGAAAAAAATGAAGTACATGCAATAATGTCTTTACAACCTATTATTAAAGGAAGGACATTTGCCCAATGGGGGTTGGACTTCATTGGTGTCATTAAGTATCTGGTCATAAGTTTGTACTCACTACCATAGATTATTGCACCTGATGGATGGAGGCAATAACCACAAATAATTATAGAGCACAAGATATGTTTTGATTCTTATAAGAACAAATCACAATTAGATTTGGAACTCACATTTCTCTAGTTTGTGACAATGGGCCAACATTCATATCAACTGAATTCATTGAATGGGTTCATGACAATCAGATCATTATTAGGTCATCTTCTAAGCACTACCCTTAGGGAAATAGATTGGCTAAATCAATGAATAAGAACATGATAAATGCAATTAAGAGATTAGTTGGGGATAAGCCTAGGGACTAGCATAATTCACTGAAGTATGCCCTTTGGGAAGGTCAAACAAGATATAAGCAAGCCCTCAAGGCCCCACCCTATCTACTAGTATATGGACATAGGCTAATATTCCCAATTATATTGAATTTGTCAACTTGTCAATTCATGAAATAATATATGAAACCAAATGATAAATCATAATCATGATTATTGGATATAATAAAAATGGAAGGTTCAAGGACTGAGGCCCTATAAACTTTCAATAAATACTGAGACACTAATCTAGTGCTTCTATGAGATAAATCCCATGAAAATAAAGGGCACCATGATAAATTTTCCTCATTATGGATTGGACCATATCAGATTTCAAAGATCCTAGGCAATAATGCATTCCATCTAAGTGACCTGCAAGGTAATGAACTCATATATCCAGTTAATAGATAGTTTTTGAAGCATTAATTCATGGATTTACCATCTAAATATACCCCCAATTGATGAATAAATCATGGTAGATGTATTATTAGTTTAGTTTTGTACTTTCTAGGTTAATTTCTTACTTTCTAGTTTAGTTTCTTGATTTCTAATTTAGTTTTCTAGTTTCTAGTTTCTAGTTTATACATTTTGTTATTTCCTATGACAATCTAAATTGATTTATCCTAACATGAACAAAATGAAACACTACCAACTAGGCCCCTATTTTATGCTTAGATTGATATATATATATATATATATATATATATATATATGGGAAAGGGTAATTGAAAGGGATTCATATCTTGGGGGTCTATTCACAAACTAATTATACTCTTGTGTTGAAGTCTTTAGGATTTAGGTATGTAATCGCATTCATTCAAGGTTGTGTCATAATTGAATATTTTTACCAGGTATGTGAAATTTTATCTCAATTACTCCATATGAATTTAGAAAATTTTCTCACTCCATTAGACTAATCACACTTTTCATATTAATACTTGTTTGGAGATGATAATCACTGGTGAAGATGTAGTTAGTAGGGATGTTCTAATAAATGATTTGTTTTATAATTACACAAGCTCATAGTGGTTTCAACTCTCATCCTTCCATTCAAATAAAAAGAAGAAAAAGAACCAATGTGTTCAAAATAGAAATCAATAAATCCCAAAGAAAATCTAAAGGAGATCAAAGGCTCACATGATGAAATAAGGTCAATGTACCACACATCATGATCAAAGAAGAGAAGGAAGAGGAGATAAGGAACCCATAGTATCTCTACCAGGGATATAGATGTCTGGATAGTGGTAGAACAATGCCTAAGCTTCACTAATTTAATAATATTTAAAAGAACATGACCAAAACTTATATCTTCTCCAAGTCTTTAAAATAACTCTCACAATAAGGGTTAAATGAACATCACTTTAGCACACACATATCCATGGATGAGAAGGAAAGTATGTTGTATGATGTAGTTTGGAGTCTCTTTCATAAATTTGATTCTAAGATTTTTTTTGGCATAGTTCATGTTTGATTTCAAATTTCTAACCAAAGATCTAAGTTTTTGAATACTCAAAAGTATTCTCCCTGTAAGTCACCATTTGTTGTACCCAATATCCCCATTTTATTTAAAAATAATTGGGACCCACATTTTTTTTTATAGATTTGGCCTTATTTGTTAAGTTTTCCTCTACATAGCTATGCAACTTATATTAGATTGCTCCTTAATATTTACACTTGGAAGTACAAATAAAGATATTATACATTTTTTGACTAACTTATTTAATGCCTTCTAGGAGTTTTTGAACTATGCAAGTTTTGGGACTTAGTTTTGTTTGGGACTTATCAAACATTTTGTTTAAAGTTTCCACGTTGGGCATTTTATTTAGAAGTTTTGTTTGTGTATTAGGAAATTTGAGAAATATGGATTTAAGATCATTAATTTAATCTAAATCTACTCAAATATCAAATGACCTAAGCAAGATCTAGAGACATTAAAACCAAATGAAAATAAATGAATTCATAATTCAAAACAACATTATAATCCTAAAGCTAAATGATCTAAATCATGATTAAATAGATAAAAAATAAGAGGATTGGACTGAATACCTTAAAATCATAAATTTGGCATTATGTTGGCATGATCATTAGATTATTTATGTTGATTCATGGATTAGATTGGCATGAAGACTTTATGGGATTCCTAAATGGCCTTTCATGGAGGAATGGAATTGTTTAAATAGACTGTGGAGAGAGAAATCGAGGGATAAAATTCAAATTTGGATCATGGATATCTAGGGTGGATAATTAAAAAGAATTTAAAATTCTTTGGAAGCCTTTAGAGTTACACGCTTCGAGAGAGGAAGGGTGAAAATAGAGAGTATTCTAGAATTTGAGAATTCTAGAATCCTTCTTAGGTGCTAATGATGATTAGAGGGAGATTAGGAAGGGATTAGGTGGGTGATTATGGAATAGGGGTGTAGGAGAGCCTAGGAGTAGGCTAGTAGGTGGGCCATGGGAATTTAAAATTACCAAATAATAAATAAGTGGGGACTATGATGGGATAATGGGGATTTTAGGAGAAATAATAAAGGATTGGGATAGGACTAAGGTTAGTGAATAAAGAAAAATGAAGGGGGATATTAGATAAATTATTAGGAATGGGGGAATAGATTGGTAAGATAAATTAGATAAATGAAATTAGTGTCGACTAATAAGAATATTAGTGATGTTAAGTGAAGCGAGTGAATTTAGATGCATATATTTTTACCCTCTTTGAAAGGGAATTGTAAGTGGAGTGAAGTGGAAGGAGTAATGGTATTTCAAATAAAAACCTTTTCATTGATGAATATTAGTAGATATGATGTTATTAGATATGATGCCCCCTTAAGGGGACATACATGGAAGAATGAGATGGATGGCCACTCAAAATAAGAAATGATGGGTGGGATATCATGGATAGACAAGGGGATGGGATGCCAAATGTGAGATAGAATATGAAGAAGATGAATTCAATATTGAGAAATGAGCTATAAATTGATGATGCCCCTGGCAAAGACATATGCATAGGGAGTAAAGATGACTTTGTCATGGTTATTGATACATCCTAAGGTGGAATTAACTGGAACATGATGATGGAACATGATGATGATAGGATTAAAAGGCTAAAATATTTTAACATATCCTAAGAAAGGATGCATACAAGGGAGAGATATATACCAAGATAAGATTATGATTTGATAATATTAATGATGGGTGTAGCTCAAAGCTTAAAGTTGAGTGATATGATGATTGAGATGAAAGAGAAGAAATGATATGATCAAGTGACCAAAAGACAAAGGAGAAGAATTAGAGTGTATGCCATCAATCACTTGAGCCATAATATGATTAATAATGTCAATAAACCTAGTAAGAACACATGAAATGGAGACAAAATGATAAATTGACCAATCAATGAAGATGGATGAGTGACAAAAGAAAATATAGATGCTTTGATATGTAAGGCCCAATCAATAGGTGCAAGTTATTGATGAGAAATATTAAATAAATGATTATAGGGATGGTTATTGATTAATTAACTGATTGATGAATAATTATATCTCAAAAATTTTACAGATGGAATATGTGATGAATGATGAAAAAAAGAGATAAAGGCCGAGCTATCCTTGGGCACTAAAAAATGGCCAAGTGCTACCTACATAGTCTAAAAAGACCTCAAGATGATGTAGTTTTGACTCAAGGGTAGATGATAATGATGGAGGAGAATATGATGATAAATATGATTAGTTATTAAAGGATGATGTTAGTGATTGGATATTAATTATATGGGTTGAGAAGATTAGATTAGTGATGGGAATAAGGATGATTAAATGATTAGATGAATGATGAGGGTGTAGGTGATCAAGCCATCACAACTATCATAAAGCTCATCATAGTCTAAGTAATTTGATAAAATATAACACTTGAAAAGATGACTTATGTTATAAGCATGACGAAGGGGACATTATACCAAAGTGCATGGGAAAATAGTGAACTCTACATCATCGAGGGCATCTAAAAGCATTAATATAGCTTTGGTGACCTCATAACATACTTTTTCATTACCAAATAGACAAAATAGTCATGATGTAACACAAACACAAAATATAATAAAATATTTACATGATAAAAGAAATGCAAACAAGACAAACAAAATAGATAATTTAACATATACTCAAGTATTTACATGAAATGTTATAATGTCTTGTCAAATGATAGGATGAGAGATTGGGTGATAGGTTGGATTAGGATGATCATGATGTGATAGGGGATATAGGATAGACTTGGATACACTAATGATTATGATTAGGATTAGGATTTAGGTAAGGAAAATAATGTGGAGATGGATTTGAACTAGATGAGGGGTTTGGATGATGGTTCAGATATGGGGACCTGAATAAGGATAGGAAGGTGGATAACATGATGGAGGTGTGATAAGGTCTTAGAATACTGATTTAGTATATAAATCAAACCTAAAATTGATCAAATTGGGATGTGGTGATCTCATATCAAAATTAGGATGACCAAGGATTACCAAGAGACAAAACCTTGTAAGAGTTCAATCTAACAATAAGAGTAGGAAATGATGGGATCAAATACCTTTCATACTATAAAAATAAGAATTAGATGGGTGATAGGTATGAAGAGGAAATGATAGGGAAGTGATAGTTGTATATAATAAAAATTTCATGGTGTGCATAAATCAATCCTAGATTAGATAAGATAGATCACACCCATACTTCAGATTGGGGCACACACTTGTTAAGCGAGAACATGGCCAATATGAGGATCTACTAGACCCAATTAGGGGATCACTTGTATCATCTATCCAAACACATCATGCTAAAAGAGTCTAACATAATCACATAACAACCCTAAAATATTCTTATGGTTTCTATATTCACTTATGATAATAAACAAGAAAGTAAACTAATCTAGTACTCACCAAAGCTTGCAGCACAAAGTAAGGGGTTAGATGCAAAGAAATTAAATACATGTATAGGGAAATTCAAATAAATTAAGTATGAATAACACCCTAATATATGAAATATGAGGAGTAATATTATTTGATCCAACACTCATGTTAATTCTATCTACTAAAAGGGAGGAGAACAAAGTTAAAATATACTTACCTAAATGTGAACCCGTCATGACTCAATCTCTCCCTTGGCTAATGGGGCTTCACAAGAGGTTTTTATGGTTCATCACTTTTTTAGAACAAAGCATCCAAGACCTATCCACAAGACTAATATTCTCCAAATAATAAACCTAAGCTAAGACTATTTAAGTAAAATGGTGGAAGAGCAGATTATGAAAAAGTGAGTGAATAATAACTCTTGATTATATTCATATGGAAATGACCAAAATGACCTTGTATATATAGGAGTATCTGACCCAAAAATCACTCAAACATGTCACATATACTAGGTTTACCAGGTCAACATTACACATTATCAAGCTAATTTTTGAAGTTTGTGTTAGGTCAACCAGATGAAAATTAGGCATAAAGAGCTAATGTGACCCCAGACTGTGCTAGGTCAACCAAGTCGACCTAGCTTACTAAACAGGTAAAAAGCATACTAAGCAAGGGAAAGAAGGATATAAAGAAGAAAATACTAGAGGAATGTGTAAGGAAGGAGAGATAGCTTAGGGAAAGGTTTTAGGAGTTGAATGGATAGGGAATAATATGGCAATAAGGGACAACAATCTTGTGAAGCACCAAAGGTCTACCCACCCCTTTCCCAGTGCACCCCTTAAGGCATGCACTTAGAGAGATTGAGTCATGATAGGTTCTTTCAAGATCTAAAGCATCAGTAATCAATAAAATTGTGAAAATATTATGTGTATATAATAGATGCATGATTAAATTCTTAGACAAGGTTATGTGTGTCAATAATACCTAGTCAAAAGGATGATGAAGATATGGAAGGATGGGTGACCACCCAGATTTGATTCCAAGACTAAATAGCATATCTAAAAATGTTGAATGGGGAAATGATAGGGATATTAGATGTTGTGAAAGATGAATGATATGGAAATGGATGTAGGTGGGGGATTAGGCATAAGACAAGACACCATGGATTATTTTTGGCTTTTTAAAATTTTATGATTTATAAGAATTTTTGACATATTTCAATTTTCAGGGAATTTTGGGATATGTATGTACACTATAAAAATGGGGTTACTAGTAAAGGGAACACCAAACCTAAAAACCAGGACAAGGATAAATGGTTGGAATAATGGATAAGATGATAAAAGTATGTGGGTGATGTGGAAAAGGTGATGATGACTAGGAAGAAGGGACTAGGGATTATCAATGACCATATCATGAAGGGACTAGATGTTTAGTTTCTTGAGTTTCTATTACAAGATATACCAAGATGATTCCAAAAGATTTCTCAAGACACCCTCCTTGAAGATCAAGACTAGAAATAAATGAGTGACATAATAGGATGCATGATATGGATAGAGGGATATGATGTAGATGGGATTGACAAAGAACATGATAGATAACCATAGAGGGGAAGTGGATTGTGCTCCAAAGTGTTGAGGTAAAATGTGGACAATAAATTATTTTAAAATGATGCTAAAATTTGGGTTTTATCATGGTACTTGCCCAAGGTGCTAGAAGACTAGTTTTCACCATTGGATGAATGATTTTTTTTAAATTTTTTATGGCATCCTATGTTATTGGAGAATGGAGAGATGTAGGATTGTTGATAATTTTTGGATCTTCAACCAACACCTATTCTAGAGATATATAATACTAGGATCATGTTATTATTGCTAGATGTATTAAATTATTGGTGGCCTTTATTGACTCTTGATAACATCCTCCAAACATTTTAACCAAGTGTATTTTTAACCTCTATGAGGGACAATGCTACCTAGGGACTATAGATATGGTATGTATGGGAGCATATCCTAATTGTGAGGATGGGCCATAGTATGTGGATAAGGAATATGATCAATATGGTTAATATGATGGAATGGGGATTAGAAATGGGGTTTGACAGTTGCATACACTATTGGATATGGTGGAGGGGATTATTTATATTAGTGCCATGAAATTAAAAGATACAAGACCTTTTGATTTTATGATTCTTTAATCTAAATATTAAGAGGATGGTTGGCCATAGGATTATTAATTTGGACATTCTTTTGATTTGTTGATTGGGTTTGACTTTGACTACCTATTAGTGCCTAATTTTGGGCTTCACCAGGGATAATTGATTTTTGACTTGATAGATGATGATTATTTTGACTTTGACATGCCCTTAGTGCTTGATTTTGGGATTCACCAAGGATAATTGTTTTTTTGAATTAATAGATGATGATTATTTTGACTTTAAATTTCCCCTAGTGCCTAAGTTTAGGCTTCACTAGGGGAAGACATTTTGTTATTATGCTGATAATTTGACTTTTCTTGATTTTGACATATGGGAGAATTTTGGAATATGGTCTTGGACCTTTGTATTAGTGGCATATGATGTTGAATGTAGAGAGGAACAAGATAATGCATGTTCTTATTTATTCCCTTTATGGGTTGGTATATAGAGATTATGGAGGTGAGGTGGATGATTAATGTTATGTGATGGATTAAGGGGATAATAGGAAACATAGTCATCATAAAGGTCACTAGGATACCTAACCTCAATGCCAGATAAAATCTCCTCATTAATATTAAAAAGATCACTAAGAGTAGATGTATTATACACACCCAGGGTATGATTAGATCCCTTTTGACTATCTTTGATAAATAGAGAATGTAAAAACTATGATATGATTTCATCATCCTAATTAGGATATAGAGGTATGTATAGTGATAAATTGGAGTTATCTATATTATAAGTGTCTTAAAAAAGATAGGTATTTTCAACATCTACTACAATATTAATGAGGGATGATGTTTTTAATGAAGATTAAAATCTTGGAATTAAACATGATCTTGATGCAAATAAGACTTATGTCGACTCTAATGCCAAGTTTGATGTATGAGATTTAATGCTAATATTAGGAAATTAATTATCCATAATTGACCTCTCAACATAGGGTTTGTGATATGATGAGTGAGAGGGAGGCGATGGAGGAATAATGGATTCGACAAAGATAGGCCTATGGAAGGGTTCATGAGGACTAGGTTCATAGGGAATGTACTTGTCTTTAATGGAGGATTTGTATAATATGAGAGGATCATGGAGGATGGATATGGGGTCTTAAACTTGGCTTGTAAAAGGAAGGGTTTGATCAGGATTGGGAATGGGATCATGGTATTCCTCTTCTTGTTCACCCTGGGATATAGACTCATCTAGTTTATCTTAAATTACTATGTCACCATGGTCAATGAGGTCTTAGTCATAGTATTGAAAATTATGAAATTGATTAATTTTATGCCCCCAATCCTAGTGATATGTACAATATTGATTAAATTTATACCTAGATGGCTTGGGCTTGGTAAGATCAAGATGTCATACAAGTGGATAGACCATCATGTTAGTGGTGACTAGTTGATGGAAGAGGGATTATAAGGATATAGGAAGGGGAGTATAAGATCCCAATTTGATTTGTGGCTTAGATGTGGAAGCATTGGAATTTAGATCAAGTTTTTAACATGATTGGGAGGATGGACTGGTAGTAGACGAGGTGGCTAGGATAGGATTCCCTTTGCTAGTATAAGAAGAGATGGATGATTAGATATGATGAGTGTATGGTGGATTTGACTATGGATGGGTATAGACTAGAGGTAAGGTGAGTTAAATGGGGTTAATGCCTTTAAGAAATTGGAAACCCAACTCATGAAGTCATAAGAAGACTAGCTATGGGTTTTTATCAGGATACTTATTAAACAAGGAAATTTGTGAACTAGGAAGGCCATGACTAGGATGAGGACAAGTGGATGGTATAATAGAATGGGATGGGGATGAGGGTTAACATGGGACTTACTTGGGAGGTGAATTTAGGATTTTGGGATAAAATTAATTAGGAAGGAGGGCACCCATATTTAATAACTATAAGAGGAATTCATATTTATTATCCAAGATGTATTTATTGAGTAGGATAGCCATATTACTAAATGATGAGCTTGAACCTCATGAGATAGGGATTTGTGGATGGTGAAGGATGTTGGTTTGGGATAAATGGGAGCAAGGTTAGACTTTAGGCAAGTACCTATTTTTAGAGCTTGTAAAAGGACTTCATCCTTATTGGCCAAGATGTATTGGTCTACGAGAACTAGGTCCAAAGCCATGGGGATGGATGATAAAATATGATGATGAAGGGGGTCAATGAAAAGTTAGATTAAGGATTAGATATGGTTTCTTCAAGAAAGTAGGATTGAATGACTAAGCTAGTATAACAGGTAATGATGAGGATAAAATAGAGATGATGTAAGACTAGGATTAGATTTTAGACCGATAGTACAATAAGTACCAGTGATCTATAAATAATGCCTATTTTTTCAAGCTAGAAAAAGGATAGGGGATTTAATGGGTTCCTATATTCAAAATATCAAGATGATTGGATGGGTGCTAATTATAAATAGATAAGATGACTAGATGATAGAGACTAGGTTGATGATGATTGGATGCTAGATTGAAAATGACAAAGTGATAAGAGGCTAGGAGAATACCAACTAGGTATGAGACCTATCCAAATGATGAGCGATAGTATAATAGAGTGATAGGATGATATGAAAAGAAAAAAAGACTAGCTCAATATTTAGACTAATTTTCTCAAGGTGAGATGGATATGTGATTAAGTGATGAGGTGATGGGATAATCTGAGTATATAGATGATGATGATGAAATGATAAGGGGTAATGTAGATAATATGGGGATGGTTTGGACACATGTGTGACCTAACCACCCAACTAGGATAAGATAGGATGAGGTTAGGCTAGATAGGGGATGAGGTGACTAGGAAAAGGCAAGGTCAAGATAAATGATGGATTATGGATAGATTGGACTGAGGATAAGATGTGGATGACAAGATGTGATATGGGGGTGATGGGGTATGGTTGATAAAAAGGATATACAAAGATGATATGTATAATATGATGAGGCAAGGATATACAAGATGATATGTATAAAAAGATCCAGATATGCATGTATAGGTTTAGGTGAAAGGTTGATTTGGCTCACAAACAACACAGGTTTATCATGACACTTACCAAATCAAGCAAGTCATAAACCTATGATTAGTAACCTCAATGGTGTGTAACCCAATACTCACATCATCTAATGGATTTTTAAGTGAGGATGTATGTTGGTGACCCATTACAAAATTGACTAAACCCTCTCAACCCTATCTACACTTAAAGACTTCTTAGGAGTTAATCTTGCCTCGTATAGTGAAATGCCTATTATGATTGAAAGGTCTTATGCTAGGTTTGTACAAGTTTTTCTATGGGAGTCCTCAATATATGTGAAGATACAGTGAGGACCAAGTCTATATAGGATGCTATCTAATTAGCTTATGTATTGGATCTTAAATTCTCCTCACTCTATGGAACCCTTTATTAGGAATTACATTTTGGTGCCTAAGGACAACTCTCCTAATTTTTATACTCTGCTAGAACATAGAATTTGGTCTAGTGCATGGTGGTGAAATCCATGTCATTGACCCATAAGAAATAAAATAAGGAGGATTTATAGGTGGTTTTTAATCCTCTAGGAATTACCACAAAGATGCAAGGAGGAGAGCATACACCATCCTAACCCTTGGGTAACAAATAAGTAAATAAAAGGATTAATTAACTGATTAAGATTAAGTGTGAGATATATACAAGATATAAGAATATACAAGATAAATTTATTAAAGAGATATATACAAGATGTAAAATGATTAAATTGACTCAAAAAATGATTCTCAAAATGCCACAAAGAGTTTATGATAGGCAACTTGCAAGAAAATGATTAGTAGTTTCAAGTGACACTTTTAAGGAGGCAACCTATAATATAGTGGCTAGTAGTTTGACTGATAATCTTGAGGGGAAACCTACAATTCAAGATGTTAGAAAAAAATATGAGCTACAAAATATGATGCTAATAATAAAAAATAGCCTCTAGAGTTATCCTTACAAGAAATAATATGTTAGTCCAATGGGCCTAAAAATAATAACCTAAAAAATCATGATTTGGATTTATAATTTATTTGTGTGAGCAGGATATGATTTGTGGGTCTGGGATGGCATCCCCGAAAGGGGTTAAGGGGTAGCACCCCTTGTAGGGTCAAGGAGGAGAACCTCTTGCAGGGTCTAGGGGTAGTACCCTAGATGCACTCTATGTTGAGGTATAGGGTGGGGTTGAGGGGTAGAGCCTCTGATGCCAAAGGTAATTTGGGCCTTGAGAGAGGCCCAAAATGACTCAAAATTCACCAAAAATGACTCTAAAAAATGCACTTAAAGGGGATAATTTTAAAGGCAAACTAAGTACAAAATCACAACTTTAGACTACAATATCACAACTACCAATTTAATACACAATTTGTGATTTGTGGTTTTTATACAAGAAATTAACCATAATGGTTAGTCTACAAAACCATGATTGGTAAATAAAAATCATGATGATCAGAGCAAAAATGCGACTTCAAGATTAGAAATTTTGCAATAAAGTATACAACTTTAAAATTTTAGATTTTTGACAAAACAAATATATTTATCAAATTGCTTAAATGATTATTGATAGGGTGTCTAAATTCCTAGTTATATATATATCATGACAAATTGAAAATTTAACTAAGGAAAAAGGATATTGAGGCAAGATTTTTATCAAAATGGATAAGATTATAAAAAATCTATAGAGCAAAGGGGTTTTTCTTAGCTAGATTTATTCTATATCTACCTTTATAGATTTAGATATATTTAATAGCAATAAAATTAATCCTTAAATGTTTAAATCACAAAATTTCTACTGATGATGTAATATCACTATTACTAGGTCAATATCATGACTAGGGGATTAGTGGTTTCACAAAAGGATAATAAAACATTTAATACTATGATTTTTTTGGCTTTTAGATGATTTCCTTGCCTTCCCTGTTAACCCTATCCATCAACACACAATAGGTTATATAGACAAAAATCTTAATGAAAGCTAGTTAACAAATATATTCCCAATCACAAAAATGTGTTTTAAAAAATATTCCGAGATTGAATATAGTCAAATAAGCTTTCAAGAGTGATCTGCATGACCACTAATTTTTTTATAAGATAAAAAAGGATAAAATTAAACATGCAAGTCAGAGATTAATAGATAATTATTAACATATTTAGGACAAATTATAATATCATAATTATAATTGTAATATCATGATTCTCAAGACAATATCATGATTCACAAAGTTACAGTTTTATCTATAGTCAAAAACATGTCATAATCAAAAATTTTAATAGTTAAAGGATAGGCAAAACCACATATTGGAATGCAAAACCATAACTACCAGTTAAACATCACAATTATTGAAGTCATGGTATTAAAAATGAGTAAAATATACTAAAAGGATATCATTAGTGGTTAGACAAAATCACAACTAGGTATGCAAAATCACTATTTAAAATGTAATGTCATTACTCATGAAGTTGTGATATTATATAATAATACTAACCTACCAAAAATGAAAATTATTAGCTTTTAAGTTGAAAATTTTCAAATATCAAGACAAAATCATGTCTATAATATCATGAATACTAGAGAAATGTTGTAAGTTTCACCTATGCATGTAAATTTTTTAAAAATATGACCCTTTCTTTATCTAATCAAACTGTAGGCTGCTAAAAATCCTTCTAACAAGAAAAATTATTAAAATGGGAGCAATCTCCCATTGTGGTTGCTAAAATATAGTAGGAAATTTGAGCAATATGGATTTGAGATCATGAAATTAATATAAATCTACTCAAACATTAAACTACCTAAGTAATATCTAGAGTCATTAAGACCAAATGCAAATAGATGAATTCAAAATTCAAATCATCATTATAATCCTAAAGATAAATGCTCTAAATCATGATTAAATGGATCAAAAACAAGAGGATTGGATTGATTATCTAAATTATAAATTTGGCATTATGTTGGTATGATCATTGGATTGTTGGTGTTGATTCATGGATTAGATTAGCATGAAGACTTTATGGGATTCCTAGATGGCCTTCCATGGAGGAATGGAATTATTTAAATAAAATGTGGAGGGATAAATCAAGGGTTTAAATTCAAATTTGGATCATGGAGATTTAGGGTGGAACATTAAAATGAATTTAAAATTCCTTGAAAGTCTCTAGATTTAGAGGCTTCTAGAGGGGAAGGGTGAGAATAAAGAGGATTCTAGAATTGGAGAATTACATAATCCTTCTTAGGGGTTAATGATTACTAGAGGGAGATTAGGTGGGTGATTAGGGACTAGGGATGTAGGAGAGCCTAGGAGTAGGATAGTAGGTGGGCCATAGGAATTTAAAATTCCCAAATAATAGATAAGTGGGGACTAAGATGGGATAATGGGTATTTTAGGAGAATTAATAAAGGAGTGGGATAGGACTAAGGTTAGTGAATAAATAGAAATGAAGGGGGATATTAGATAAATTATTAGGAAGGGGGGAATATATTGGTAGGATAAATTAGATAAGTGGAATTAGTTTTGACTAATAAGAATATTAGTGATGTTAAGTGAAGCAAGAAAATTTAGATGCATACAGTTTGGAATATTTTTGTTGAGTATTTGTTCATTGTATTTTTGTTTGAAACTTATGTTTGGGTTTTATTTTATTTAGTGGTTTTCATTTAAAACAATCTTCATCAAAGTTTTTGTATTAGACATTTTGTTTGAAGTTTATCAGACATTTTTGTTTAAACATTTTGTTTGAACGATGTTATGAAGGGCTTGGTTTTTATTTAGAACTCCTTATTTAGGATTTTTGATATTGAAACTTTTGTTTGGATATTTTTATCATATATTTTTTCTAGAATAGTCTTTGTTAACTTTATGAACTTTGGAGGTTTAGTTTGGAGCTTTTGATCAAACATTTTTGTTCAAAAATTGTTTTGAGGGATTTGGTCTTTGAGCATTTTATTTGAGATTTATGTTTGAAACCTTTGGTTTACAAGAATTATTGGCTCAGTCCCAACATGAAACTTGAATCCTAACTACTAAAAGCCTACTAGACTTAGCCAAGAAATTAGAACTAGTTCTAGACACTTGCCAAATAATGTAACCTACCAACTAAACTAATGAGATTTGAATTATGTAGGTAAAACACACATCTAAACATTGGACATTAAAAGTGCATGAACAGGAATTGAATGCAAAAAACTATATCAATAAAATGTGGCCATTGTCATGTTCATTTGATCACAAGTAAATTATAACTCAATTTTTACTCTATGAACAAAGCCCTAGCTACCTGTGAATCTATTACAAATAAGCAACCAACAAAAAGGAGTTTTTATAGTACATGGAAATAGACATTAAATATACCAAAAATTTGTAATGGGTTCATCATCCAAGAGCTTTAGATGAGTACTTCAACCATCCCCATTCTTCATCAAGGATTCTATAGAGTTTATAGACATTGTATTTGATGCAATGATCTTCAACAATAGGTATTCTAAATACTCAAAATTATGAGATGCCATTGATATTGTCGATGCATTTTAACTTGAAGGAAATCTATCACCCTTATAGTTCTAATTGGTTACAAACTTAATCTCTTAAGAGACAAAGAATTCATTTTATGATGTCCAAGCCTGAAGTGATGCCTTGCATTGACCTATTGTGGGATTTGTTCTTTGCTAAAAATATTACACAAGATGCCTTCCTACATCACATAGATCACTAGATAACCATGGCCTACATCATTGGTGATGATTTACAAAGGTACCTATCTCTATCGATTCCAAATGTAATATTTTATAAACATAGGCTGATAACATGAAACAATCATAATTCAATTTAAATTTTTTTGAGCTCATGGATTCTTCCTAGGGAGACTATGGTCCTAAAGGGAAAGTCTCCCACCCCCATTAGAAAATTTATAATAGGGGTCCTTATTGGGATGGCCTTATTAAACATAATATATGGCATGCCAAGTATCCATTTTCTCCACCTGAATTAGGTGCCACTTCTGGACATGATAATGATTTCAGACATGATGTTCACCCTAGGAGAAATTATCAACTTCAAGCTAAGGGAATAAGTCTTGCATAAAGGCAAAAGGCCTAATTCAACTGACCATTTTTGTATGATGTCATGCCTTCTTGACACTATAATGGACATAGTTTATAGGGAATTAGTGGAGCTTTGAATCCTAGCCACATATTGTATAAAGAATCACATTTGTGATTACTATCAATTCATGCACATATATGCGTATGCAAAGAATATGATCTAGATTACCAAGGATGTATATCCATAAGCATGGTAGGCAATTCATGAGGCTTCAATGCAATAAATTTCAAAGATCATTATTGATACATTAGATCCTTGGGGTGACTACTAGTTATACCTAGACTATATATGGTGATCATGGTCACCAATCATAAGGTTCACCCGTATGCCTCCCCAAGTACATCCCATATAAGCTAGAAGATCAAGAAATTGCATATCAACTTTGGTGGAGTGTGGAAGAAGATTTGATCAAGCAAAAGAAGGGCACCTTTTATGAATCTCACATGATCATTGGTAGAATGTATTATACAATGAGGAAATTTGTTGGGGATGTATACAATAAGAGGAATAATTATCAATTACCTACCTTACCACATAGAGGATGAGACCCCCATGATTGGATTTAAAAGAATATCTAGGGATTTGGTATTTCATACTAACATGTTACCTATGACTATGATTTAATGTTCTTAAATGCTAAGAATTATGCCCAAGTATTAGAAATTACATAACTTATAAGCCTAAAAAAGGATCATTTAAGGATTATTTAGTAAGAACCTTCAATTTTAGTACAAGAGATACATACTAGACTACCAACCCTAGAGGATGGGATACTTTAGAATTTTGGGTCAATATATGCCAACAATAAACATAGATATAAGAAGGGCCTTTCCAAGGACTTCCCTTACTATTGAAGGTTATTAAGAAAGAGCTTGGTTTGAGTGAGACTAAACACAAGGGAGCTTAAGGGGACCTGATTGACTTAGAATCCTCTAAAGAAGAAGGTCAAGAGTATACAACTACACCAAAATTGAAAAAATCTATGGTGCAAGAATTTACTACTACCTTAATTCAATAAGGCTCCTCCTTAGATCCCAAAGCTATAATTTATTATAGGAGGAAGCCAAGGAATCCTTACCTCGCAAAGAGTCTAACAGTTGATCAAATAAAAGGCATACCTTCTATTCCCCTAAAAAAATAGAGGTAGAACAAGAAATAGATGAAGAGGAAGAATTGGAAATAGCAAAGGCACTAATCTTGACAATAGATAAAGGGAAGTCATCAAGAAAAGATGACAAATCTGGTAAGAAGGTTTAACCTTTAGACCCTTATTTTGATGTTATCTCTTTTGTTCCCATTTTCGGTTTAGTTCCCATTGGTGATGTTTTGAGAACTCTTTTGCTTACTCCAAAAGTGGAGGATGTCACCTCTACCCATAAGATTTAAATTCCCCTCACAAATATGTTATAAACTCCTTTGCTCACTCCAAAAGTAGAGGATGTTTCTTCCATCCCTGATGTTTAAATTTACCCCATATTACTAACAATGTTCATTATTACCACCACTACTAACATTCCATCTGGGACTACCATAGTCTGAACCATGAAAAAGAAAAGGGTCTCTAAAAATATTGAAAAATCATTGGCCAGCTCCCAACTCCATATCTCTTCCACACAAATCAATTTTCCAATGCTTGCCATAAATTCCTCCCAATATACTACTATCATATCCTCAAGGAAGTCCAAATGGGGTAAACAAGTCTATACAATCCATCCACTCCCCTAATATGGAGCTGTGGATTGGTCTAAAATCATATGGCCCTCCCTTCCTAACATAGTACTCAAAGGATCCCCAGAGCAATCAATAAAAGATCAATTAGTGGAGGCTACAACTAAGGATACATAGTCAATATACCTAGCCCAACAAGTTATCCCATAATGGGTAATTAATATTAGATCGAAGGATTTTCAAAAGCTTAATTTTAAAATTATATAACTTACATCAATAACATCCTTAGTTAATAAGTCCTCAGGAAGCATTCAAAGGGTGAGGAAGAGGAAATTGGAGGATGAAGCTGGGAGGGAGATTATCATTGAAGAAAGGCAAGACATATATGCCTTGTCTAAAAGGAAGAATAAATACTTGGGGAAATCCACATACATAGAAGATTTCAAGTCCCTAGATGAAACCCATAAGGATTTTATGATATAATTACATGAGGGAAATGAGATGACAAGGTAAGATTTGGAACAAGAATTAGAGCAAATCAAAGAGAAACAACAAACAATCCACATTCTAAAAGGAATTGAGATTGAAGTTTAGGAAACTACATCAAAGTGTTATAATGCTCTAGAGGTTATTGAGGCAATGAGGGTAGAATTGGCCCCCATATAGCTCAAAAGCATTAATTGTTTAATTATTTAAATAAATATGAAAATAAGTTGAAATTATTGATTCTTTACACTAATAACAAGACATATAGCCATCTGGACTTAATGACACCGTTAGAGGCATCAAATGCCCTCAATTTGGTGGTGATTAGAATGTAGGAAGCCATAGAGTGGGTTATCATAGTTGGGGTAGTAATGCCTAAATATAATGAACATGAAACTCTTATCTTGCAGATCTTAGATGAGTTGAAATTATCAAAGGCAAGGGACAATACAAGCTTATTATTATAATCAATTTCAATCAACTCAGTTAGGAAACATCTAAGAATTTTAAGAAAAGTCTATAGGGGTTAGTACTTGAGGACATGAAATCTGAGTTGAGTTTTTCAAGAAAGAAAGAAGGTAACAAAATTTGAAAATTTTAAGATCAACTTCCAAAATACAAAGGTCAAGCATGCAAAACTCCTTAAGCAAGTTAACATGGTGCATAGACCCTCGTTAATCAACTTAGACATCAAAAATCAATAGCATGATGTGGGCCACAAATTTTATCTTGAGTTGTAGGTGAAGAAGAAAAATATTGAGGCTATAACATCTAGTTTAATACCAACATCAATAGTGATGACTCCCAAAAAAGTTAATGCATCCATGCAAACTTCCACTTAGTCTTACTTGAAAGGGAGAATATTGTGCATGTTAATTCAATGTAATGGAATTAATTTTTATAATCATAGTTTTATTATGATTATAAATTAATGTAAAAGTTTCCTAAATTATTTATAAGCATGCACATGTTGCATCATATTGTAAAGGCTAACTTTAATTCTTAATAAATGTAAGTTAACTATATGTATACATTACATACAGTTTTCAAACTACAATTAGAACTAATGTTATAATTATGCCATGTAATCATGATTTTTCATGTACTTGGAGGATGAAGCAACCCCCCACAATTCTAATTAAACATATGCAACCCTCATTTTCAAGGGTCAAAAAAATTTAATACAACGAAATCAATTTTTGATTGTCAGCAAATGTGTTGGTGTATTTTCTCTCCATATTTTGTGTAATTAAGTTTGATATTTTAGTTTTTTGATTTATTAATTATTAGTTTATAATGTTACAATGAATTATTATTTTTATGATTAATATGCTAGTTTTAGATGCACAAAATCTATTGAATAATTAGCAATTATATTGATTATTCTAAAGTAAGTTGATTGTTTCATCATTCTAAGTGTGTAGAGGTGTTTTCAATGATATAATTTTCTATGTATGTGAAATAACTATCTTAGATACCTTTTTGATCCAAGTCATAATCTCTTGAGTAAGGGTATTCAACAATTACTCTAAAAGGAGCAACCTTTAACTGAGATCTTTGAGTTTACTATGTCAAACTATCGTAGACTGCTTGAACATGTTTGTTTGTGTGTGTGCAATAGATGGTAGAAATAGACCTTAGTTCTAAAAGCACTTGTACACTTAGAATCTAGTATGAAAGGTGATTCTTAAAGCCATAAATTCCTTTCTTGCTCTACCCTTCCCTCTATTTTTTGAGTTTATTTTTGAGATCTACCCATTCTAGATTAGCAACCATATAGTCACCAACTCACCTAGATTTTGAATTTATTTTAGTAACCATGCATTCATACACAATCTTGGTTAAAAACCTATATGATTTCCCTATTATTACATCCCTTGGTTGTTAAAATTACATACCTACAACATATGCCCTAGAGTGGAGTTTACCTACATTGAGATCCTAAAATGTTAGAGGCTATTTCATTAAGAATTGGTGTGCATATTATAAGTCATACATTGGAGAAAAAGAATAAGTTCAAATTTGTTTAAATATTGAACTTCTCATTTTAGTGATTAAAAAGAATCTAGGTCTTTATGTTTTATTGTTTTGTGAAAGTTTTTATAAATTTGAAATTAAATCCAAAGGGACAAAAATTTCACAAACACTTCCATTTGGTGCATTAAAGTAAAAAATTGTTTGTTTTATGCTAGATATTTTATACTTGTTTATTTTTCACAAAATGAAGGATGTGTGTATGTTCTCCCCCCATCCCCTTTAAAAAACTTGGGTAACCAAAATCACTCTTTACTTTGTTGATTATGGTTTGGGTGATCTAAACACAACCTTCAAAGTCTTTTCACTTGGTCATTTATTTTTATGCAACTTGGCTTGTGAGTGGGAGTTCATAACCTCTTCATGAGTTATTTAGGGGTGCTTTGACATGGGAATTCATCTTATGAAATCATAATAACCATGATATATAGTGGGGTATATAAATAAGGGCATGCATACTATGATTGTTAGGGGACTAAGCAACTAGCCTCTCCAATCGTAATGAAAACTTGAGTCAGGTCTAGATAACTAGGGGATTCTACTAAGAAATACATAGATGGAATTGATATGCAAAGAAATAGACCCTTACATATAAATTTATCTAGTATGAACTCAATTTACATGAGGCATCTCTAGTGTTAAACACAATTAGGACCATTTAGATGTTTGAAAATTTAGTTTTTAAAAAACCCCACTTTCCATGGACATATTATTGATGCAGCATGAGTAGCCCAAATTTCTATGTCACCGTAAAATCTCTTTGGAGAAGGGGGGTGTAAAAAACCTACTAATTCATGAATTTTTCTTTTTGAATTAACACTTAAAATCCTCCCAAGTAAATGTATATAGATGAAACTAAGTGATACAAAGCAACTTTATCAGCTTTAGGGCTTTGGATGTTATACTTAGTTGTATTTTGTATTTTTCCTTAACTTGTTTGGTCTTATTGAGTCTAAAACTTGTTTGTAAGAAAAAAAACATCAACCAACCACCTTTGTAATACACCATTTTATTTGAACAAGGAGATGTTATGATAACCAAATCAAAATCACCTTTTGCCTTGTTTAAATCCTCATTTGAAACATTGTGTTTGTCTTATCTAAACAACATTGTTATGCCATCCATTTGAGTTTGGACCATTTTGCAAAAAAATTTAAGTCCTTAATTTTTAATTCAAATTGAAAATCTCACCTTTCTAAGTTCTAAACTAAGGTGTTAATCATTTTGCCATTTGAACATTGTTTGAGTTAATTTGGGTACAATTTCTCATTTGGGTTGAAGGCCATTTTTTAGACTCATCATCATTGGATCATTGTGAACTTAGCTTATCTACTATATTGCTCATATTATAAGTTATAGAACCAATTCTACTTCTTATTACCATGTGGCAGTGTTGTGTTGCCTATTTGGTTTTATTTTTATACTTAGGAGTTCTTGTGTGTTTTCACATCTTGAGCTTCTTAGTTCACATTGTTACATTCCTCATTAGAAGGACTTTCTTCTAGTTTTATATTCACAAATATTGAATTTGTACCTATATTTTAAAGTAATTAATTATATTTAAAACCTAAGTTCTTTCACTTTAGGTTTTAGAGTTATAATACCATTTTCCAATTTGACGATTTCAACCCACCAAAGTTGAGTAAATTCATGACCATTTTCTTCTAATCATGTGGCATCACACCATCTCTCTCTTTTATTATAGTCTCTTTTTACCTTGTCATTTATTTGGAGAAAATAAAAACACACCTTAACATTTGAAAAACACATTACAAAATATTGACAAACATAGAGAAACATTTTCTAAGCATGACACAAAAATATACTCACATTATGATCTCTTATGGCCCTAGTTATGAGGAAGAGAAATTTTATGATGGGCATGATCAATTCATCATGTTTGAGAATTTCACCCTTTTTGGGCTTAATATTTAAACACCAATTCAATTCATGATAATTTTTGTACATCATCCCCATCCTTCCCTTTCAATTTGCATTCCAAGCTTAAAGGTTTCCATTTTAGGTTATCCTTCTCTTTCAAATTTCATGATAAACCAAGCTCCATAATGCTTGAAGGTTACCATTTTAAGCTATCCTTCTCTTTCATATTGTGTGAGCAACCAAGCTTTGCAATACTCAAAGGTTACTAGTTTAGGTCCTCCTCCTTTGGCTTACAATATCAACTGATCTTTTCAATGCCCTATGATTACCATTATAGGCCCATCACCTATTTTTATTAAACCTATTTTTGAAGAGCATCATTTAGATGAACTAATATTTGTTGATACTTTCTTAGATAGTATAATTTTTTGAGAGCCCATTATTGAACCATAAAATATTATTCATCTAGAGCCAATTATTCCTCACTTTATAAATTTTGTGCCAATCTTTGAGCCTCAACAGAGCCAATATTTACCTCTTCAAGATCAATCTTGTGAGGACTAAAATGTGTTTAAAGTTGATATTTTTAAACCAATTATAAACCAAGATCATGATGTTATTGTTGAAACACCCATTTGTGATGAGTTAACCTATGATAAATCACCCATTGATACTATACCTATTGTCAAGGAGTCTCACTCTGATGAGACAATCTTTGGTATAACTACCTTTGAGCAAATCATTACCTCAAATATTTTCCTATTTTTAAAGAGCCCCATCTTCTTGACAAGCCAATATTTGAGGAGTTATCTCTTGATATTTTTCCACTCATTGAGGAGCCTCAATTTGATAGGCTAGTTTATGTCGAGCTATCCCTCAAGTGGTTCCCTCTCTTTGAGGGTTTCACCTAGATGAGGTAGTCTATGTTGAACCCTTCCTAGATAAATCAATTTTTATATATCCCATTATGCCATCATAAACCATTACTTGTCTAAAACCAAGCATTAAACAAAACATCATTACAAAAATAACCACATTAGATGAAGAATCAACATTAAAGTTTGGTTCCATTTTTGAACTGACATCATATTTAGCATCATATAAAGAATCATTATTAGAGTCAGGTTCCCTTTTTGAATTGACATTAGATTTAGCATTATACGTAGAATAACTACCAATCTCAACATTGGATTTAGATTCCCTTGACTTAGACTCAGCTTCAAAATCAAATTATAGTCATGGTTGTTATAACATTGGTTACACTTATCTTGTAGATCAATTTGAATATATTTTTGATCCCTTTATGGTTTTTGAGGATGATTAATTTAGCATTGAAATAGTTTCTCCTAGTATCTTATATGAGGATTGTGATGCACCTTTCATCATTCCATTATCCCCACCCAACATATCCATTATATTGACATTCTACCTCCCACAAGAATTGATTAGGATTGAAAAAATCACACTTTATTGAACTACATCCATGGTGATATAACAGGTGTAAAATATTTGGGGGGCTAAGGCTATAGCCATTTAGAAGAATAAAAATCTCCTAATGAAACATTTTAAAAGGTTTTAGGGGATGATCAAAGATCAAACTAAACATATTTTAGTGAAACCATTGCAAAGGTGCTAGAAGACAATCAAAGTTAAATGTTAACATCCCTTATGGAAACCTTATTAGAGTCACTATGGGATAATCAAGACAAATTCATTAGTGAAAACCTCATTGAGGTTCCAACAACTAAGCACAAAAGTTCTTCATCACTTGATGAAGATTATCAACATCAAATCAGTATAGCTAACAATCTACAACATAATCAAATCATAATAACTCTCAATACTAAATAATATAAAAATTTGGTGGTCCTATCAAGAGCATATTTAGAAGTCTCTAGCCCCATCACAACAAAAATTATGTTGAATATAGAATCAACAATAGTATGTGTGCCTAAAAATCCTAATCTTAATTTATTACCAAATAATTATACATTCCATTATAATCCACTTTCTATTACCCACTTATATCATGTATCCTATGCCTAACATTATTTACCATCCTTGGTGGTCCTTTCCTTTATAGAGGATACAAAGATATCTTGTCTCTAAGTTTGAAGGAAATAAAATCAATGACCAATGAATATCAAAATAACATCATTAGGGTCTAAATATACATTAATTTCTTAATGGAGTAGTTATTTTGACAAGGTGTTAGGTAGCAATTTTGATAATTGATTATTCTAGTTATCTCACATGTTAACTAGGACATGCATTTCCACATCATCAAGAGTATCAAAACCATTTTTCCTTTACCCTACCATTTACTTTAACTCATACCTTGGGGGCCACCCTATAGACCATTTTATTTTAGTAATTTATACCATTGTGTCCTATTTATCTTGCCTTTTTAAAATACAATGACTTGAGGTCCTTTGGGACTATGTAGGCAATGCTTAATTTCCTATTGAGGTTAACTCGGTCATCTTAGCCACACTCTCACCATTTTGTGAGAAATTTTTAAATCCACACCCTGGCCATTTTATGATCCAATAATATCTTGGGGGTAAACCCTTTTACCATTATATTTTATTTCCTTCCAATCATTTTCTTTAAACCATTTTATCATACCATTCCTTTACTATTGACCAACACCTATTTTTAGTCATCCTACTTACCCTATTTTGATCATGGGTTGATTTGGTTCTTCATGAACTTTTTACAAGGAAATTTCAATCCAATTTTATCATTTTTTAAAAAATTATATGCTTAAATGATAGTATATAGAAGTAGTGTGATAGTCAATCTCACAAGTTATCTTTCATTTACATTTTATTTAGTATTTTTGATTATAACTGCATATGGGCAAAATAATATTCTATTTTATATCATTGAATATAACTACCTTTGGACAAATGAATATGATGACATTATTTCATAATTACAAAAACCTATAAGAAAATTAGGAACAACACATTTTTATCATGCATTGTCACATTAACTTGCCATTACTATTATCTTTTGCCTAGCTATTTAGCTCAAATTTGTAAACTTGTTGTGACCTGGTTGGTTTTTCATGGACTTTTATGTAGATAAAACCACTATGAATGAAGGTACTATTCTCACTTGAACTTGTACCTAATGAGGAGATGAGACAAGATTCTCTTCATTCAAATGAGACAATGGAACCACCTTAGGGTTGTGGGTATCTCTATTAGGAGGAGGATCTCTAAATTAGGGGCTAGTTCCCCTTGATGCATCATTAAAGCTCATATTCCTACTACTAACACTTAGGGGGATGAAAAGGGATAGGTATAACATGAAATTAAACCTATTATATAGGAGGTGATACACCAAAATATTTGATCTACTCATATCCTTAGCATGCACTTGAAACTAAGGACAAGTTGTACATACACTTCATCCAATGTCAATCTTCCCTCTCACATCAATGATTCAACATGGGGTATTTAGAGATAGCATAGGCTAGGATGAACTAGACAATAGGAATTATAAGACACTCTATTGAATAGCCTACTCACTACACACAATCTACTTTGACACTTCTTATTGACCTATAAAAGAGAGATTACCAACACACAAGGTACTAAGGAGAGCAACATGTGGAGGTAAATGAAAATTACACTTGCACAAGTCTAAAAACCATCATGTACACTTAGTGAAATATTTGAATGAGTTAAAAAACTTATCTTTATTTATTCAAGGAAAATTTTTGGCAGGGCTTCACCATACCTAGGTAGCGAGATTCCATACAATGCCAAAAGGCTAGAATTTATAGAAGAAATGGGTAAAAAGAGAGAAGAGGAGTCCAAGAGTCATTAAAAAACTTGGAAAAACTAAAAAGACTAGTTAATTTTGTATGTGAGAGAGATATATGGGGTGATACATGAAATTTCAAGGGTTACCAATGTCATTTGAAATCATCCAAGACCTGTAAAATGGTTTAGAAACTCCTTTATATGCATAGAAAATTGCCCCTCATGATTTACCTTTAAAAACTACTAAATCGCTATAACTGATCAGGTCTGATGATGGTTATAAGTAGGAGGGGTTCCTATCAGGTCCTCACATGAATTTTACTAACCTCTAATCACTCCTATCATTTTGGACATGCACCATCATCCAAGACAGTCCCAAAATGGGTTTCCTCCATGTACCCCTCACACTTGGCACTTAAAACATTCCCAAATATGCTATTTGATACATGAAAATGAAGGGATGACATGTTTCCAAGGTGTCCATAGCATCAATTTCAATAAATTTGACCTAAAAGGTCTCCCAAATGGAGTTTCACTCTCTTTTACCAAGTGATCACTATTTGCCCACTAGATTGACTAAAATGAAGGAAGTAGAAGATAGGATTAGGATATTACACACCTGATAAAATGACCATGCAGACTTATAAAAAATACTAAACTTCCTCTAAAATGTGATTAGGTCTCTTGAAAGTCTTTAGGACCTATAAAACACAAGAAATTATCAAAGAAACCTATTTTTTACTTAACTTGTATGGATTCTATATAATTTGATTCATGTATTTTATCCTCATGAATTTGTCAACACCTTTTTTTTACACTCATGATCAAATTAATCCATTTTGAGTCACTTTTAGCCTCATCTCCTTTATCAGGTCTCAAGATAGGGTTTGAGAGGGTTTTGAAGTGGCTAGCTCTCTTAGCCTTTATTTATAAAGGCTAATCATTAGAATTACTTCCAAATTCCACTAAGGGTTATTTAAGGACCTTATCCAACTTCCCTAAATGCTTCAATGTCCCATGCATCAGGTCATGAAAGGTCCAAGCATTTCAACTTGCCCACTCAAGTCCTTCTTGTGTATTCTGTGAGGGTTTAAAATGTTTCCAAGCCCAAAATGGCTTATAAGTGGATTTAATTGAAAACAAATGGTTCATAAACCATTTTATATGTTTTAAAAACATTCCTTAGTCATTTTAATGGCTCCCTTAGAGATTTAAATGAAGAGTGACCCTATTTTGAGACTAGGCCTAGACCTTGTCAATAGGTCTATCTGCAGCTTTGAGATAAAATAAGGTTCAAGTAGATTTATTTTCCTATTAGTATGGTTTTTAAATTAAATAATAGTCTAATAAACATTATAAAATCACTTAGGAAGTATATCTAAGGTCCAAAATGAAAATGACCATCCTAAATAATCCATTTGCTTACCATTCCTTGCCATGGTGACTACAACTTTTGTAGCTCAAATAACCCTATTTTATTACAAGACTTATATAAAGGTTTTTTAGGTCTATATGGATGTTTTATATCTTCTCCAATCATCATTATATATTTTATTTCCTTCTAGTTCATCATTTCACCACTTTTCTCAAAATTGCCATCTTCATGCATGGTAAAACTGCCCCTACTATGAGACAAAATAGAGAGGGTTTCACTATTAGTCTTGTAAAATTGATTATTTTAGGAGATTATTGGACTAATAAGGGTAATATGTAAAAAATTATATCTTATAACTCCTCCATTTAACCCTATAATGCTTCAAATTTGTTAGGTAGACTTTATGAATATGTAGATTGTGAGGGTAGGCAAGGTATAGGCTGGGTTTGGAGGTTTTAGGGATTGATTAGATATTTATTGTGATATTTATGGACTATAAATTCATATTAATATGTATTCAAACCATTTTATCATCTATTTTCCCCTTAAACAATTCTATGCTTCTGGAAATCTAAACTAGGTCTATGACTGCCTAAAAAGGAGATCACTATTTAGGCCTAGTTGTAGGGTATCTTGAGTTTAGTTTATGATTTAAGGACACAATAAAAACATATTATTATGTTAAAAATCTCATAAAATTTTTCATCCACCATTTTTATAAGCTAATATCCATCCTCTGCACCATTGCATCCCACATTCCTAAGACTAGGACACTTCTTATTAAGGACTGAGATAGGCCTGTAGGTTGATTTAGCTTTGTCCACACTTGTATTAGGTGTATTTAGGTTTTATAAGAGTTACTTAAGATAAAATTTAATTAATTTCACATGTATCCACTTTGAAGGCACCAAATTAGGTCCAAAATTCAAACTTCTTGCTTACTACCAATATACCCTTTGACTATGTTTCATGAGTTTTAGGGCTGCTTGTAGGTGTTCTTAAGTTCCCTTAGGTCATGTGGTTGAAAATAATCAATTTAAATTTATACATAGTACCCTAAAAATATCCAATTCACCCTAGGCCTCAAATTTTGTTACTATATTCCTAATTGAGACAAAATATTGTTAAATCCTATTGTAGGTTAGTATTCTTGGGCTTATATATGGATAGGGGCTTTGCATTAGTGGTCAAAACATAAAAATCCACCTTTTATCTATCATCTTGGATCATGAGAGTCCTTTGTACCATTTGGTATGGTTTAAGCTTTATAACATAATCTAGGATTATAAAATTGAAGTACAAGATCACTCCTTTAATAATGTCCTGTAGATATCACTGTTCCTTTTTAGTTATTTTTATGGCCATTTTTAGGCCTTAAAAAATTCATCTTTCATTTAACATTTGCTACTCAAAAGTTTCTTAGTTGTTTCATGTGGATAAGGATACAAGGTGAAAATGTGATAATTCTTCAAAACCACCAGTCTTATTTCATGAAAACCTCAAAAATACTTGGGAGCTCTATTTTGTCCATTTAGGGACTGTGGGCCCAAAATGGTCTGATCATCCTTTGAAGTGAAAAATTTAACTTGCATAGCATTCTCACCTTCATAACATTAAAATTATGATATTTTGGTTATGATAGAGTCTCAAAATGAATTTCATCATGTTTTTACCATTAACACCTCTGTACAAACCTCTTGAACTCCTATATAAGGTGACTGCAAGTGCATTTTACAGACAAGGTAGTGAACAAGAGAATATAGACAATTAGCTTTAAAGGATGTTGGTTTGATTTCTCACAAGGAAATCCAATGAAATAATATTTAAAAAATGAATCCAAACATATTAAAAATCTTCATGGAGCTCCTTCGATGTTCAAAAAACATAGGTTACCCATTCATGACTGTAAACTTGAGAAACAAGCATAACTGGGAAATATCCCTCAAGGACATTAAGAGAGGAAGTGTTGGATGATGATAACACCATGGAGAGGGCCTATTCCAACCTGAAAACACTCCATCCAAATCATATGGATCCATATATTCTTGAAAACAAGAAATAGATGCAAACCTATACCCCTATTGAATGTAATTTCATAAAAAATCTGCCTGGATTGTTAACAATTGTTCATAAAAGAGGAGACACCAATCTAAGATTTAATATTATGAAGGTGAAGTAAATCAGATTGCTATCCACCCCCAAGACCATTCTTCTTGACTTCACTTGTATGGCCCATAGTAAGCATTTGAATTTGGCCTTCTTTGGCTTGCCAAGAGAAAATGAAGGAAAATAAGTTAAAAATAAACTTTTTTATGGAATATTTTCAAAAAAAAGTGGAAATGGCCTATGGGGAAGTGAAGAGTCACACCACCCATGTTTTTATCTATAAGTAAACTCAAGGAGTCTGTACAAGTGCTTAAAATCCCCTAAACTTATGGATAAACTACCATTTACTAAACATAACTACTTCTTGGCTAACATCTAATAACATGATCTTGACATTTTACACATTTAAACTCACCTTGGTGACAAATTTTCTTGCATAAAAGTTTGTACAAGTCAATTAATGGGCTAGAAAAGTGGCTAAATAACCCTTTTTACATATGAAACCTAACACATGATAAATTCATGACTTGAAAACACTTAAAAACATGTCAAATACCAAGTTAGGGCATATTAAGAATAATTTAGACCTTTGACCAAATTTTACCTAGTTTTACCAACTTTGACTTTGGTTGACTAGGCCATTTCAAGGGGGATGAGCTTAAACAAGGACTAAGACAAGGCCAACTAAGATAATAGACCAACATGACACCCTATATGACACATGGAAACCTTATTCAAAAGTTTAAAATAGTGGGGGTTGAACCCATTTGAATAGAATTAAAATTTGGTCAACAGGGCCTAATGGGACTATGTAGGCTATGCTCAAATCACATTTAGGTCAACGTAGTCCCTCTTTTCTCTCACTCTCACTGATTTGTAATCATAAATAATTGCAATAAGTTTAGCTATTATTTGGAATCTTTAATATGGATGTGCATCTCCTCAGCTAGGTATTTCCCCTGGGCCTTTTGTTAATATTTTATTTCTATTGCTTTTTCCAAAAAACATAAAAACATTAGAAAATAATTGACAAAAAGAATAAAAACATTGTCTTACATTTTTGTATATTTTGATCTCCACACTTTTACCATTTTGAAAAAACTTATTTGAATACTCTCACCATTTTAAAAACCCATTTTCCTTATTTATTCTACAACATAAATCATGTTTTCTTCTCATTGCTTTTATTCTATCCCATTCTTGGGGAGAACTACATTTGGCCTGAATTTCATGTTGGATCTTGCATCTATAGAACTATGTAGGAAACATCCACTTGTCTGGTACATCTAGAGTCAGCTCATCCACCCCTTTCCTTTCCTTTTTTTTCCCCCATTTTTCTTTGTCTTGTTATTTCCTTATCAATTAGGGGAAACTTTGTCTCCTTGTTCTTCTTATGCTATTATCTAAAGTAACACCTCTACTACATGTGCATGAATAATTGGTTTTTATTTACACTAAAATTGGGGACTAATTTTTGTTTGTGTGTGTTTATTTGATGTTTATTATTATTTTGATTTCTTCCTTGTCTCTCCATTATTATTTTTATTTATTATTTTGGCATTCTATGTTCCTATTTTATGTTGTTATTTGTTGGTTTTTCAGGAAATTCTTGTTAGTACACATGGAACTTGATTATTGATATCTTGTTTTCATGTTTTTTTATTAAGTTATATCTTTTATTTTATACATTATTGTTCCTACTTAAGTCTCAATTATTCATATCTTGATTTTAAGTTAGGTTACAGTTATGTCTTATTTTGTTTTTGTTTTTGTTTAAATGTAAATAGTTGTAACTCTGGTATTGGTAGCTTTTATCATTAGCCTTAGTTACAAATATTCACATTTGAACTAGCTTGTCACAATTGAAATAAAATGAGATTATAAGTTATTCATACTTATGATGCATAATTTCATTTTGATATATTAAGCACCAAGTGCTTTGGATCCAAGTCTTAAAATCAATGCAACTTTGATGATCAACTCTTAAATCACCAATGGCTTACACACCTGAATCTATGTAAGTCATGAATCTATTGGCATAAATTATGAGTGTAATTGAATGGTAGTCTATTTTTATTCTATTTTATTCATTCCGTATTCCATTTTCTCCCATATCTAGGAAAACTACATTAGATTTAGGTCTATTTAGACTATGTAGGTAGTGCTTGGATACATGATGTATCTCAGGTCAGCTTGACCACCCTTTTATTCATATATTCATCTCTTTCATCACTTTGTGAATCCTTATATGCCTAGGTTTTTGTGGCTTCTTTAGTCATTAAACCCTCACATCTAGGTTTTCACCCACTCATATTTAATCTATCCAATAGGTTATATCCTCAAGCTATGCTTGCCAATTTTCCCTATTGGGGCACAACATCTAGAATAATTATCGATCACATTAGATATGATAGGGAATAATAAATTATCCATGATCAAAATAAGCCCTACTGGGGTAAAATTGATTTATCAACTGATCAAATCTGATTTACTGGGGCACATAATTATTTCCTTTCTCTAGAGCAATGTTCTTCTAATTCTAATCTCTACAAACTTTTTCCCTCATTCTAGTAATTTCAAAGTGTGCTACTTGTATTAGGATCAATTATTCCCTAAGTGCATAGCTTGTACCTTCTTTTGGGCATGTTCAAAGTGTGTTGCTTATATATTTTTATTGTATCCTTCGTACTTCCCCCCACCTCAAGGCCCATTTTATTCTATTATATTTTGATCATTGATAATAAATGCATGCAAACATTAACTCAATATGGATTTAATCTTATCCATGGGTTAGTCTCACTCTTTCTCTCTCTTTTTAAGAGTCCATCCCTTTATTTCATCCTCATATGTCCTATTGCAGGGGCATCATGTGTCATTTCCTTCTAAATTCTTCTTGACTAATATTTTATTTGAAAATATGTTTCTTTGCTTGAATTTCTCACCATGCCTTATCAAATGGGGAAAAATATAGACATCCATTTCTTAACACCATTGTGTTGAAATTGTTAATCTTACTCAAAATTTATGAAAATGCACAATATGGGCCAGAATCACTAAAACATGCTAAATGGTTCAAGTTTGTCATTTATAAGTGATCATTTAAGATAATGTATCCCTAAATAGGGAAATGCATTTTATGTATTTATTAAATTTTCTTAAATCATTGTAAGTTAAAGTGATAAAAATGCAATTTGACCCTCTAAATCACTAAATTCTTCTAATTCAGAAGCACACGACATGTGCATGTGTTATTTTGTGTTGAAAATGTCCTAAATGAGATATTAGTCCATATGTAACTACCACCTTCTTCTAATTATAATCCATTAAAATTACAACATAGTAACTTGACATTTTGACAAGTTTGATTAAATGAGCAACCAATTTCTAAAGAATTACACAAAATTTAATTAATCTCACTTAAGAAAATTAATTCAAATCAAGAGCTTAAGTGTAAAATCCATGGAAGTTATTGAATATATTTTAATTGGAAATTGATTTCTAATATATGCATCATCAGGGGACATCATTTTTGGGGTGGCATCCATAATTCATAAATAGAAAAAATATTAGGTTTAAGGCCTCCATGCCTATTTAATGTCCCTTCCTTCCAAATATTTATGAGGATATTTATGATTTGATCTTCTAAAATTTAATTTATTCATGGCCACACATATTTATCTTAAGATGGATGATCATGATTGATTCTGATCAATTTCAAAAATCTATAAATATTAGGGTCAATACCACCATTTTTAAGCTCTTTTGGTTTAAACTTATTATCTTGAATTCTCTCCATAAGCCATCTTTGTATAGTGTTATTTTTATTAATTTTCAATAAGATAGCTTCACTATAGGCATAACATTGATAAAATATCATTAGTTTAGTTTCATTGGTGCACTTGAGATGATGGAGGAGAAAACCACTCATCATTGACAAAGACTTGAGCACAAAATCATGGGGAAAATATTTTTTGAGCCACATTTGGAGGTGGGATGAAATTGAGAAGGTTTGATGTATATTATTTATTTTAATAGATCTTAATTTAATTTTTCAAAACCCCATTGAGGTAGTTATCTTAGTTAGTTATGTTCATATGCATTTTCTTGAGATTTCTTGACTAATTCTTGATCTAGCTCACTTTGGATTCCATCTCTACATAATAAGATTAGGGTAAAGAACTTCACTTGTAAACACATGATATTTTTGAATAGAAAAGGCAAAGGAGGGAGGAAAATAAACATTTGTTACTTCATTTTCAACACTAAGAGAGGGAGTAATGTAAGTTTCATTTTTATTTTATCAAATGTACTTGGAAATTTAATTGTATATCCACATAAGGTATCTATTATAACCACTTACATAGGACCTTTGCATGTGTTTTAATTATGTCATTCAAGCAAGGGAGGAGAGGAAGTAGTTCATGCATTTTAATCATTACAAGTTTTAGAAAGAGAAGTAATTTCACTATTTTCATTTGAGTGGTCCAAAGAAGAGATAATATTTTTAAGATTAGTATCAATTTGACAAGAAGGCACACACTCAAGTTTTTCAAAACTTTAATTATTGTAAATAGGAGAGGAAATTTCAATTTTTTTAGAATTTACATCATTGGAAAGAGAAGATGAACATTCATTTTTTGATGCATCTAAAGAATGTACAATAATTTAACTTGTAACATTATGAATGCTAACTTATTTTTTTATCTATGGTATCATTTGAATGCAAGGCAATAAAATGTATTTCACTTGAATTTTTAGAGCATTCATCATTAGAAAGAGAAGAAACATTTGAACTAGTATTTATGTACCCGAGGAATATCATTATAATCATAATCATATGAAATCATACTATGATCATTGTCATGTTCATTTATATTTTCATTAATATTTTTTTTCATTTTCATATTTATAATAATAATAAGAGGTGTTATCCTATATTTGACTTGGCATAAGATATACATATACAATACATTGATCATCAAGAATACTAAAGAAATAATCCAAATGACAGGGATTTATGAGGCCATTAATTAGAACTCCATAAGGATTTTAACTTTGGATAAAATAAAAAAGAAACAACCATAAGGACCAAAACAAATACATAAATAAACATTCCTAAACTAGGCCCAAGCAAAGAAATAAAAAATTAGATCTGAAAATAAGTACATAAATTTGAAATGAAATTGGAGAAGGCAAAAACCCTAAATGTAAACTAGGGTTTTGTCATAATTAATAGAGGATGATTTCAAAAAATATTTAACCCTGAATTGGATATGGATCCTACTATGGGACTATAGGGTTAAAAATATATAAATAAATAAGCATAAGGGTGATAAATATATCTATAACAAACTAATTAATTTTCAAACTCAAATAAAACATATACTAAATTTATTATGCTGAGATATGCTAAAAATGTAAAGTATAACTATGATAGATATTAAAATGATAATGAAAATAAAGTACTTAGTTGGTTTTGATGCTAATATAGATCTAGATATGGAACATGTAGGAAGTAGAATAGAAGAATATTTAGTAATAATCACCAAATTATGGATCAAGTGCCTCTTTAGCCATAAACACTTGCATCAACCTCAGATGGTTACATTGACATTAGTGTCTAGATCAGTTATAGGTGTCTAAGATGTAATAAATACTAAAATAATATGCAACCACCTAAATTATTTTGGGTTTTTCATTGCCTTCACTATGGTGTAATCATATTGAGGTCATAAATTGAAATTCATTACCAATTGATCAAACCCTAGTTCATCATCTTCATAGTGGTTGTGGGAAAAATGGGTTAGTGGGCATATAGTGTCGAGCTACCCCAAAATACCCTCTATAAATTAGTTATACCTATAGAGCTAATACTCTAAAAATGGCTCATACTTATGTAGTTCTCCCCTACATGTTAGATCTTGTGTGAATCATGAAATATGTGATAAGAAAGTACAATAGTGACCTAGCTTTTAACTTAAAAAATATATCTCTTGGGCTACTCTTTTAGTAATTTAGACGCATAGATGTGTTGTCCATATGACTAATATATAAATAAGAGAAAATAGGGAATCTTTGATCACTTAAGTGCTTGATTGCATGTTATTTTTTATGAATATAGGTTTGTGTTAGGTGAAGAATGAATTTAGGTTGATATTTTATTTATACCAATCCCTTTGGAGAATATATGATACAATATAACTTAGACTAACAATTAGGATATGTTTCATTCCAAAATTAAATAACATTAGGGAATTAGACACTTGTATCAAAATATGACACCCATGTTGACATAGGTGTCTATCTAGGATGCAACTATTCAAGGAGAAAGAAAATAGGTATAGACTTAAAACTTGTAGAGGCATAAGATAAGTAGGTTTTAAGCATTCTTGGTAAGATATAAGGCTTGGGTCATCAATATAAGACTAGTTAGACTAAGAGATAGGACAAGGGGTAAAAGAAATCAAATACAAGACTTAAAAAAGTGGGAAAGGTCTAGAACTAAGAGGAATATCCAAGGTTAGATTTTTCCAAGTGTTCAAGACTGAGGTGCTATATATCTAATAAATATCATCTACACATACTAAGAGATAATCATTTACTCATAACGAGATGGAGAATGTGAAAATTTCAATAATAATAAGGTCTATAACTTAAGGGTAGATCCCTAATTTATATTTATTAAATGTATAAGGCTAAGATGTTATTAATATTTAGTTTTAGTATCTACATTCCCCATTTAATCTAGTAATGCATAAGGATGAAATTAATAGGTTAAAACAAATAAATACATACTTATGTGTGTATAACACACATTTCCTTTACTTCAACCCACTTTAAGTGATTTATTGGTGTATGACATGTAACCAAGAGAATTTTATAGTGTAAATTAGTGCATATAATATAAAATTTTAAATGATTGAAATGCTTGAAAAGAAAGAGAAAATGGAAGGAGTACACTTATGTGTCAATGGAACTATGTTTCCTCTTGATGATTTGAATTGGTAAAGATGATTATTTATGAATCATTAGAAATGGAAGAGGTTTAGATCTAAAACTTAGAGGTTTAAAGGGGAATATTAGAAGGTATCATTCCCCCAATTTGGTGTAAATATGAGTTTTGACATGGTAATTGAGATCATTATATTTCAATCACACAACTCAGTGTGAATATATAATCTATTAAGGGCAAGTGATTTAATCAACTCATCCTATAAATATAGTGACATTGGATTATTTATTCACTCCAACCTATAAATATAGTGAGGTTTAATGATTTAATAACTTCAACCTATAAAATTAACCAACTAATGTAGCAAAAAAATCTTGATAAAAGTACATCATAGTGTAATCGATGCATCCTAGTGAATAGTATGATTGGTAATTTTTGAAATTTTTGATGTAATTACATAGAATATAAACTTATAATATGCCTTAGATATAGTATATGTGTCATAAATATGAAAAAATTTATTTAAAATCTATCAAAAATTGGTGTAATTATAAGATTATGACCCAAGTTTATATCTAAATCATGGAACTAAACTAGAGATTTGTGCAAGTGTGAAGGTC
Organism: Torreya grandis; assembly: GCA_037957365.1. Taxonomy (NCBI): domain Eukaryota; kingdom Viridiplantae; phylum Streptophyta; class Pinopsida; order Cupressales; family Taxaceae; genus Torreya; species Torreya grandis. Next base: position 4,110,594 of record JARHVA010000642.1, on the reverse strand, counting down.
ATGTCTTTGTGACATCCCCCCACTGAATTTTGGAGATAATGAGCGTGTGTATAATTTTATAGGTAATATTTTTTATTACATTACCCAACTTAAATATATAAATTCTATGAAATTTTGAGGTCATGCTTCTATGACATGTCCCCAATGATATGACGACCTTTTGAGGTAAGGGAAATAAAATATGGAAGGTATGTTACCTTAAAATGATAACATACTTGTATAATATATGTATGATTCATGTAGCATATACTGATAACATGTCAAAATAGATATATCAATTAGGCTCATATTATGTGATCACATCAAGTCTTAAGATGCATGATATAGATCATGGTAATGTCTAGGAAGTAATTGTACAAGCTCAGCAAGAAAATAAGTGCACACACATAAGCACTCAATGTAATACAAAGGAATGGTACAAGGATACCTCATATAATGGGCATGATAAAATTACACACAACCTAATGGGATGATATATTTAAATGTTCAATCAATATGGAATGACATATTCAAATGTCCAAATAACATACAATGGCATAGGGGCCAACATGCAAGGAACATATTCAAATGTTCCACAAGAAAGACAATAAAAAAGAATGTAATATACTCAAATAAGTTACAATGTGATTAAATAAAGTATGATAAATTAACATATGCATATTATACTAGTCCCTATATATATGTGTTATAAAAAATACTACGTAGTATGACATATCAAGTACACTATGAAAGATATGAGAATAGATATAGACATGTGTAAGTTTTATCATATAAGCTCAGACATGGTAATGCATAAATTATCATAAAGTATATGTAACTTGTATCAATCATGATAAATTAAATCAAATTCCCCCAATGTGTTATATTATGTGATTAGAGTAAAGTTCTAACATCTACAAATGTATAGATCATGTGTCTAGGTATGCCTACATCACACTAAAAATTGCATGAAATATGTGTATATAATAATGAGATGATATGATATATACTAACATAAATCAAACAACATATGTGCCAAAGAGATAATAAAAACTAGGAATGTTGAATATTTTTGTATTTCCTTGGATATTTGATTTTTTTGTATTTTTGGAATATTTTATTTAAAAAAAAATTGAATATTTGATTTTTATAAATTTTTTGAATATTTGAAAAAAAAGGATTATGATCACATTTAAGGGATGCTCATAGTTATCTCTAGAATAAAAAATATGGTGTATGAAACTAGTGGTACTATTAAGGAACATGCATAGGAGTCATTTCTAGATATGTAGAATTTATGGTGTCTTACATATGTGTAATGGGAATCTATGGTCATGAAGAAACAATATAAGGAGTAGGATTTTGTAGAACATATTTTTTTATTACTTTATGGTTTCTTTGGAGTAGTTTTAATTAGAACACATTTCGTTACTCTATGTAACTAAGTATGTTGTGTAGGAGTAACTAAAGATTCTATGGAATCTACTGTGTGTCTCTAGTGTAAAGGCCTCTCAAGTATGGGTGACCTAAGAAAAGGGATTACATGTTGTTTAACCTTTTATAGAATATTAACCTTATTAGGTTTGATAATTAGTTGTCTTGGAATAAAATTATCTTGTTCAATTGGATGTTCATATTGAATTCTAAGAATTATTATTACCTTGTTAGTATGAATGTATTTAATACACCCATGCACTATGGAAGGTACTACATGGATTTTATGTGTATTTCTTCAAATACTTTACCTTTATTCATGTAATATGTTTGAAATATGATATTTTATTATGTGTTAAGGAATGGGTAGTTGTAAATTTACTTTTATTTAGTGATAAATAAGATAATAATCATACATAATGGATTTTATTTGGGAATAAAACTGCTTGACTATAATGATCAGGTGGTAACTAGGATTTTATGCTTGGTTTTAACATTGTAACTAGTGTATCTTCATGATTATCAAGTGTATCTATTTAATTTGTATCTATGCACATTAGTTTTATAACCCAAATCTAATGTGTATATATGTGAGTAGGATCTATCAAATTTAACTCAATGCCTTCTCCATGTGTCCCTCTAACAATAGCTCGATCAACTAATGGTTCCTTGGTAAGACAAGTGTGGAAACTATTGGTCAAAGTAGAGGGTATATTAGGAGAAGGACTTCTTATAAATGTTGATTTATGTGAATTATGATGGACCACATTTTATATAAAAGGATTATAGTGGGATTTCTTTACCCTCTTAGAATGACCTCAAGAAGAAGTATGGGAAAAAGACCTAGATTTGTTTTTTTGAAATGCAATGATCCCTTGATCTGGAAGTTGTAAAGTATTTTTCATTGGTGAAAAACAATAATTATTAAAATGCACATTAATACCATGGTAAGTGAAAAAGGGTTATCCTTTCACCTTTTTAAATCTATGTTGTGGATGGTTGTAATTTGGAGGAAGAGTAATCAATCATCTATCCAATAGTATATGCAATATTTCATGTAGTCTATCTCTTCGCCGATAAAATTGAATTGGTTAACTCTCAGTAGAGGTATAATTTTTGAATGTAGGAGGTGTTTTGTATGCAAACTCCTTTCTTTTCTTAAAAAACTTTGCTTTATTTTCCTTGGCATTCACTACTAATTTAGAATAAGGTATTTAAGGTGGCTCATGACCCTTATTGGTTTATTATTTCACTTCATATGAATTATTTGTAACATGTTTACCTTTAGGTTAATATACAAGTGATCTGGTATTAATATTTGTTAAGGAATATGTATATATATGCACATCACAATATAAAGTATCAAAAGAAGTAAAGGGCTTGTGTGATTCTCTTTCTCAAAGTAGAAAAAGAATACCCCTACTAAATATGAATTGCGATTCTAAATCCAAGGGGGTTTATTTTAAATATCATAATATATCCTTAAATCTAATAGCATAGTCTTGAATAAATTCATCCTAATTTTGAGTTAAGGCTTGAAAGTGGTCTAATGGTAGATTTGGTAATTTATGATTATGGAAATCAGATAAGAACACATATTCAAGTTTTTAAAAGGTTGGTAAGGACCCATTTAAAAGGCTATAAATCCAATAGAGAGATTCTTTAGTTAATATTCAATGTAAATATTTAAGTAATAAGGATCCATATTTATCCCAATGGCCAAAGGAGTGTATATATTATTTCAAATGACTATAAATATCTCCTTGACCATATAATGGAGAAACCATAGGCATGAAAACATTGGAAGGATAAGGATGATAAACAAAATCTAGTGCAAGGGGTTGGTTCTCAAAGATATTATAATTAAAGGTAGCCACATGAGAGGACACTTGCAACTTAAGGATATTCATTTGACATTGAAGGTATCTTATAAAAGTCATCATATATAAAATGTCACTAGGGGGAATTAGTAAATAGGTTGAAAAGGTCCATATATGTTGTAATTTACAATACATATAAAACATAGTAATAATAGATTATTTACCATCATTCTTTCATTCTAGGGTAATATCATCACATGGTTTAAAAACATTAGGTAAAGGAACATCCATGTTACATGATGAGTCAAGAGAGATCATGATTTCATTTTATATTTCATGAAGGGTAATAACACTATCTTAGAAATGTTTTATACTATTTTTAATTTCATGACATACAATAGGAATAGGGGGCATGACTTAATTTTATTTATTTAAGATTGGCACATGATTTTGAGTAGAAAATTTAAAAGAGGGAGAAATAGAATTATGATCTATTTTTATTGAAATATCACCATAAGAAGTAAAAATACAAGATTCACTTTCATTTTTGAATTTTAAGGAGAAAGGGATAGAAAATGCAATGTCACTTTCTAATATTGATACATCATTATCATATGAGCAAGTAACACTAACATTTGCATCTTGAATTTCATCATTTCTACTTGACTCAGGAAATGATTTCATTAGGCAACCTTTGGTAAATCTACTTTGATGTTTATCTTGAATTGGAATAAGGGTGGGAACAAATGTATCTATATTATTTTTAATATCACTATCATTTTCACCTATACAACCTAAAAATATAGGGGGAGAATTAGTACATGCATTTTTATCATTTAAATTTAGAGATAGAAAAGTAGTATTACCATTTGTATTTCCATGAAGTAAATAAGGGATGTAATCTTCAATTTGAATAATGTTTTCAGTATTTTTAAAAGAAGGGAAATGTTAATTCTTTGTAACAAGTTCATCATTGACTAAAGAAGATTAGATTCAATTATTGGTTCATCTTTTGAATGCTCAAGTATCTCATCATTATAATCAGAAACACAAAATGTAGGAGAGAAATGAAAACCAAGCTCTTCACATTCCTCATACAAATACATGGAATCATAGTCATAATCATAAGGGGAATTAGGAATTATGCCATCAATGCCACCATATTCATAAATATTTGTCTTTTTAATAATGTTATTTTAAATGTTGTAATTGTAAGAATATGCTATAAAGGAAGACTATTTATCACAATTTTTCTTAGCCATAAAATCCTAATAATAAATATATTGATCATCAGTGAGATTAAACAAAAGATAAAAAATGATGAGGTTTTTTAGTGTTATCAATAGAAGCATTCCATGATAAGAGTTTTACGTTTAGACACAACCACATAAGAAAATAATAGAAGGCATAGGGAAAAAATATAAAGAAGATTTCCTTAAACTATGCCCATGTAAATAAATTCATATCTAAAAAGTAAAATACAAAATTTTTAAAATAAACTTTTTTTAAAGGAGAAACCTTGGTGGAATTAAGGGTTTGGTTCAAGCACAGAGGATGGGTTCACCAAAATGTTTAATCATAAATTTGAAAATGTTATCAATAGAGTTAAGAATATAGAAATAGTTCAAGAAAAAGGGTGATAAACTATTATATAATAGGCCAATTAATAGAAAACTTAGATAAATAATATTATGAATTTATACAATTGAGATTGTTAAAAATAGTGAAGTATAACTATTTAAAGATTACACAATAACTAAGAAAAAATTATACTTGGTTTACCATGTAAAAGGAAATATAGACTAGAAACATGTGTAAATTATGTGGGATAAATATTATGGATCAGTCATCATATTCTATACATTTCACTTTTGTGGCTATGGACACTACTATCAGATCTAGAGACTATTATCAATGCTAGTGTTTGGTGGTGATGTAGGTGTCTAGTATGGAATAATGACTATATCTAGATGTGACTAAATTCATTATTATAGATTTTATTTCATATTTATATTGATGTATTCATATTTGGGATACAAGTTTTTTCTCTTTGTTGATTGATCAAACCCTATCTCTTCACCCTTCTTCATCCTTGGAATGAGTTTGATAAAAAATGGGATAGTGGGATAATGGCATTGAGCTACCCCAAAGACCCCTCTATCAATTGGCACTACCTAAATAGACAATAATACAAGGATGTACTCAAACTTATGTAGTTATCCCTTATCTATGGTAAAGTGTGTGCACAAGGGTGTAATACACTATATAAAGATGCATGTAGTGATCTAGTTTGTAATTTGAAAAATATTAGCCATGAGTTGTTATTTGAATACTTTAAACCTATAATATGAAAAATTATATGATTGATATGAAAATAAAGATAAATAGGGTAGAATAAAGTTCTTATGTAGCTGATTGATTTAGCTTTAGTAATGTTTACTTGGTATTTGCTAGATGATGAATGAGAAGGCTTAGACTTGAATTTATACCACACCTTTTGAAAATTATCCAGGTAGGGTTTAATAAGATAAATAGGCTGACCCATAGGTTTTGAACCATTTTTAATTTAGATGACTTTTAGAAATTAGACACTAGATAAAGATCTAGACACTACTATTGGAAATAATGTCCCTTTGTGGTTGGTAGTGTTCATAAGGCTAGAAAATAGGTATAGATCTAAAACTAATAATAAAGGATATTTATCAAGTTTTAATATTTTTTGTACTACCTGAATCCTAGGTCATTAGAATTATATGGATTGGACTAAGAGATAAGCATTTAATCACAGTGATATGGTGTATGTGATCCTTTTAGTAGCAACAAGGTCTATAACTTAAGGGAAGAACCCTAATTGATATTTGTTAATCACACAAGACTGAGATGATATAAATATTAAATTTTATATCTAAACTAGGATTTTTAAGTGAAGAATAAGGCATACAAATTATTCTAAAACATATCACATATATCTGATTATATACATAGAAGTCACATAGGTTAAAACTTTCACATATTGTTAAATCCATATAAGCATCAATGTGCCATACGAATGAAAACACTCCACATGCCTATATAATGCAAGTTGACTTGTAGAGAGTGATTGAATCCATGTTCCTAATTCACAACCAATCAACACAATCTCCTAGTTAGTTTAATAGTTTACTTCTTAGTCTCGCATTTTCAAATTTTTAGCTAAGTTGTATTTCTTTGAAATTTCCTCTTTTATCATACTTCCAAATTTATTAAGTTTCAAATCAACTTGTCTCATTTATTTTATATTTATATAACTCTAATTTTACATAATATTTTTCCACATTTATATAATTAGTATCTATTTTTCCAAATTTAATAAAACTCACAAAAAAATGAAAAGTTGATGAGGATAAGCTTGAAGCTCTACAATGGGGAGATGAAGAGTCATCCTCCATTCATGATGCTTCAGGCTCTCTCCTTGTGGCTCACCTTAGTCACCTTTGCCTCCTTAGTTCCTATTGCTTCTTTTTGTCTTTGTGCTAAAGGTGGTCTTTTATTTATTTTTTCTCATTTTTTGTGTTTGTGATTTCTTGATTCATTTTCTTTGTGTTTGGGCTATCCCTAGGGGTTTCTCTACAGTCTAAAGTGGAAAATGTAGTTTCCATATGAATCCTTCCCTAGCCTTTACTCCCATAGATTTTGGGATTGCAAAGGGGTAGGTATTAATTGACTATTTATGAAAACCCTCATGTTTGATGGGTTTGAGCATGTGAAGGAAGAGAAGCATGGTTACTTTAATGAATAAATTGATGTTGCATGAGGTGATAAAGGTAATGATAATAAGAGTAGTGCCTCTATTTTAGCTTAGGTGGAAGCTAAAGTGATTAGACCTCAAAAATTATTGTTCAATGATATCCTATGATAGGAGGAAGTGTAAGGTGCTCAGAAGGGGTAGAGTTTGTGGCAAGTAGGAAGACTATGGTGAGTAGAAGTATAAGGAAGGCCAAATTGGTAAGCTCCCTAGACCTCCTAAAACCTTAACCGTCTCTTTTAATGTTTTCATGGAATTTGGACTATAACAAGAGGAAACTAGAATTAAAAATGTAGGTATTTTTTTTGCTTAAAAAAATTCACTTCCTTCTAGAAATTTCTTTGATAATTGGTTAAATTTTGTTTAGGGCAAAAAAATGGGCTTGTATATTAGTTTTTGCAGGATGTTGTAGTTAAGGGTTTTCATGATTTTGTTTAAAAAATATAATATGCAATGTAGGTAAATTAGTAAACCCTTGTGGAATGTCAGCCAATCAATTTTCAAAATTATTCCCTAGAACCCTAAAATATAATGTAATGACCTTATTTTCAAAAATTCTCCAAAATGGGTGGATATTGAGGGAATGTTGATTTAGCTATGGAATTTTCCTTCATAGGCATTGAAACCCCTTGATGAAGTATTGAAAATTGAGGATACCAAAATATCCATTGTACATATGAATGATAGGGTTTTAATTTCCTTCAAACCCAGAGGTTTTTTCTCAAAAACACTCAACTTTAAAATTAAATGGAAATCTCACACTTGTGCTCTCAAAGTTATGGGAGGTCTGAACACCCACTTCTTTTATAAAAAGGATGGTACTCTTAGGAAAAAATATCTACTATTGGGTAGTAAAATCAATATCTCTCAGACAAAAAGAGAAGGACACCTCAAAAAATGAGACTATTTTGGAAACTTGTAGGTGCATGAAAATCCTTTATTCTCAAGTGTACTTTTGAAAGACAATGCATCCACTATTGAGGCTATTGGCACACATGAACCTAAAAATCAAGGTGATCATGGCTTGGAGGCCCCCCCTTAACCCTTAGGTGAATGTTCCACCATAGATTGATTGTGATAATCCCTATTTAGACCTAGTTGACTACCTCCCTGATAGTTTGGATGATGCTTTGTTAGAGCAAAGTTCTTTTGAGGACCATTCCTTAGAGGAATATATGGTTATTATTTATGATTCCCCTATTTAAAAAAAAAATTCTCCCACTACCCCACCTAGAAACATGGAAAATAGAACTTATAGTGATGTTACATTGATGGCTATATTTCTGGAAAAAGTGGAGTCTGGTCTTCCTATGAGGGAGATGGATCTGTCTGATGGTGATCTTTTAGAGAAAAAGAAATATGCAAGGATAGACAATTGGATGTCTAAAGGGGAAGGTAAAAGACTTAAAATAGACATGATCCCAATCTAATTTGAACACTTCATGCCAAAGCAAGGAAAAAATAGATAAAGAGATGTGCCACAATGTGCAGGAACTCCCAACAAAAAAGAAGTGCAAGGAAAATAAAGTCCCAGACTACTTTAATAGGTTGTAAAATAGTGGGACTAAGCCCTATGGTTAATATAATTTAACCCTGATCACTACCCCTAGTTATTCATGTAGATTTTTAGTTGGAATGTGATGGGGTCGAAATCCCTAGATAGAAAGCCTATGGTAAGACAATTCAGACTCTTGAGAAACAATCTTGATTTTCTCTTCCTACAAGAAGTAAAGGCTATCAATACATAGATTTACTTGATTTTGAACTATATTTAGCATAATGTTCCTCATTTTAATACTAACCATCATAGAGTTAAAAGAGGGGCTCTATCTTGATTATCCCTGCATGGAAAGACTACATTATTTATCATGGTGTTTTTCCCTGCAATAGAGCAGTCTAGGTTTTGATATAATCTCAAAACTAAACATTTAGCCTATGTAACATATATGCCCCTAATGAATATAGGGAGAGAGATAACTTGTGGAATTGGTTATCCATTAATATTAAAAATTTCCCCTATATATTTGGAGGAGACTTTAATATGGTGAAGGATAGATAAGACAAAATTGGAGGTGATCACCTTGCATGGAAAGGTAATGAGCTCTTTTTCTAGTCTAAGTTTAAAAGAATTCATATAATTGATGATCCTCTCTTGAAGAGTAATATCCTTAGTAAAGGAATCTGGGATACTTAGTGCAATAATCAGATTAGTAACATAAGGTAGTACTCAAGGTTGGATAAGTTCTATCTGAGTATAAAGACATTGGTAGTAGAGATGGTCATGAATGGTAATGTGGTAACTATGTTACCCTTTACTATGTCTAACCACCACCCTATTGAAATGTCATTCTCAATATTTAGTGAGGAGAAGAATAATTCATTAGAGTTCAAAGGGATGTATAAATTCAATGTCTCACATCTAAATGAGAGGGTATGTTTGGATGGTTTGCAAGCTTCTTGGAATATTGGTAAATCTATTTGTAACTCAAGCTCAAAAATTTATCATTAGAATTCCAATATGAAGATTACCAAAAAAATTGCAAGGACCTATGGATATATCAAAGATAAAAAATGTAGAAAGATTTCAAGGGATACTCAAGAGAAGCTCATCCAAGTGGAAGGCTTGCTACAACTTGACCCAACCAATAGGGATCTCCTTGAAGAGCTTAACCTTATGAAACACCAAGCCTACTAGACACAATAGTACATCACTAGAGGGGCATAGGTTTGATCTAGGATAACTTGGCTTAAGCTCAAAGATATAGGGTCCAAAATTTTCTTCAAGCTTTTGAAAATTAAGCATACTAAAAGCAAAATTAAAGAAATCAAAGTCAATGGCCAGACTGTGCAGGATGTTGCTATTATAAAAGATGATTTTTTTGAGTTTTAATCTAACCTTTTCCATTCAAATGGGTCTAGTGATCATATTGAATATAACAAATATTTATGTGAGACATACATCCCTAAGAAGGTTTCATAGACCTAAGCCTCTTTTATGGCAGCTATCATATCACTCAATAAAATTAGAAGTACTATTGATTCATTAAAATTTTTAAGGATCTTGGGTTGGATGGATTCCCCATGGAATTCTAAAAATTCAACAAGGAATGGATCACCAAAGACTATTTGGAACTATTCAATGAGGCCATCACTTTTGGCACTATCAGCCTGAACATTAATAAAGGGGTGATTAAGATTATCATGAAGGATAGTAACCTAACTTTAGTTAAGAATTGGAGACCAATCACCCTCCTTAATGTCTCCTACAAGATTTTAGAAAAAATACTTGAGAAGAGACTATTTTTGCTTTTGCCTTCTATCATCTCAAAGACTCAAACTAGCTTTGTTGAAGGGAGATAAATTTTTGATAATCTAATCACAAGCTGGGAATGTATGTACTGGGCTAGAGATTTCAACCAGGATGTTGGTATGATATTTATTAATTTTGAAAATGCTTATGATAGAATTGAATGGACCTTAATTGATAGAATTTTATGTGCCTTTGGGTTTTAGGATAGATTTTATAGAATGGTAAATATCTTCTTCAAATATGCCTCAGTTGTCATTAAAGCTAATGGTAAACTGACAAACTCCCTTGTGCTTCAATGTTCCATAAAGAAAGGATGTCTAATTGCACCATTTATACACCCTAAATTAGTCAATAAAAAACACATATCATGTATTTTCATAGTCCTTTCATAGGAGACTCTGACTAGAGAATATGAGTTTTATCCACATTTAGCCATGTCCCTTTATCTAACTTGTATTGGTCTTCCTACATTCCTTGGACATCATTTTGCTTATTTTGGGTCATATTTTGCTCTTTAGGATTAACCCTTTAAAGCCCAAGAACCTCTTTTAAACCTAGACCCATCCCCCTAGGTCTCATAACCCTTGGACAATAACACCCAAATAGGACTATAGCACTGAAACCTAGGGTGTCTAGTTTCTAATGCTATTATCCAGGAACAATTTTGGTCATGAAGGTTAGTTTTTTCCCTAAGATGAGTCTTACCCCTTCTCTTTTCTTTGTTTTTAAGTTTCCTATTGTTGTCCAAATGCAAATAAAATCTTCCAAGTTTGAAATAATGAGTCTTCTATATAAATGACTACATAAGGCATTTTATATCTATCACTTACTATTTTGGCACATTGACATAATAAAATCAATCAATAGTATAACTCAACTTCTCTGCATCACACATAGATTTGCATGCTTGATCAAAGAAGGGCCTAGGCAAAAATTCATTCTTCAATCACTCATATGTTTTGATTATGCATGTTCCCTAAGGGAGAACTACATTGGATCTGTTACCCTTAACATAAGGGTTAATGTAGGTAGTAGTCAGAATAGTAGGGTTTCTTGATTGTGTGATCATTCTTCCCACAACCCATTTTTCCCCCTTATGATTTGATCTCCTTTATTGTTTTCATGTATGTAGGCTTCTATATGTACTAAAGATAGGAATTGATGCATAGTGAACTCAACATTGTCCTAAACTTCAATTTTTCATATACAAGATCTCATAGGCCTAACAGATGGAACCTAAAAAAGCCAGATCACTAGGATAATAGTATTAGAAGTGGACACTAGCACTAGAAAGTGAACTATGATCCCAAGTAATAGGGTGTCCTAAGTTTGGTGCTACTATCCAATCTAAAAACTAAGTCCTGGGTCCTATTCATGATAGTCTAACCTCCTTTCATAGTAATTTCTAAACACTGCTTTGTCTGCTTCAACCCAAAAAAGCTAAGTTAATCTCTCCTTGTCTTCTCTCTCTTATGCAAGTTAAATTAGTCAAATTGGCATGAACATATACTTTGTTATTTAAAACAAAAATTCTCTCCATATCCTAGACCTTTATTATGTAGGAATTAAACCATTAATTTCCTAAAAGAATAAAAAATTTGGTGCACTTGATTTACTTCAAACAAAAATCTAAAACCCTAGCTACACTTAGGGGTTTTCCTTCATATCTTGTGCAAAAATTTAATTTTAAATTTTTTGATTTTTGTATTAATTTTTGTATATTTATCTTATTCAAAACTATTTTTAGAATTTAAAGTTATTTCATAAATCTCAAAAATTATAAAACCCTAGTTCCAAACCCTAGATTTCAAAACTAGTTCATCAAACAACAAGCCTTGCCTCTTTGCAAATTTAACAAAATTATTTTGGAAGTTTTGCAAATTAATTACCTTGTCAAAAATTATTTCAAAATTAGTAGTTTTTTGTGCAAAAATTTAATTTTCAAAATTCTAATTTTTGTATATTTTTTTGTACATTTATCCTATTTTACATAATTTTTAAAATTTAAAATTATTGCATAATTTTCAAAAATTCTAAAACCCTAGCTAAAAACCCTAGATTTCCAAACTAGGTCCTCAAACCTCAAAATTCCCTCCCTTACAATTTTTAAAAAATTAATTTGAAATTATTAAAAATTGTTTGGCTAATTAAAAGTAATTTCAAAATTTCAATTCTATTAGTTATTTGTGCATTCATTTGCTTCATAGTCTTTTTTCAAAATTCTTTTTGCTAATAAAATGGAAACAAAGGAAATTCCTCCTCATCCCTTATATCAATTTATAAAAAATTCTTACAATTATGATAATGATTGGACAAATTCACCAAATTGCACATTAGCTAAAACTATAGAAAATGATTTCATTTATAGTAAAGATAATGATTATTTTTTTAATGAAGGATATGATGATGTACATAATGATGAGGGTGAATCAAAAGTAGATGAATATGTTTCTCTTAAACCCATCTCTTTTATTCTTTATTCTAATAAAAATACTTTTGAAAAATGGGAAAAGTACTTCTCACCTCATTCTCCTAGACACAATGCAAAAAATAATCATGCACTTTCAAATGAGCCTCTTATTGGTGATGATTTACTTCCATGTGAACCTAATCTCTCTTTACCTTTTGCTATTTCTATGTTAAAAATACAACAATAAACATGCAATATGATCAAATTACCAAAACATAGTTCAAAGGATGCATTATGTGTTCCTAACTCTACTCCTTCAAAAGAATGTTCAAATGATAACATTTCTAATCTTACTTCTCATGTTGGAAATGATGAAAATGCATATATTCCATCCATGGATAACATAGATACACATGATATTCCAAATTCCAATGATAACTTATTACATATTTAAAAGGAATTAAATCTGTGTCTTACACCTCTCCCTAGCAATGATGGAAGTCATGATGAATATGATAGTGAACACGTAAATGAATACGAGAATGAAAGTGAATATGAAAATGATACTTCAAATCTTTCAATTTCAAATGAAAAAAATGTGGATTATGATGATGCATGGAATAATAATGACTATTATGCATATAGTGAAGAAGAAAATTCATCATATTCTTCTAACCCTTCTCTCACTCCTCTCAAATCTCATGCATGTCTAAATGATGTTTCTATTTATATTAATGATTCTATGTAGAATGATGCACATGTTAATGATAATAGCACATAATCTACTCAATTAGAAGGTAATTCACTAAAAAATAAAGATACCAATGAATCTCCCAAGCCACCCCTTATTATAGTAGAACCTAGTTTTCACTCTTCATTCAAAGAGAATGGTAGCCCACATCCCTCTAGTAAGGTCCAAGTTACCATTACTCTAAAGGTTCAAGTGAGCACACCTATCCTTTATGATTCAATTGCTAAATGTAGCATCCCCATGGTTAAAATTTACAATCAAATTCAATGATTAAATGAACTACTAATGTACCATCCCAAGAGATTATCTCTTTGATGCATGAAATTGGTGAACTAAAACACCAAGTACATCTCCTTACCTTAGAAAACAAATTTAATAAATCTTGGATGGATGCCAATGATCTACATGGTAACCCTATTTTGAAGACATTCATAAAATCTTCATTGCCTAATCATTTATAGACACCATCGTTACCTTACTTTGATGGTATTGTAGATCCATTTTCACACCTTCAAGCCTTTTGGCAGGCTTTGCCACGTCATGTGAGTCCTTTGATTCTACTCAAGTTATTTTAGTGGACATTGGTAGGGGAAACCCAAAATTGGTTCTTTCACCTACTCCCCATGGGCTCATTACACACATGATGACCTAGAAGATGCATTTCTCAGATATCACATAGTCGACATGGGCCCTTGTATTACATATGAGAAACTTGCCACACTACATCAAAATTCTTCAGAGCTAGTTAGCAAGTATATCTTAAGATTCAAAGCTCATATGATAAGATTGATATATAAACCAACAGATCTAAAGGTTCAATATATCTTCATCAAGGGAATTCACCAACCTCTCCTTGAGCATCTACTATATTAGATAGAGTCTTGTTTTAGACATTTATGTTACATAGTTCTCAATTTGGAAAAGAAATTGGGATTGATCAAGGCAGATTTAGTTGATCAAATTACTTTATACTTCATAGTAGCTTCTTCAGATGCAACTTCTATTACTCAACATCCAACATGTCCTAGAAAAAATAAGAGACCACCACCATAACAACAACTAATCAATAACAAAGAGCAGGTTTTCAAAACACAACCTACAATATGCACTATAGAGAATAATAGTAAAGCACCACTATAGTTTGACTCAGAGTAGGATAGTTCATCTATCATATTACCAACATTACTAGATAGGAGGTTAATCACATTACCTTCTAATCATAGATTAGCTCCACACCTTTTACACAAATACCCACATCAGCCTTTTTGAAACTATCATCATATCCATGGACATAGTGATACTACTTGTTTTGGACTCAGAGATTGCATTACCAGATGTATTGATAATGGTATTATAGCATTCACATAGGAGGCATATATATATCCTCCATTATGGAAACCTAGACCTCATTCATCCACAAATGTGTCATCTTAGGACATTCCTTTACAAGAATCATTAGTCACTCATCATGAATGTAATGTAGGTTTTAGGATAGAATCTCATAAGAGATCTCCTATTCCACCTATTCAAAAGGTTTGAAAACTAGTATAACACATGGATCCCACATATAACAGTGCAGTTCATGGGATTCATAGTGCAATTCCATATACATATCCAACAGAGTCATAGGCACCACAATAATATCTTATTCCAGAGAGATATTCATTAAAACTAAGTTTTTAGGGTCTTATCTCACATAGCAATCCATTATGATTAAGACTAGTTGAACCCAAAGTACAGAGTAATATTATTCTAGAGATATATTCATTATAGGAAAGTTCTTAGGGTCCTATCTCATGTAAAAATCCATTACAATTAAGATTAAATGAGCCCTCAACATAGGTTTTAGCTCCATCTCCACATGTTGCTCAGTTGTACACATCATAGCAGCAACCATAAGGTATTTGATTACAGATAGATGACAATTATTCATAGTAGATATCATCATCTATAGATCACATTACTACATAGCATGAGTAGTATAGACACTTATTTATGTGGCTGATAGGGTTCAGATAGTGATATAACACATTATGATACAACATATATTCAATTTAGCATTAGTTTATAACTTCTCTTAGCTAGGAAATGATGGAGCTAAAGGTTTAGCTAACCTTTATATTCTCGAGCCACTCTTGGGAAGGTAATACATACATAGTGACATCTTACTCTGCCCACCTACTAACAACTAACATCCCTAATTCTAGATAGCAATCCCTAGCCAAAACTAGAATATCAAAATCTAGAGATTACCAAATCAAACTTGTCCAAACACTTTACCAATTAAACCAAAACAAAAATATTCAAATCCTACTCAAATTTATCTATATAGTCTACCAAGTACTGCAACAAACAAATTTTTGCTTCCATGCAACTACAATTTGCAATCACTCAGCCTAACATTAAAAATATCAAAACATCACATCTAAACATATCATGAATAATCGAATCACATATCCCATGTACCATTTAATACACATATGAAAATTCAAAATCAATACCAAATCAACTATTTCTAAATCAACCACTTATAATAAATTGTAGACACCGAAATCGTGTCTACTCCCTTGGTTATCCTCCTCGTCCTCTCCCCCCTTGTTCCCCTTCATCCACTTAACCACTCCTAACCCCCCTACACACTTATTAATTTAAAATAATTATCTATTTTAAATTAATAAAACTCCTTTTCTCTCTCCCCTTGCCACCTCACCACCCTATGATGCCCTTCTTTGGATTCCCTTCATCCCCCCATGACCCATTTATGACCTATTCCTCATCCTCGCACCCATTTAACCCCTCTCGACCATTTCTTCCCCCGACCCACTGACCCGGCAATTGGGAAAATAGATGAAAGGCTATTTTTAGCCTTTTTCCTGCCTTTCAGCCACCGACATTGGTCAACTGTCGATCGACGTCAGCGATATTGCCAACGTCGATTCCCTTCATAATGATTTTATGCATCCGTTATCCTCTCCTTCGACCTCTAATCAATCCAACCTTTTAGTCTTTAGCAATCCATTCCTTCACTCCACCACTCTGCCAATCTTCAAACCAGACCTCTCACTCTCTCTCTCACAGGGCTTCTGCACCAACTACAGCAACAGCAGGGACTCTGCATCAGCAAGCTACATCAACAACGGGGACAAGTATCAGCAGCCTCCTACACTTCTTCAGCAAGTAAGAGGTAAGTACTCTTCTGTTATGTCATTTTCAATAGCTTAAAATGTCTATGTAATTAGTTTTCTATTTATCGCTTCTAAGCCATATTATCACCAGACCAGACTTGAATTCTTGTCTCCCTTTTGGCCTCCTCTATCCCTCTGTCCCTCTTTGACATTCTGTCCATTGTCCCAGACCTCTACACAGACTCTCAAGCCATTCAACCAAGCCCAAATTCTATCTCAGACCCATCCACAGACCAAAAACTCATCCAGACCTCATCTATAGACTATTGCCCTGATCGACGCTGGCCACAAAGACCACTACCCTAATCGACGTCAGCAGACTAACTGACGTCGGCAGACTAACCAACGTTGGCAGACCTTGACAATCAACGCCGGTAGGACCACCGACGTCGATGACTGTGACCAGGCCGATAGCAACATTCAGGTAAGCATTTGCTTCCATTTCCTTTTTAGTCTTTAATCATTTTAGTATTTTATCATTCTACCTTTTATCAGACATTACTTTTATCAATCAGTGGGTTGACATCCCTCAATATTTTACTTTTGGGATCAAGCTTTTGCTTGGCAACCCACCATCTCCTCATCTAACGCCTTCTTTGTCTTAGTCTCTTTCTTTTGCAGGTGTCATCCTCCACAACCAAAGAGGAGTTCTCACGACGTCTAGATAACGGTGCACACGACTTCATCCAGGTACATACAAGCCTTAGACCATTTCTTCTTAGTTTCTTATTTCTCTCTTTGAATGTAGAAAGTGAATATAGCATAGAAACATTTTAGCACGCACGGTGGGACCCTTAGGGTCTTCCTTGGGTTCCTTTTCTTTCTGTTCATATAGGTGCATTAGATTTCTCCCTTTTCACCTCTTTCTTCTCTTCTAAAATGACATCATAAGCAGGATTAAAAAGAACCTTTCTTTCTTTTCTTGCATTTCAAACTAGTCAAAAGTCATATTCTTCAACCCTTTCTCAACTTGTTTTCATTTGAACTCACATTTTGACTTGGGCTTAAAACACATTGCATATCATTTCTGCTTGCTTGCATTTCTTAGTCCACACCTAGTAATTAATAACAGCATATTGAATTAATCGTAGTCCACTTTATGTTACACAACCGAACCACTTGCACAAATCAAACATCAAAACTCACCTGAGACAAGGCCCGACTAGGATTTCATCCCCCAGCAGATACCTTACCTATCCCGGTGATCCTACTTGGATTTCATCACCAAGGGGATAGCCCACTCTGTTCTCTAGCAGAGGATAATCTCTAGGGGAAGTATATTTTGGCTAAGCGAGCCTAGCTTATCACTGGACTCGTGAAGTGAGAGGAGCTTGCTCCTTAGCACCAGGCCAAGTATGGAACCTAACCTAGACTCTTGAGCACCTAAACAAACCTAAAACCAGCTCTACACTACTTCTTCTAGGACCCATCTCAAAAGCCAATTTTCCTCACACATTCTAAGGCATAAGCCACCAAGATCCTAATAATTTATTCTTAGGGATTTAATGTTTAGGGTCTGCTTGTGTTCTTCATCTTTTCTATTATTATCTGCTTTTTTGAGCTTGTGAGGATGTTCTTTCTTGCCTTGAATGGTTCTGACTCACAGTCAAACCAAGGCTCTTGTCGACCACGTGAGGCGTCAACCGTTTCTATCTTCCCCATCCATAACCAGTCCTATAATGGAGTTCCACTCAGAGACTAAAAGAACTCCTACTGGACCTACCCTGACCCAGACTCCCATCATCCCTGAAGGGGACCAAGATTTCAAAAGATTCTTGGACCTCAATGGCAGAGCCCTTCAACATTATCTCGTGTAAAGCCAAATGTGAGACTCCTTGGGTAACCCGATTTATGGGATGCTGACTTCATTAGTCGAGACTGGGGCCATATCGATAGTGTCCATAGTTCAACCTGTAGACACCCAGGCTATCACCTCAACCAATGACCAGCCCTTGACCAACCTTCCAAGTATGGCCTCTCCCTCCATCTCTGGGCCCACTTCCACCAGGGTTTTGGCCCCCTATCAACTACAGATTACTCAACCAAATCCTACACCTTTCCAAAACCTAGTGGTCTCTATCCCCCCTACTCTTGCACCTATCAACACAAGAGTAACTGTCTACCCTTCAACAAGTTGGGTCACCCTTCAACCATCTTTGACGGCCCCTATCCAATTTGTGCCTACCAACCCCATAACACAAGTGCCCTTGGCTTCAACTTCTACCCTGATGACTAGCTACCCATATGTTGCGCCTACACAAACGCAACCAACCATGTCATATGCCCCTCTCAATACCTTCCAAGCACCTTATAATCTAGGGGGCACTCCACCCGCCAATCCATCAGTAGACATCATCAAAATGTTGATGGATAAAATGTCCAATCTCGAGACCTCTATTTCTGGTTCAAATAATGCCCTCTCATATGAGCAAATTTGCAATGAGCCCATTCATCCTTTCATCCTGATTCAACCATACCCCAACCAGTGGGAACTTCCTAAATTCTCTCATTTCCAAAGCAAGGAAGACCCGCAATAGCACCTACGGGCATTCAGACATGCCTGTTATCTCATTGCTCACGATGATGCATTACTTTTATGCACATTCCTTATGTCCCTCTCTGGCACTACTCTTGACTGATATAGCTCCCTTGCCATCCATTCTCTCTTCACATTCACTCAGATAGCCCAACTCTTCCTCGACCATTTCTCTATCAACATCACCAAAAAGGTCTCAATCATAGACCTCTATTCTATCTGGCAGTTCGAGGATGAATCCATAGCTAATTTCGTTGCTTGCTGGAGAAGCCTTATCAATCAGCTCTCATTTTCCTTACCCTAACCTAAACTTATTGAAATTTTCTCCCAAGCCTGCACCAAGCATATTTCTTCTACCTTGCGGGTTTAGACCTTCTACACCTTTGACGAAGCCTTCACGATGGCCCATAAACTTGAATTACGTGCCGTCGAGGAGAACAAAGTCAAGTTGCGGAGTAAGAATCCCAACTCCAATACTAATGACTCCTCTTCTTCTAATCCTTCTTCATCTAACACCAGGTCTAAGGCATCAGCAAATGCTATAGTCGTTAGAATTTCATCCTCTTCCTCTTCAACCAACCAGCCTGAGCCATCCACGTCCCAAAGTGCCACTCGCCAATTCTAGCAGAGATACATACAGTGACAATATACTCCACTTAGAGAATCATACGTGTCTGTGCTATAAAAACTTATCAAACAGGGGGTTCTCAATCTCCCCTAAATTTGACCACCTCCACAATTTGATCCCTCACGCGCCATTCCTGCGTGGTATAGGGAAAATGACTTTTGTAACTACCACCGTGTTAAAGGCCATGACACAGGCAACTATAAGACCCTTAAAAACATCATCCAAGACATGCTAGAAAAGGGTGACCTTGTCCTCGACAATCCCAATGTGCCACCCAATCAGGGCATCGACATCTTCAAGAAACCATTCCCCAATCATCTACCAACCCAAAACAATGTCCAGACCATGACTGAAAACATTCATGAACATAATATATGAACAGTCAATATGGTCTTGCCCTTCATCCCTGACCAGACTCTTTCACAAACTCAAGAAGTTAGTCCACCCCTCAGTCCATCGCATGTGGATGAACCTCCCTCTCTGGTTAGTTCTCTGTCAACTTCTCTTATATTGGAGGATGCCTTGACCATACCAGCTCCACCGGTCTCACCATCCTCCTTCTTACTACCTATGGAGGACTCAACCCTTCCTACTCCTCAACCACAAGTGGAGGGCACAATTATTCCTACCCTTTATCCTCTTGAGGAGCCTCATTCTCCAGTTTCTTCTCCACCTAGGGAAGAACCTGTCTCTCCTCTGTCTCCAACCAAAGATGAACTTGTCACGACTTCATCATGCCTTGGGTCTAAGACTGCTACACCAGTCTCATCTTCAATCCCATAATCATCCACATCCTCTCAAGGACCCAAGCCTCATCCAACATCTTCTCAGCCATTTTCCTAATTAATGGAGAAACTCAAACTTCTCCCTTCAAGGAAAGTGGAGCATCAGGTATTATGGGAGCATCTCACAGCTCTTCAACATGCCCATGCCCTCTCATCTCATGCTGCTAATCCTCCCATGGCAGAATCTCCCAAGACTCTCAACAAAAAATAGACTTCCACTTCTAGACCGTCTACACCTCAACCAGCTGCATCAGGACCAAAACCCTCATCTACCCCATCTAAACCAATCAAGTCACTCGGCGTTCACCCTGTCTCCAACCTCACTCATCCACAAGTGAAGGTGGACTTAGACCAGACCTCGACCAATAATAGTCTTCAAATCAAATCAAAGAAGACTTCCAAACCACAGAGGTGAACCCCTCCTCCCCCGTCACCATTGCCCTCCATTTTGGGCCCTCATCCTTTGACCTTGACCAAAGTCCTCCCCACTCCTACCTCTAATCAAAACCAGTTGCCTCCTCTACTTCCTTTGCCTACCGCTAGCCTACCCTCTCCTAAAAGGGTGGTACCTCTCACAAAGAAAGTACCATCTCCGCCTGTCACCGCACCATCAACCCAAAAGGTGGTATAGAAGCCTCCTCCAACTCCGCCCAAGCAAAAGTCACCAGCATTGCACACATCAACGAGCATGGAACCTTTAGTGGGCTCATACTCTTTGATATTGCACCAACTTTTATAGACTTCCAGCATAACCCTTCTGCCCATTAGGCCCTTCCAACCTCTCAGGTCTAAGCCCTCCTGGTTCGACGATATGAAGATTTGCCTATATCATCATACGCTAGGACATGATACCGAGACTTGTTGTGCCCTCAAGGCCATCATTCACCGCTACATGGAGAAGGACATTCTTCTTCTTGAGGACACCATCGACTGACCCTTGACACCTTCTCATATTCCTCCAACCTCTTCGACCACATCAACATCTCATCAGCAGGCCATGACCCCTTCATCTCCTTCACCCCTATCTTTAAAATCAATGCCATTCACATAACCACCAGGTCACAAAAGGACAAGGCAAAAGAAAAAGCTGCCATTCCTTGGACCTATCCTTTCATCTAGCCACCTCAACCGCCCAAGCCTAGGATTTCTATCCTTGGCGCACCTCAACCTCTTCTTCTTCTTCAGGGGCGATTCATGACTCTATGTTAAAATAGCTTCACCAAACGCCCGTGAAGATGTCCCTTTATGACCTCATCAAAAACTTGCCCCAGCATTGTCAGGCCCTCATTCGAGCCTTGCAGGCAGTGGAGGTCCAACCCGAAGACCCCCAACCACTCGCTACCCTGGTCCACTCTTTATCCCCTATCACCTCCATCACTTTCAGCAATTCTGAGATTCCTACATCTAACATATAAGATCAGGATGCCGCCCTCTTCATCACTACCTATGTTGATCAGACACGTATTAAGCACATTATGATTGATATAAGTGCTAGCATCAATATTATCTCCACCCACACCTTTGATCAATTGGCCCTCCCTAACAATTGCGTATCCAAAATTGATGCAATCTTGCAATCCTTTAATAACACCATTGCCACAACCATTGGCACAGTCATCCTTCACATTCGTGTTGGTCCACACACAGTCTCAAAGCTCTTCTATATCATCGAAGGAGAGTTTCAATATAACATCTTATTAGGTCGACCCTGGATCCATGCCATGGCTTGTGTTCCCTCTACCCTACACCGTTGTGTGAAATTTAAGCATGATGAGCAAGTCCACACTATTCCCACTGACCCATCACCTTTCAAAACTTGTAACACAACCTATCAGCCAAATGACATCCTCATTCCTATCAAGCCATCAATCTTGGTGCCACCTCCATCCACAGAAGCTTCGACCAGTTCACAACCGGCGGTCGACCTCACCCCTCCTCTTCAAGCAGTAATCAAAGACCCCATGGAAGACATCTTCCAATGACTTTCACTTGGGGAATATCACTTGCTAGCCTTAGACATGTTCCAAACTCTGTAAGAGTATGGATTCCTTCACCATAGCCCAAGTTATGATCACCAGATCGGGATGGTCGTGCCTTATGGTCCTCCTCACCTCCGAACCAATCTTGTCTATGGGGGGCTCAATTAAGCTCCTACTGATGGCAATCCTCTCTCTTCACCATAACCATTCACATCAGACTTCTCATTTCTTGGCAACCCTACCTTTGCACACACCTACCTTTACAGGTGTGCATGGAAGGGTTTTGGCTTCGGATGCTATGAGCAAGGCTCTCATCAGCCCATCAAACCGCTCAACGATGACGATGCCAAGAAATGGTATGGCTTGGGATACCACAACCCCACTCAGGCCCCTGTAGACCTTTGCCCCAAACCCACCATTGATCAACCTCTTCATAGCTCACCCATTCTTCCCTCTTCACCTACGGAGTCGATAGTTTCCATCCCTCCTAGTTTTTTTTTGCATAAACACCATCCACATGGAATCCCTAACCTATCAGCTAAATGGGGTGTCCAGGTCTCTTCCTCTCATTTATCCCAGCATGATAGAAGATGAGTCGGTGACCATTCACACTATCCACTACATTGACGATGATGCCATTCTTTCCTACATGGGCACCGATGACTCTTTCATCCAGCACTCTCTCCCTTCTGAGACCCAAGTTATGTTAAATGAATCAACCATTGACATCAACCTCCCTTCTTTCGATATTCCTCACGTCTTAAATATTGGTCAATCTTTAGATGCTCAAGAGCAGCTAGACTACACCCATTTCCTCTCAAACCATAGCAAGGCCTTTGCCTGGACCTACCGTGACATGCCTGGCATCGACCCTGCCATCGCTACCCATAACATAGTCACCAAACTAGAGGCTAAGCCTATTAGGAAAAAGCTTTGAAAGATGCATCCTCGCATGGTGATCCTTGTCAAAGATGAGCTTTAGCACCTCCTTTCTGTCTCTTTCATCCAGCCCATTGATTACCCATAGTGGGTTTCTAACATCGTCCATGTCACCAAAGTGACTGGGGGGATCCGGATCTACACGGACTATCATGACCTTAACCTAGCCTATCCCAAAGATGACTTTCCTCTTCCCAACATTGACCAACTTATTGATCTTATGGCTGGCCATGAGATGCTATCTCTCATGGATAAATTTTTAGGATACAATCAGATCCTGATTACATCAGAAGATCAGCACAAGACTACCTTTATCTCCCCATGGGGGACTTTCTACTATCAGGTCATGCCTTTCAGCTTGAAGAATGTAGGTGCCACATATCAGCATGCCATGACTTACATTTTCCATGATCTCCTCCACAAAATCATGGAGGACTATGTGGATGACCTGCTCAGCAAGTCTAAGCTTTGCCATGACCATTTGACCATTCTCAAAATCATCTTCTCTCACCTTCTTCAATACAATGTCTATCTTAACCCCAAGAAATGTGTCTTTGGGGTCCTCTCTGGCAAGCTCTTAGGCTTTATCATTTCTTTCTGTGGCATCGAGATAGATCCCACCAAGATCCACGCTATCCTCGAGATGCCACCTCTGACCAATCTCAAGCAACTTCGTAGTCTACAAGGGAAGCTCTATTCCATTCACCATTTCATCTCGCAGCTTTTTAACCGCTGCCAACCTTTTCATCATCTCCTTAAGAAGGACGTCTCCTTTAAATGGGATAAGGACTATCAAGAGGCTTTTGAAGCCCTCAAATGCTATTTGGTCTCCCACCAATCCTCATTCCACCTAAAGATGATCAACCCTTCTACCTTTACATCTCTATCACCAACCATTCGTTAGGTGCCATGATCACGCACCGAGATGAGCATCACCATGAGAAAGCAGTCTACTATATCAGCGAAACACTGGTCGACTATGAAACTTAATATACTCATACTGAGAAACTCTATTTGGCATTAGTCTTTACCACTACCAAGCTCTACCACTATCTTCTCAATCACAAAACCTTTGTCATCACTCACACCGACCCTCTTAAGTTTATGCACTCCAAGCCATATCAACATCAATGTATGGCTCATTGGCTCATGCTGCTCGCTGAGTTTGACCTCAAATTCATCTAGCAGAAATCCATCAAAGGGCAAACCATCACTGATCAACTGGTAGATGCCCCTCTTCCCAACAATCAAACTTCATAGTGCGAGTTCCTTGACGAGTCTATCACTGTGCTTTCCACCGGTGACACTGTCTACCAAATGACCATGTTCTTCGATGGCTCCAAATGTCAACTTGGTGGGGGTGCAAGAGTTATTCTCATCCCACTCAATGATGAGCCCATACCTCTGTCTTTCAAGCTCGACCTTAATTGTACCAATAATATGGCTGAATATGAGGCCTTAATTTTGGGACTTCAAATTGCCCTCTCTCTCAGCATCACGTCCATCAACATCTTCGGTGACTCACAGCTTATCGTCAATTAGGTCAATGGTTCATACCTCTATAAAAATGAAATTTTGCAAAGGTACAAAAACTGTGCTGGCATTCTTCTGGCCTCTTTTGACCATTACCTCTTGCAGACTGTTCCTCGATCTATGAATAAGTTTGATGACACCATGGCTTCTCTCGCCTCGTATATTCTATCTTCATCATCTTCATCTATAATTTTCATCACGGTGCATCATCTACCATTGCCTTCATACCTTTCTTCTAACAATGTCAACACCATAGACTCTAATCTATGGGATGTTTGGTATAAACAACTTGTGGACTACTTATCTCATTCTATCATCCCTCCCAATCTCTCTAGCAATGCACGGTGGGCTTTCATCAAATGCACAACTCCCTATACCATGCTAGGGTGTCTTCTCTATAAGCGAGGCTTCGATGACCTCCTTCTTCACTGTCTAACCTCCACTAAAGCCTCTCATGCCATTAAACAAGTCCACGATGGGATTTGTGGTGGACACTTCAGTGGGAACTCAGTTGCCAAGCGCATCCTTCATTTGGGCTATTATTGGCCCACCCTTCATCAAGACTATAGCGACTATTTTCGGCGTTGCATCAAGTGTCAGCAACACTCTAACTTGCTTCATCTTCCTAGTCATGCCTTACAAGTTGCTTAGGATTTTTGGCCTTTTTCTCAGTGGGGCTTAGATCTCATCAATGAGATTAACCCTCATTTGTCTCTTCGTCATCAATCCATCATCACCGCCACCGAGTATTTCACCAAGTGGGTGGAAGCCATTCATCTCATCTCCATAAAAGCTGACAAGATTGTTGACTTCATTAGCACCCACATCATCTGTCATTTCAGTGTCCCTCACAAAATCATCACCGACAATGGCAAGTCCTTTAAAAATAAGACTGTTTAAAAACTCTGTGACTCATTTGGCATCAAACTCAGTTTCTCTTCGCCTTACTACCCACAAGTAAATGGGTAGGCTGAGGCTTCCAATAAAATCTTGACTAAAATTCTCATGAAGGTAGTCAACGACACTAGAAGGGATTGGCATATTCACATTCCCTTCATTTTATGGGCTTACCGCACTAGCATCTAAACCTCCATGGGTGCTACCCCTTTCTCTCTTGTGTATGAAACAGAGGCTATCCTACCTCTTAAAGTACACATCCCATCTCTCTGCATCTCTCTACATGACATTCTTTCTAACAATGACTTTCATCAAGATCTCTTAGCTCAACTTGAGTTACTTGACGAGCGCCGTCTTGCTGCCCTCAACCATCTCCATGTCTATCAACATCGCATCAAGTGAACCTATGACAAAAATCTGCGAGAATGAGATTTCAATATCAAAGACCTTGTCCTCAAAGAAAATTAGCACGTGACCAATATGGAGAAAAGTAAATGAGGTAAGTTTTCCCCTAATTGGCTTGGACCTTTCATTATCATGCACAAGTATGGATCAGGGACGTATCGTTTGTCTTCTCTCGATGGACGGCCAGAACCTGAGCCTCTTAATGCATTACATCTGTGACCATTCTACTATTAGTCAAATACTCATCCACTTGACATTTACCTTGAGCTCGTCCCTTGAGTAATCCCCATCCTTTTAGTCCTCATTCCTTTCAACCCTACTCCCCTTAACAAATCCTATATACCCCTTTTATACAGTATGGATGCTTTGTCCTAATAAAAGGGAGGCCTTGACCTTCTATAATCTTGTCCATGACTCACATTTCTATCAAAACAAATCAAGATGTCAAAATATCCAAGGTCACCAAATCAGAATCAAAAGGCAGACTGCTCCCTCGAAGGACAGTTATACTATCATTGTTGTAGCTAATAGACTACTCCCTCGAAGGATAGCTATTTAAAGCCCTTATATATAAAGCAAAATATAGACCACTCCCTCGAAGGATGGTTATGACTAACTCTTTCTATAAACAACAATCTTTCTTAGAAGCTTCCCGCATTGATCAGCTTTGCAAATGACCACCAAGCAAATGACATCTCTATGTAGACTTCTCGCATTGATCAGTCTGCACCAAAAACAAAAAAAAAATCATGGACTTGGCTTGTAGTTGTCTCAGGGTCTCCTATAAAAAGGGGCAAAGTATCTCTGCTCTAAAACGGGTTACCCTATCCTCCTCCTATCACCTACTCAAGGGACTTTGAGCTCACTTTAATGTCAAAGTGATTTGATTACCTCTCTAACACAACCTATGGTCAATGACGTCATGCATGAATGGGGCTCTTGGTTCTAATAACCCCTATCTAAGCTGTCATTCTAGTCCTTGTCAATGAAAGAGCAATTTGCCTTTCACTTTTTCTCTACACTTTGGTCACATCCACTCATTTGACATTTATCCAAACCAAACCAACCTCAACATTTTTAGACCACCAACATCATCATAGTCCATTTCACATAGTTTCTATGGACACCAATACACATGGAAACTATCGACCAGCCTCCATTTATGTTAAGCATAAACCAATACTTGCTGAAGCATAAATGGACCCAATTCATTTTTAGCATACATCCATCACGCCTATGGAAAATTGCTAGGAATGAAAGACCCCTCGACCAAAGTTACAGAATACACCATCACACAATATGGAAAAGGCTGTAACATCTTCTTTCTCCTCATCATTTCGACACATGACCACACCCATCATCAACCATTTTGTCTCTTTGTCTGAACTACATTGGTCTGAGGCCCCTTCCATTCTGGGCTATGTAAGTAGCACTCAGATGACACGACGTCTTCTAGGGTTAGCTCGACCACCCTCATTTGTTTGTCTCCCTGATGGACAAACCCTATCCTTCTTTTAACCATGACCTTGACCTCAACCAGGACCAATCCACCACTTTGACCCTTCCTCCCTTTTAGGAAGAACTACATTGGCCTGAGGCCCTTTACACAAGGGCTATGTAGGCAGCACTCAGTGTTCTGAGGTTAGCTCGGCCATATCCTTTCGTCCATCCATCCACCTCAACCCATGACCATTGGAGATCATGCCTATCTCCTCCGACCATGACCACTTCCAATACCACTTTGCCTTGGTTGTTTTTTCATGTATGCTACCTCATGATTGGTTAGCAAAATTATGTGCAACCCTACATTTTGACCTTCACAAGTATAAGATCGCAAGCCAGTTGATCCGCACTACTTGTGACATTTTCATGTTTTTAGGAGCACTTCTTGAGCTCGAGATACCTGGAACACGACGACCATTGGAGCTTCAGCTTAGATTAAATAACCTGATCAGCTACGACCAAATGCTGGGGCCTGGTTATTTCAATTTTGGCACTCCTTGACCCTCGACCTGTGATAATTTGACCTGACCATCTCGTGAAGTGGTATATGCGCAATCACAAATTTTGTAACGTTCACACTCCATCTTCACCATCTTCATCCACTCTTTTTCAAATTAGCACCCGATTCTAGGTTCCCTTCCCTCGACTCCTGCTTTGAGGGGGAATACCTCATCCATAATCAGGGCAACCAACCCTCTTATTTTTGTCTTGCAGTTCACTTGAACAACCAACAAGACGAAATCTACCTTATCCCACACCTAGGGCAATCAACTCCTATTTTTCTCTTGCAATTCGTCCATAACAACCAACAAGACAAAAAGGGGCAAATGTAGACACTGTAATCGTGTCTACTCCCTTGGTCATCCTCCTCGTCCTCTCCCCCCTTGGTCCCCTTCATCCACTTAACCACTCCTAACCCCCCTACACACTTATTAATTTAAAATAATTAGCTATTTTAAATTAATAAAACTCCTTTTCTCTCTCCCCTTGCCACCTCACCACCCTAGGATGCCCTTCTTTGGATTCCCTTCATCCCCCAATGACCCATTTATGACCTATTCCTCATCCTCACACCCATTTAACCCCTCTCGACCATTTCTTCCCCCGACCCGCTAACTCGACAGTTGGGAAAACAGACGAAAGGCTATTTTTAGCCTTTTTCCTGCCTTTTAGCTACCTATGTCAGTCAACTATCGACTGACGTCAGTGATATTGCCAACGTCAGTTCCCTTCATAATAGTTTTTTACGTCTGTTATCCTTTCCTTTGACCTCTAATCAATCTGACCTTTCAGTCTTCAATAATCTGTTCCTTCACTTTGCCACTCTGCCAATCTTTAAACTAGACCTCTCACTCTCTCTCACAGGGCTTCTGCACCAGCTATAGCAATAGCAGGGACTCTGCATCAGCAAGCTACATCAACAATGGGGACAAGTATCAGTAGCCTCCTACACTTCTTCTTCAGTAGGCAAGAGGTAAGTACTCTTCTGTTATGTCATTTTCAATAGCTTAGAATGTCTCTATAATTAGTTTTCTATTTATTGCTTCTAAGCCATATTATCACCAGACCAGACCCGAATCCTCATCTCCCTATCTCCTTGTTGGCCTCCTCTATCCCTCTGTCCCTCTTTGACATTCTGTCCATTGTCTTAGACCTCTGCACAGACTCTCAGGCCATTCAACCAAGCCCAAATTCCATCTCAGACCTGTCTGAAGACCAAAAACTCATCCAGACCTTGTCCATAGACTACTGCCCCAACTGACGCCGGTCACAGAGATCACTGCCCCAACCGACGTCGACAAACTAACCAACGTCGGCAGACCTTGACAACTGACGCTGATAGGACCACTGACATTAGCGACTGTGACCAGGCCGATAGCAACATTCAGGTAAGCATTTGCTTCCATTTCCTTTTTAGTATTTAATCATTTCAGTATTTTATCATTCTGCCTTTTATCAGACATTACTTTTATCAATTAGTGGGTTGACATCCCTCAAGCTTTTGCTTCTGGGATCAAGCTTTTGCTTGGCAACCCACCATCTCCTCATCTAACACCTTCTTTGTCTTAGTCTCTTTCTTTTTCAGGTGTCATCCTCCACAACCAAAGAGGAGTTCTCACGACGTCTGGATAACAGTGCGCATGACTTCATCCAGGTACATACAAGCCTTAGACCATTTCTTCTTAGTTTCTTATTTCTCTCTTTGAATGTAAAAAACGAATATAGTATAGAAACATAAATATATCAACACATCCCAAAATCCATAACATGAATGCACATATGTTCAAAATCAAACTAGCATCTATATATAATGCAATTTTAAAAATATATACATAATCTCAAAATACAATCAATCATGAATAGGCATCATGACTTCACTCTTAGTCTCACTCTATCTTCCAGTACTAGTCCTATAGTCTAGCCTCACATTTAATGACCTCGTGCCTCTTTGATTGGATGAATGCCTCTTGCATCAATTATCTCACTCCACAAATCAACCATGTTCCTCATGCAAGTCCACATGTTTCCACTGAAGATCCATGTAATCATCAATACTATTCATACTCATTGATCCATAATTAGGAAGAGGAATCCTATGCCTATCCAACTAAGCTCTAAGCTCACGTCTCTCTCCTTTTACCTTAAAATATGTAGTTGTAGCTATCACAACCCTATTGAACAAATGTAAATAGACATTAGCTATCATTATGGCTCTCTCTATCAAACCCTCCTCTATATCATCATCAAGCACATACGTGTAAGCTCTTGAAGTGTCAACTCAATAATGGTCTCCCAAAACTCATCATCACCCCTCCCCACACTAGCAGGTACCTCATCCAATACACCTTCCACTCTACTTACACACATAAAAAGTACAACACTCCATTAGCTATACAATTTCATAAACAAACTAAATCACAAACATTAATATGACTCAACATACAATCACTAATTACCTTCCATCATCTAGATCAGCTCTAGATCCTCATATGTACTAACATCTACTCCATCCATAGGAAATAATGGACCCCATCGATGTTTAGCCCACCATGTAATATATCCCTTAGTGCATCCCACATCATCCACATCAAGAACATCTATAACATCATCTCATGTTTCTAAAGGTAAAGGTGCCAACTCAGTGTCAATCAGTCTCACATGTACCCTGACTCTCATTGGTGCCCATGCACTCCTCAACCATATCCAAGTTGCATTAGGAACATCCTATCAAACTCTAAACTTCCTAGTCACATGCTCATACTGAAATCACTCATAATAACTAAGCCAATGATCATGTAACTAACTACTAACCCTTATATACCATAGTTTCTCTTCATCCTTAGTCCATCTAGGGAACCCCATATAGGGCTTCCATATGATATCTTGGGCCACCAGCCTATCCAACACCCTCATATAGTAATCTATCCCATAAGATTGGATAGCTATCTCACTCTTCCATCACTCACCAAATGGTTTTGGATATGCCCACTATACCCTCGATAACCCAATAGGTCACACAACTACTATGTGCTCATATGCCCATCAATATAACAAAGTGGATGTACCCACATGACCACTGTATACCTCCTAATTAAATCTATATAAGTATTTATACAATTGGGAAAGCATAGTCCTACCCCATGAGAACATAGTACTATATATCTTAATGCTATGAACCACCCTGTGCATCTTATAGGAAATAGACACTCCACTCCTGTCCATTATAATAAATGAAGCCAAAAACATAGCTAACCATTTACACAAGCACATAACACTTGATTGCATAATCATTGACAAGAACACATCACTATCACTACCTCAGTGATGTATACCTATAGGCACCCCAATAAAATATCTATATGCATGATCAATATAAGCCACACTTATGTCATCCTATAATGCCACTCATCACCCACTAACCATCAAGTGAAAAATTAGGTACACATCCTCTAGGGTCATAGTGATCTCACCTATAGGTATCTAGAATATGTAATTATCTACATTCCACCACTCACATAAGGTGGTGATCAAATATCTATCCCACTGTATGGTGCCTAGATCACACACATGACCCAAGTTAGCTCTATCCATCACCGTCCTCTCATCAACTAACAATGGTAACAACCTTAGAGTCTCCATTACTTGAATGTTGCAAAATTCCCACATTTGCACCTCACCCTACAAAAATGTCAAGAAACAAAAAATATATTAGACAACAATACCAATGAAAATAACCAAATAGAACAAAAAACAAAAATGAATCTAAATCTCAAAAAATAATCTTAAATGGGCAGTAGCATTGGAAATTAGATAGTAGCATTGCATCTTAGACAATAGTGCTGACTCTATGATAGTAGCACTAGAATGAGGCAAAGTTTTTAAAAACTACCCCAAATAGCTCAAATTCATCAAAAACAAGTTTTTGAAATATCTTGAAATTAGGCAAGTAGCTTACTTACCAATCTAATCTCCCCACCAACCTCAATCTAGGCTGCCAGTTATTCAAAATGGGTCACGAAAGGTGCTCATCTCCTCGACATCTTGAACTCTAGAGCTCCAAAATCTCCAAACTAGTCAATTCAAAAATGAATCAAGATTTATTCAAATTTTCTTATATCAAACCACTTTCTCATTCAAAGTAAAATACTATTTTTCCCATATCTTGAGTTTGTAGCTCCATTTTACAAACCATTTTGTTCCTTAAAATCATGATAATGAAAATTTTGACATAAATTAGGCCTCTCTATATGACTACATCACTTGCCTACCATGGCACACACATTTATATACCTTTCTTATACCCAGACATACAAATTAGTCCTTACCAATTCATAATCATTCAAAACATTCAAACAACCTAGTCTGTTCAATCAATCAACCTTTCACTACATTAAATATACTACCACCTCATTTGCCTGACACAAAATGAATGTTTCTATATCACTACTATACCCAGATAATAGCTTTGATCCTATTCAATCACATATACCTATCTCTCCTAGTAATCAAATATCACCAATTCAACAACAAACTCTTGATCTATTTAATGCAAGTTCTTATACATTTTTCCACTAGTTATCAATTTTGGCTCAACCTCATCTATCAAAGATTTGGTCCCTTTCCCCAAAAGGGGGAATCCTTCCTAATATTCCTATTCCTACACTTATCCATCATACCTATCCACTATCATAGATAGATATACCATGGTTCTTATGCCTCTAATAGTCAAATTATCAGATTTAACTCAAATTAGTCAAAACATATAGTGATTCAGAACACATAGGTCACTCAACATGGTTTTAACACCTCTAGTATTCAAATCATTAGCATTACTCAACTTAGATTGATTAGTATTATAAAGTGTTTTAGCTCATATGGGTCACTTAGCATTATGTAGTTTAGATTGGTCAAGATTATACAGTGATTTAGATTACATTTGGGTTACTCAACATTACTCAATATTTAAAGGGATACACATTTAGTTTATAAGATATATAGACTATCTAGATACCAGATTTAGGGGAATGTATATTACTACACATCTCACACATACAGCTTCATACAACATGACATAGTTACAAACTAGATAACATATTAAAGACATAGTGCAGAGCACATAGTTTTTAATCTCCAATTTTTTACATGGGATATGACATGATAGATCATATCACATGTGGTTATACAAATTTATAAATTATCTAGATACATCACTCACATACCAAATTTGGGGGCATGACATAGATGTTCATATCCTCCATATATCTAGGATTATATAGATTAAGATGGTAGGACATACCATCTCCTTCTCACACATTTACCATCATTTTCTATTTACACTTAGGCATTACTCAAGTTGTCAGTAGTTTGGACCATATGATCATTTGTAGTGATTGGCTCATAGTATTAATTAGATTAGACCCAAGATTTTATGCGAGATAGAGGATAGGAATTGGTTTTGGACCTTTGATCACTTCTCAAATCTAGTTCAGATTATTTAGATTCAATATAGGGGGAATCTATTTTAGAGATTCCTTATTTCTCTGAGCATTATTCTAATTTAGTATAGGGGGAATATATTATAGAGATTCTAGTTCTTCATCCAATTCCCTAGGTAAGAAGTTGGACCTTTCTTTTCAAGCATCCTTATTTTCATATAGGTAAGTGTAGGTACACATCTTCTTTCTTTATTTTACTCTAGTACTTCATTTTATTTCATTACTAGATTAAAAGGGGTCAAATGTATACACCCTAAATTGGTCAAGCAAACACACATATTATGTCTTTTCACTGTCCTTTCATAGGAGACTCTAAATGGAGAATATGATTTTTATCCAAATTTGGCCATGTCCCTTTATCTAACTTGTATTGGTATTCCTACATTCCATAGACATCATTTTGGTTATTTTGGGTCATTCATAGCTCTTTAGGATTAATTCTTTCAAGCCTAGGCACCTCTTTTAGACCTAGACACATCCCCCTAGGTCCTATACCCCCTAGAAAATAGTGTCCAAATAGGACTATAGGATTGAAACCTAGGGTGTCTATTTTTTGATGCTATTATTCAAGAGAATTTTTGGTCTCAAAGGTCAGTATCTTCCCTAGGATGAATCTTACCCCTTCTCTTTGCTTCATTCCTAAGTTTCTGATTATCGACCAAATGCAAATAAAAGCTCCCAAATTTGAAATAATGAGTCTCCTATATAAATGAATACACAAGGTATTTTATATCTAACACTTACTACTTTGGTACATTAGACATAATAAAATTAATTAATAGCCTATCTCAGCTTCTCTGCATCACACATAGATATACATGCTTGATCAAGGGCCTAGGCAAAAATTCATTCTTGCATCACTCATGCATTTTGATTATGCATATTCCTTAAGAGATAGCTACATCAGATTTTAGACCCTTAACATGAGGGTTAATGTAGGTAGTAGTTAAAATAACAAGGGTTCTTGATTGTGTGATCATTCTTCCCACAACCTAATTTTTTCCCCTTATGCTTTGATCTCCTTTGTTATTTTCATGTATGAAAAGTTATATAGGTACTAAAGATAGGAATTGATGTACAATGAACTCAACATAGTCCTATAATTCAATTTTTCATAGACATGATGTCATAGGCCTGATAGGTGGAACCCAAAAAATCCAGATCATTAGGACAATAACACTAGAAGTGGACACTAGCTCTAGAAAGTGGACTATAACACCAAGTAATAGGGTGTCCTAAGTTTATAAATACTATTAAATATAAAAATTGAATCTTGGGTCTTGTTCATGATAGTCTACCCTCCCTACACAACAATTTCTAGACCCTACATCTGTTTTAGCTTAGAAAAAGCTAAGTTAATCTCTCATTATCTTCTCTCTCTCTTATGAAAGTTAAATTAGTCAAATTGGAATGAACCTATACTTTTTTATATAAAACAAAAATTCTCTCCATATCCTATACCTTTATTATTTAGGAATAAAACCATTAATTTCCTAAAAGAATAAAACACCCCATCACTCTTTGTTTTGGTAATAGATGTACTGCATTACCTTCTAAGGTTTACAAACATTGGGCCTTTGGTCAAAGGTATTTCAATCCCAAAAAATGAACCTCTAATTGATGTCCTTTTTCCTGATGATACATCATTATTTTTTACCTTGGAGGAAAATAATTTGGATCAAGTTGTAAAGAGGATTGATATCTATATGTTCTACCTCTGGATTTAAAGTTGCAATGCAAAAATCATACATTTTAGGGTGGAATGATCATCTTCCTAATTGGTTGAGAACATTTAGATGGAAATAGAAAGGACCCAATGAGATAATTAGATACCTAGGGATTATATTCTCTATAACCCCATCTGTCAAGAGCATGTGGGAATGGGTCTTTGATTAAAAAATAAGAAAATTGGAAAATGACAGGGACACCTACGATCTCTACATGGTAGGATCCAAGTATGTCAAAAAATTGGTTATTTGGTAAAACACAAGTCAACATGATCCATAGAATTATAAGATATTTCCTATGGTTAGATGGGAAAGGGGGTAAGAAAAGGCATGCTATCTCATGGAAATTCTACTCAAAACCCAAAAGCAATGGTGGACTAGGATTAAAGGACCTTCAACTATAGGGAATAACTTTGGCAATTAAACGGATTATTAGGGCCTCCATTGGGAATAAACCTTGGAAAATATGTGTTAGATAGAATATATTGAGAGGCTTTCCAAAAGGGAAGCCAAACTAGAAAGGATTACATGTTGGTGATCTATTCTTAGGGCCTTTCATAGTCAAAGTTATTGGTTTTCCTATATTTACATCCATTTAGTCTACCTAGGATTCAACCAAGCCTTTCATTGTTGTAAAATAAATATTCTATTGGTTTGGGACTTCATATTAAGGCTATAGATCTATTTTGTAGAATTTGAGTGTCAATAGGACTCCACTGGCCCTCGCCAGGGGTTACTCTACCTTTGACTGGTACATGAAAGGATTGAGGAATTTTAAGGATTTCTACTCCAATGGGAGTTGGGCCTCATGGTCAGAGTTCAAAGATAGATTTTAATTCTTAGATTCTTAGCAAGAACCTACACCCTACTCCAAACTACCCTCAATGGGAAAAATAATGTGGCTTTTTAGAAGATAAGGATGAGTTCTAGGAAAGTGTGAAGTGGAAGAAAAGCCCACCTCTACTTGAGTATTTGACTTAGATGATCTACAATAATCTTTCCTTTTATAATGTCCCCTACCTCACCCTTAATCATATTTGGTCTGTGGTTGATCCTTTACATGCTTGGTCCTTCAATTTTGTGGTGATCTGGTCCTCTTACTTTGAACATAAAAAGTCTTAATTTTCATGGTTGTTAATGTTTAAAAAGCTAACTATGGGTTCTATTTTGAATAATTATGGTATTGCTAACCCTTTTTATCCTTTTGTTGTGATTTTGAATCTATTGAATATGTTTTTTATTGCTATGTATATGCTGTTAAACATTGGCAAAGATGTTTTAAGCCTTAGAATACTATATTTGGGTATGAGCTTGGATGGTTAAATATTAATTTTGGCTATGTGTGTCCTAAGCTTAAAGTCCATTATTTTTTTCACAAACTTTGGCTTGTCTTCTCTAATAAAATTCTTCTATTTTTGTGGAATCAAAGGAATCTAGAGGTGCTTCAAGGTAAGGTGTTTCAAATTAATTTCCATTCATTTCTTAATTTGGAAGCAAATAATGAAACTAGTAAAAGGGGTGTGTAGATGAATACTTGATAAATATGTGCATGATCTAGATGATGGTGAAAACTCCTCTTTGGCTCAGGAGGAATAACCTAAAAATAAGAAAGACACTAAAAAAAGGGGTTGTTAGATGGGTGGTTGAGTGGACTACCTAGCATGAGCTAGATCCAAGAAGTGTATGCTTGCTAGGAGGGTATCAATACACCATTTATAATAATTAAGTTGACATAAATGAAAATAAAGAATTCTTGCATTAAATAAATATGAATTAAATGCTTGTAAGATGAGATGAAAGTAAATTACTTGTTAAACAAAATGACTAAATATAGAAAAAGTGGGTCAATACTCATGCTAAGATAGTTGGGATTGGGTTTAGAAAATAAAAAAAGTATATAAATAGGCAAAAACATAGAAAATAGGGTTTGGATAGGGTCAAGGGGGTGAAAATAACTTGTTATTTTCTACCATAGTGACCATCAATGGTTGGATGAACCATCCATTGTTGAGCTAACTGTCGATGGTTGGGTGACCATCGATAATTGAGGTGATCATTGGTGGTTAAGCTAACCATCAAAAATTTCTTATGTGATTCTCAAAATGGTAAGGAAAAGCATTGAAGATTGGATAATTGGGAAAATAGAGGTCTATTATAGATCTAGGGGATGGAAATTAAGATAAAGATAGGTATGGATAGGGTAGGGAGGTTAGAAATGAAATAGATCAAAGAAAATAAGCATGAGATACCTATAACTTGATGGTAGAAGGTTGAAGCAATTTCCCCAAAGTGACAATACTTTGGCCTTCAAAAGTAATTCTAAAAGAAGTTCAAGTCTCTATTGATGTTTCTTTTTTATTGAAAGGATGTTATATACCTATATGCAAGATAGTTTGGATGTGGATTGCTAGATTTATGGATCCATTTCTCCTCCTACTTCTCTCCTTTTATAGGATGAAGTTACTAATTGTGTAGGAGGAACTTGTTAATTGTGATGGAAGATAAAGTTACCATTTATGATGCTTTAAATTTGGTTTCCATCACAAAATGGAAGTTTTTAAATGTGTCATTCTTATCTCGTATGGTTGGTGATGCTTTTAAAGTAGGCTTCAAAGACCTAACCATCGATGGTCAGGTTAACCATTGATGGCTAGATTGACCATCATCGGTCAAGGTTCTAGAGGAAAATGGGTTAAAGAGGGGTGAATTAAAAATTTAAGTTAGAAGAGTTAGGCTAGGGGATTGAAGTTAGTAAATAATAAATGGGTTAAGTCAACTAGGTAGTCAACTAGATTTAGGGTTGGGTAGGGGTTCAAGGTATTTTGACATTTAGAATTATGTAATTATTTAGTTTCTAAATTTTTCCCCTTTTTGTTATGTGGCTTTGAATTAATAAGTTTCAAAACAAAAATTGATTGATTTTTGGTCAAGATCTAGTGCCTCGAGTATGGGAGGAGGTAATCCCCCTCAAATAAGGAGTCGATGGAGTGAAAATAAAACTAGGTCAGGGTTTGATAAATGGAAATTGAGTCATGAGTTAGGTGATGTGAAAGGGTTTGGAATTTGAAATACAAACATGTACATAAAATGTGATTAAGTATGATAATAAAGATCACATAAATACTAAAGTTATCAATGTTGATAAAAAAGGTCAGGTTCTAGGGAGATGTATGACAAGGTAACCGATCCAAAACATTAGTCATAACTAATTGGGTCATTCCTATCAAGACATATAAATAGGGTTAGTGTTTCACATAGGTTTTTAGAGTAAGAAGTTCTCTTGAAAAATAACATAAATGTTTGGGTTGTGCATGAGGTGGTACAAATTGTAAAAGTTCAACATGGTAAGGTTGGTCGATGTAGTCAAAATGATCAAGGCAAGGTCATCACAAAACATGAAAATGTTTGGGTTAAAAATGGCCAATGTCAAGGTGTACATAGTCAAATAGGTTGGTTAGAGAAGGGTAAGCTCTTAAAGGTTCAATTATAGTTAGGTGGAGAGTAGGTGATCTCCCAAAAGGCTAGCACCTAGGTGGAGTGCATTGAAAAATTAGAAAAAGGGTGGGGGTCCCTGACTATAAATGGTTAGGGTTTTCCCTAGAGTCAACCATCGATGGTTACCTTGACCATCGATAGTCAAGAAAATCTTAAAAAGTTTAGATACAAAAAGTAAAAAGTGAAAATCATTTTCACTATTTGACTTTTGGTAAGTGTTCTCTGGTGATTTGTGCATTTTGTCTATTTGAGCATTAAGCTTGCTGAGGTGTAGGTGTTGGATTAGGTGATCGAGTGTCTAAGTCTTGATCAAGTGTGATTAGATGGAGGGTGGATGAGGATGTAGCTAGGTGGTAGTATGAGGGCTCTAAATACACCAATGCTCATGGAATGAGGTAGGTGATGTGTTAAATCTGATAGGATAGTTGAATTGGCTGTTTAATGTGAATTCAATAGGGATAGGGTGTGATTAGTGTTTTGAGTAGGGTGTTAAATAGGTTGTGATAAAATGAAACCCTAGTTTAGGATTTGTTGAATGTGAGAAAATAAAGGGGGGAATGGGGATTGGAAAGGAATAAGAGGTTGGTAATAGGGTGTAGAGTAGTTTGAGGTAGGCATTTTATTATTTTTGGGTGTTTATGTTGAGGGTTGGGTACGTTGAGGGGTTGATTTACACTATCTACAATTGCACACAATGATCATCAGTGGTTAAACTCAACCAATGATAGTTGGGTACTAGGGGTAAAACGTCCCAAAGAGACCATCGATGGTTCAATGAATCATTAGTGGTCAATGTTTTAGGGGTAGGTGAGTATAAAAAGTGGTAATGGGGTTATAGTTTGGAAAGTTGTATGATGTAGAAAGCCTGTTATAGTGTTGGTAAAGGAAGGTTAAAGGTTATGTAGGGTTGGGTAAAGTGCTTATGATTATAAAATATGTGGTTAAAAAGGGTGAAGAGGTGGTGAAAGGTTTAGGGTGATTTGAAGGGCTTAGGGTACAGGGTTTAGGTTTTTGTGTGGTGTAAAGGCAAGTGAATGTATAAAAAGTGTGATAAAGTGTGGAAAGTTGTTTGAAAACTAGTGTTAAGTGGTGAAAAAAGGGTTGATGGGTAAAATGAGGTGAAATAAATGTGAGGGGTAGAGAAATAAAGTGCTAGGATTTTAATAGGTTTATTAAAAATTATACAAGATAGGGTACTTATTGGTGATAGAAGTAGTTAGGTGCTTAAGATGATGGGACTATTAGTATGATAAAGGTAGAGGTTGGTGTGGATTGTTAGATGGACATAGGGTAGCTACAATGGCTTAGATTGAAATAGGATGAAAAAAATAAGTGTAGACTAATAATTAGCTTAAGGTGGAAAACTAAGTAGTGATCTAGAGGTCAATTCAAAAACATTTCCTGATCAGATTGAATCCTACATCATTATGAAGATCCCTTTAAAAGGTTTTTGATAGTATGTGGAACTTTGAAAATAGAGATTGTATGCTTCTTATACAGTCAATCAAAGTTCTAGTTAAAATAGGTCAACAAGTAGTCAAAGCTAATCAACTATAAAAATTGACCATCATGGAATGTTTTGAATCTAGTTCCATGACATAGATCTCATCATAAGCTTTTTGATGCATTTTAAATAGACCAAATCTGAGTCCATATGCAGAAGTTATGACCAGTCAAACTTGGTCAAAGTGATGACATGGTAGAAACATAGACCAATAAAGATATGACATGTGGCATTTAGTTTGTGTAAAAAAAATTGGGTTTATTTTTTATCTTTGATAGCATATTGGCTTTTTGAAGGTTTGAGATTTTCAATGCCAATGTCATCCCAAGCAATGTGGGATAATGATAAGCCTTGGAGTGTGTATTTTCCAAGTTGGGAATTGAACACTTAACCTCCAAGAAAAAATGATAAGGCCTTAGAGCTACACCCATAAACTTTAATGGCTATATAAAGCCAAAAATTGCTATTTGAACACCAAGTTTTAGTTGATTGTGTTAAGGCATAAAGGACTTGATTGCACTCTCCCTCAGTTTTGAGGCACTTAGAGTGAATTCTAAGCTTAAGAGTAAACTAGTGAAATATTCTAAATCCTGAGATGGTTCCATCCATATGCCGAGTGTCTATATTTGATATTGTTTGATGTTTTTTTCAATGTCTAAAAGTGAAGATTTGTAGATTATGTAATGGCCAATATAAAGACCAGTTTGCATATATCCTAAGTTTTGAAGGACTTAAAGAGCTTTTCAGACTTCATAGTGAACTAATGAAATGTTCTAGACTTTAAGATAGTTATGTTGATATGTATATTTTCTTGATTTGAATTTTTTGAGCCATTTTTTAAAGTCTTGAAGGATAATTTTGGTAGAGAACTTTAGGAACACGAGAATACTTTCACGACAGGAAGGTGGAAAGTTCATCCATGGGTATCGAGACTTTTCAAAGGTTTGTTGCTGAGTTGTATGTAATCTTAAAGTGTTCATTTGAAATTAAATATTTTGGCCATGTACTTTAAATTCATGTAAATGGATTAGTTTGTATTCTAAGTGAACCCAGAGATGTAGCTTGAGCAACAGGTGAACTCCATTATCACGTGCTTATTGTGGGTAATTTTTATTTGTGCATTCTTTTTTTGCATTTTGATTAATAATGTTTATTAATCACTATTAAATGCATAACTAGCTAAATATGATACATTAATAGAGAATTGATTACTTTAGGTTTAGAAATAGGTTGAATGGTTTTGATGAATGAGTTGTAATACACTTTATTCATTTATCAACCTTAAAAAACACATTTAAAAGGTCAAACTTGTTATAATTCCTTTGAGTATATCAGGAAAATGAGTGTTTGACAAAAGTATCCATTGTAAAAAAATTTATGCATGGAAATCAGTGTAGAGTTTATAGATCAAGTTTGGTATTATTGTAGTTAGTGTGTTAGGTTAGCATCTGATTATGTAGATTTGATATTAGTTGTGTTCAATTTAGTTTTATCTAATATTACAAACTTTTTGCCCTTGTTGATATTCCATTTGTAGTGTGCAATTTGTAGGATTAGGTTATTTATAGGAAATAGGAAACCATGGACAAAGACTTAAAAAGATAAAGGGTTGATGATATTCAAGCAATTAACCAACAAATATAGAAAGAGAATGCTTTCTTGAGAACTCAATTGTACTCCTTAGATGAGGAGATTGCTTTCTTGAAATCTAAATTACAAACTATTGGTTCTTAGTAACACATCACTATCACTTGGCCTCACATGCCCTAGGGGCAAGAAATCAAGAAGGGGAGTAAAAGTCAAAGGTGAAGATATATGAAGATATGTCATTGGGGCCAGGGAGGGTTGAGCACTTTGAAAGATCCAAAAGGGGACAATGACTAGGAGAGGCCTGACAAAGGGGATGGTTAGTTCCCTACTACTTTTGGCTCTACCTAAAATAAGGTGAGAGGACTTATGGGTAGGGGTAACTAGTTTTGGTGAATTGATTTTAAACCTTAAACCTTTATTTGAATGTGTAATTATTGAAAGGGAATATGATCAAATCATAACTAGACTCACACACTCCACCCTAGAG
Source organism: Torreya grandis (assembly GCA_037957365.1). Lineage (NCBI taxonomy): Eukaryota > Viridiplantae > Streptophyta > Pinopsida > Cupressales > Taxaceae > Torreya > Torreya grandis. Next base: position 4,067,917 of record JARHVA010000642.1, on the reverse strand, counting down.
GGGTTGTCACATGAAATGTATGAATGCTTGAGTCATATGAAATCTACTTAAGATAGGTGGGAAAATGGCTACAATATTTGATGTGAAAATTGTTGTTGAATTAAAAAGGGTAAGCAAGGACTATAGTGCTAGGATTTTGAGCATATAAAGAAAATAAACTTTAGGTGAATAATGTATAGTGAATTCGTCATGCAGGCAACACTTATGGTATGCTAGTTATATGTTGTATACAGGGTAGGACAATGTTTACAATAAAATTTTGATGAAAAGATGTGGAGCAAAAATAATTGAACATGGAGGGATTCACATAATCATGATATCTCCTTCCAAATGACTACCATAAAGAAACATATACTAGACAACCAATCTATTTAGCTTGTGAAAAGAAACTTTGCATTTGAACAATAAGACAAAATAGAAACCATGAACATATTTTATTCATTTACTGGGAAAAGATTGATCACAACACATTTATTTAAAATTAGATATCATAAGACACCCTATATAAATGACTCTATAACAAGGGAAAATCATAGATGATCTCAAAACTTGCCAACAATTTTACAAATGAAATCGATTTGGCATTAGGGCACTACATAGGGATGACTCTCTGAGCTATTCTCTTTTAAAATCAAAATTTTAGCTAACATTTGTAAAGGGACAAACCCCATTTACTTATACAATTCCATAACCATATTTTTCATATTCTATAAAGATACTCTAGCTAAAAGATTCCTTCATGGGCCTGGAGTTGGTTGTAACAAACTTGATTCCTCAGACTTGTAGGTGTGCTCTTGTGATGATGAAGGATATGATTTCCCACTATAGAAGAATATTTACAATTATGTACATGTAAAATAATCCACAAGTTAAATAATAAAACTTTGTCCACTTGTGCAAAGAAACAAAAATGTCCTTTCCTTAAACAAGACAAACTCAGAAAAGGACATGCCACTATTGGGAAAAATACAAAAGCTCCTCAAAAGGAAAGAGACAAAAAGGAGAAAAAGAAAAGAAGAGAAAGGGATGTAGGGGATGATTCCATTTTTTGGAAAGAAACTATGGGTATCTTTTCATGATGTATAATCCACATCAATGATTATGCCCTTTTCTAGCTTGTCTTTGTGTGTAATAAACTTCTCGATCATATTGGTGAGGATCATTCTATTTGGGCCCATCTAGTACTTAAATTTGGCATCATATTCCTCTAACCAAATTTTGGTTCTCTAGATCACTCCATATTTATTTTTTATCAATGCCTCTAACTTGCCATGGGATTTTTTGAGAGATACCATGTCTTTTATTTTTTGACCATTGAAAGCTTCATGAGGTGCATCGATGAGATCCTTAAGAGCCTTATCAAATAGTTATTTTGTTAGGTCCACCACACCATCCATCCTCAACATTTCTCTTAGAGTTGCCTCAATCTCTACTCTCATAGTCTTGAGAGACTTCTCTTCTCCTTTTAAATCAAAAGTGCCATCCTTGAGCATGGTGAGCCTATGCTTTATGGCCAATTGGCACTCCCTAGGCATCTTAATATTATTTGGAGAGATAATGTTTTCTTTGATTAAATTTTCCTTTCCCATTTTACATATTTTATCTATTTTGGGCCTAAGTGCCTCCCAACTTATGATATCATCATCATAAATATATGCTAGGGAGCTACACACTCCTCACCTATCCATCTCATATTCTAGCTATTTCATAGCTGTATGGATTATTTCTTGGCCTTCGGCTATCAATTCTAATTGCCAATATTTTATTTCCCATCCTCTAATCTTTAAATATTTTCCATGGGTGATGTCTAGTGTTCTAAGGTGGATATGGGAAGGGTTAGGATCCTAGATGGTAGTTGGAGTCATCACCTAGGGCTCACTCAATAACTTTTTCAAGTACTAGATTAGAGCTTGATTTTTTTACTTTAATTCCTCCATGGTGGATTTATCTTTATCCATTTTTTGCATCACCATGTCAAGTAAGACTTGTGAATTATGCTTCAATTCCTTCCTTGATATCTCCTTGAGATTGTAATGGTAGATAGAATAGTTTTCCATCAAATTATCCTTCTTTAGTGTATTCAGAGGAGGAATGGCTACTTCAACACTTCTTTCCCTTATTTTAGTGAATGTCATTATGACATGCATCTTTGCATTATTTAATGGCTTGGAATTTTACTTTTTAATAATATAGGATATATCAATATTCCCTACTTTACTCATCACATCCTTCTTTTCCTTCAAAAAGGTCTACAATCCAAAGAAGGGGCTTGGTTTAGAAACCCACCAAAGTTGTAGATGTTAAGGATGGACTTGTAGTAATGATGAGTGGTGCCAGTGGGGAAGAAGTTATTGAGAGCATCACTAATTTAGGAGGAGGGATTAACATAAATTATTGTGTGTCTTCATTGATTCCCTACTCTTATTTTTCCTTCTCTAGGACTGGATCAACTTACTCTAAAAATTTGAAATTAGACCCAATTTGGTAAGACTCCATGCATAATTTGTTGATGGTATTCCATTTTTCTATGTGTTTGATAGAAGATAGAATAATGGCTTCTCCTTTCATAACACCTTAGGCTGTTGGGTCTATAGAGGCTATGGTGAGTTCCTTGTCATGTTTAGGTGACTCCACCAATCATGGCCTTACAACCCTTATTCTTCTTTAGGTCATGAACCTTGATGGTGGGGAGAATCCCTCAAGAGATTTTGACTGAAGTAACATCCTTGGGTTCACTCTCCTCAACATCTTTATTAACCTCTAAAGTTTTAGGGGTGCCCATTTGTAGGCATGATCCCTCTTCTCCTATTTTATCTTTCTCTTATTCTACCACCTTTGTGATATTGGTGGGGGACTAAATGTTATCCACAAGTTTACCCTAATCCCTATCATCTTGATTTGGGGTGTCCTTGACTTCATCAACTTTGTCCTACCCAGGTGACTGAGAAATAACATTTTGGATAAATGCCTCTATTTCTAGGGAGTGGGGATCTTTTTTAGTAGGGGATTCTACTTGGGTGGCCACCTTAGCACAAACCTTCATAACATCATAAAAATATAGAGGATCATCTAAAGTCTTAGCCCCTTCCTAATCACCTTTACCTTCTTTTGTTGTAGGTTCCCCTTCTATAGATGCACCTTCCATCAAGATTTTTGAAGGGGCGTGATGTTTCTCCCTATGGGTCCTCTGCCCATTTCTTACCTTAGGGGGAGTGAAGGCACAATATTTTTTCATTACCTCAGCTATCAACCTTTCTTCATTTGAGTACTCTCCCTTGCTCATATCCCTAACCCTCTATACGTATGAAGCTTGATCTTCCTTTTTATCTAGGGGGGCACTCCTCAGTGATTTGGTCTTTGAGGAGAATTGTCCCTTGCTTGATTAGATATTTTATTAGAGGTTAGAGGGTCTTCTTAGCTCTTTTTTTTTGGGTGGCTCCTCTTGTTCCTCTCCTTCTCTCTTATTTCAATATATCGTTGGAGGAGGCTCAATTATAGCCTGCTATGGAGATAGGATAGTTAGGACTAGTGCTTGACTAGACATAGGAGAAGTTGTTGAGGTGGTTGGCACCCCCAAAGCTTCTTTTTGGATGACACTAGCTAGTGTGACCTACCCTGTGAGAATTTTGTCCCAAGTTTCAACCAGGTTCATTATCTTTAAGAAAGACATCCTAGCTTTGGATTGGGTCATAGTCATTTTCTATATGTCCACTAGCTTGGTGAAGTTGGTGTATCCCAACTTTATTTTCCCTCTCCCTACTATAGATGATGATGGGGATAAAGGGTCACCACTATGTGTAAGGAGGAATGCATTAAATTATTTCACCTCCTTCAACTCTTGGAGGGTAGGGGTGTTGTATGCCATAACGTCAACCCCATGCTCCTTTAACCACCTAAAGGTTCTCCTCATTATCTATGTCACTCACTTGGGGATGGAATCATTTTCTTCCTTAGTCAAATCTGGTAGAGTGATGGGTTGGGATTCAATATTGCTCTTATTTTATGTGGAGGAGAGAATCATCTTATCATCGACCATATCCTTAGGGAGAGGAGTGATGTCATATGCTATGACGTTTTGCACTATTAACCTTATGTGCTCCCATTTACTGACATCTTCTTTGATGGTAAAATCAGACCATAGGTCTTCATAGTGGGAATGATGCCATACCACATTTTTTTCCATATTTATCAAACATCTAATGTCATAATTAGGTCAGGGTGGCATCTTACCAAGTGTGTACAAACTCATTTTTATTTCCAACTACTTTGACTTGGCCATTGAAGGGCATAAATAGAAACCAATCACCATAGAAAACTTAAAAGGATTGTTTATCTTTTTCACTACAATCATTCATGTGGTAGTAGCATCTACCTGCATAGCTCTATTATTTCCAATCTATCATCTAGGTATCTAGGCAATTTGAATGGGCATCTAGAATACCCACTCACCCTAATGTATGTGAATGTTTTGAACTAAATATATGTGGCATGAAACTTTTAAATTACCTACTTGGTTGTTCTAGACAATCTATTCAAGCTCCTTAGGGGGTAGAATACACTCATTATGGGGTTGAAGAATCAATTATGCACCTTGAAAAAACTATTCCTACATGGTTCCAAAGTTACCTCAGGATATATTTCATAAATCCTCATCCTTGTAGGACCCCTGATAAGTCCCTGGGAAACCCTATTGTGTACCAAACTATACATCAAGTAGGAAGACATATAAAATGTAACTTGAAATTTCTCCTTAGAGGTGATGGTTACTTGGATGCATATCATCTATACATGAAAATTATTGTTGAGGATGGTGGCTCAATCGATCCTTTTCTTCCCCTCTAGTACATAGGGCATGATTACAAACATCCATGTCTCAAACTTCTCACTACCGGGTAGCCCATAATTATGGTAGACATGGCTATAACATATTGTGGCAACTCATTAAATTATACCAACTTTAAGTTATTTGACATTATTGAGACCTTGGTTCTTTTCTTGGTCAACCAACATGATTTTACTACCTCCCAAATGGATTTCTCATCATTGTCAACATATTGTTGGCATTCATCGATGTTGAGTGTGATGCTTTTTGATTGAGGGGGAATACCAAGCATGGTGCTGAGGGCCTCTAGATTAAAGGATCATACTATTAAATGACTACCATTGATGATGGTTTTGGTATCTAGTTGATATGCTTGAGCACATGTTATGATGAGCTCTGGGTATGGAGTAGCTAGGGGAAATTTTGATGCTAGTACAATGTAGCTCATGCCAACATTGGTAATGCATGTGGGGGTTTGAGTCTTGAAAAACATTTACTAGTGCCCCAAAATCCAAATTCATAACATTAATGTCCTTGATTGAATCCAATATTGATATTATGTTTCCCTTGGATGTTGTTGAAGTAGCTACCATTGGTAGTAATGGAGGCTGCACATAGGTAGAAGTAGAAATCATTTATAACTTGCACTCTGATTCACTATAATCACATCATTATTTTCTTTGGTACACTTAGTCACTTGGAAGCACAAATATTTAGCTTTGAATATGAAAGGTAAGTTTAAATGAAGAATAACACTTAATTATAATCCCTTGAGTTTTAGAATTAGGGTTGCCATTAATGCTCCAAGATAAGGTGGTAAATTAGTGCCTACCCCCATTAATTTCTTGATCCTCATTTGAAAAATAGAGGGAAAATACAAGGCCTTCCCTTACATTCTAAGTAACCACTCTTTCATAATACATGGAAAAATATGAGTGAATCATAGATTTAAAAAACTCTTGTTTGGGTCTTTGGGGATTTCCTCACCTGTTTTACCTATTATAATATTTTGGTGTTCTAAGACAAAAAGTCCTGAGTCCCTGATGAAACCAAGGGCATAACCTGCAATGATCCTTCATTTGAAAAAACTTAGGCATTTGAGCCTTCAAGAACCTTTTCAAAAATGTCCATAAAATTGAGTAAGGCAATTTACAAAAAGGTATCAAAGTGAACAAGCACCCGAACACCTCCACATGGCATGAATATTTTTTATTATTAAAAAATAAACATCAGGGCCTTGGGGATTTTTAGAACTATGTCCACAAAAAGGTAAGTGGGGCAATTTTTCAAAGAGGCCTGAAACGTCTAAGGACTTGAGGTTCTACCAAGTGTCCAAATCAAAAAAGAAACTAGGATCACAGCCACTTTCTCCACTTATACCATCTTCCTTCAAAAGGGAAAGAGTGAAAAATCCTCCCATCCCCTGAATCTCACTCTCAAGGTGGGGAACCTTAAGTCAAATACATATTTTTCATTTGGTTCATCAGACTATTCTTCACCTTAATCACCAAAACACATAAGTGTAGTGTGTTATTTTTATCTAGGACACTGCCATACTTCTTCTTTCAAATGCAAAGGATCCAAGCTTTGGAAAAAGACTTGGTTACACCCTCAATTATTTATTCTAGACTCTCATGCCATAGAATCCTTGCTCCACATGTGGTTAATTTTAAATCTTTCCTAAGCCTTCTTTAGGTATTTTACATATTTGACAGATATCCTTCTAGACTCATCTAACCAAGACAACAGACATGATTGCTCAAATTACACATCCTAACATTTCCTCTTGACAAGGAATGCAAGAACTAAGACATTGAAGCTCACTTAAATCTATGAAAACATAGGGCATAGCTCATATAAAGACCCAAATTATTCTAGAAAAATTTTGGGCACTAACATAGGCTCTTACTCGGGGATGGGTACCCACAATGGGTGCATAGAGAACACTAGACTGGTCACCTATCCATTAGGTAATGGAGTCAATAAGAAACATACCATAGGTGAATCACCATTTCAACAAGGAAATCAACCAAAAAAAAAGAGATAAGGATAGATAAAATACAATATGATCAAGGGGACCATAAGATAGATAATTATATACATATGTACATGGGCAAATTTAAACTCAATCTAGGAAATGTTTAAGATGTTTTCCATTCACTAGTAGCTCCAAAATCTCTCCATCAATGTCTCTGAGATACAAGGTGTGATTTCCTATCTGAAAGTTGATGGTGTAGGGACCCATCTAAAGGGAATCAAATTTACCATGCTTCCCTTTGTCTTTATGTTTGTTGTCCCAAAGCAGAACTAGATAAATAACCTAAAAAGTTCATGGAGTAACTTTTATGTCCAAAATCCTCTTGAGATGTTCCTTAAATTTTATATGCATTTTGTGAGCCTATCTTTTGGATTCATTAAGTTTGATGATCTGGTCGATTCTCCCCTTATAGTGGTTTTTTTCTATTCCCACCTCAATCATTTGTCACATGAACTAGTACGTAGGTAATTGTAGATTCAAAGGCAAAATAACTTGGGTCCTATTGGTTGAATATTTTGTCGATTAGCATACTGATAAATAAAATAGGTTTGATCAGCCAAAGTAGGAAGATTAGTCATCCAAATGTGTAGGTTTACCACATCAGAAGGTGACTGATCTCTCCTCTCATCAAGGGGAGGTTCCCTATATATATATATATATATATATATATAAATAGAAAATAATACTCAAGGGTAGGACAAACCATCCATCTCTCTTTCTTCAGAGATGATGCACGCAAATCAAAGGAAAAACTCAATTGAAATGATAGATAGCACTCCTCTTCTTTTAGAAGTACTATTTAGCAAACCACAAAAATAATCCTAGTAGTAAATTCAAAATGTAGCAAAGGATGTAATAACCAACAAATCGAGATGCAACACAAAGTCTTCACCTAAATTTATCAAGAGTAAGATACGAAGGACACTGAGGGCATAAAGTCTTCCCAAAGTCCTTTACATATAAATGAAAATAAAACACACTAAAGGCAATTATGGGGGCACAAAGTCTCTCCGTAGTTGACTCTTCAAGACACCTTCCTGACTGCTATCACTAATTTTGCTTATTGAATTAAAGGAATAAAAGATATATTAAGGAAAAAGACATAAGAATAGTTTCCTCAAAAACAAAGATATTATAGCACAAAGTCTAAAAAATCACTTGCTTTCTTATTCCAATAACAAAATATGATAAACAAACTAAGCTCAAAGTCTCAAAAGTGCCTTTCAATTTGGGCAGAGTTTCATTCTAATTGTCAAAAAGAGATCCCTTTACAATAGAAGAGAGTCCCTTATATAGCCTCTTTAAGAAGGACTTGGGAATAGTAACACATCATGTTGCATTGAAATCTATTAAGAAGATAAGCTGGAACTTAGGGGTGTTTACCCATTTGATTTTATCAATGCAGAGAAGCAAGTCATGCAATTGAAAGTTTACAACTTTCAATGTCCACCTGGTGATCTGGTCCTACCTTCGTCATTCCTCCTTTTCTAGTTAATTAAATCGAGTCCTAGATTCAATTTACTGTTATATTCCTTCCTTGCTTTCTACTAGTCTTGGCCTTAAAGCCTGTGAATGCATTCGGGTCTATAGATTCAAAGGATCAATGGCTATTTTATGAGCTTTAAAATTGATGTTTGCATGCCTGTCACTATATTTTCAATAGCTAGTTTTTTGTGTTGAATTTGACATCTTCGAGTGTGTCACCCCTTGGTCCTTCTTTGGCTTTTATGTTTGGCACTTTTCTAGAAAGAATTTTCCCTTTTAGGCCTTAAGAAATGATCTACTTTGGGTCAGTAAGAGCCCCCCACAAGGGTATTTGCCCTTTGGGCAGTCTTTAAATAGCCTTTAGGCTTCTTATTTTACATCTTCCCAAAGGGAAGGTGACTCTTTAATTTGGCCGCTGAGAGTCCCCCACAAGGGCACCTGCCCTTTGGGGTCCTTCGATGGCCTTCACCTTAGAGGTCTCTCACAACCTTTTCCTTAGCAGACTGTCTCTCAAGCTTTCTCCATGGGTATTATTCTCGTGGACAAATTGTTCATAGAAATTTCTTGTGGACAAAAAGTCTACAGAATTTCCATTTTGTTTTGTTTGCCTTTGAGAATTTCCTTCGGGTTTTCTTCCCACAGTCGCTTCTTGAATTCTTTCAAACTTTTTGTCTGAAGGAATTCCTTCAAATAAAAGTCTAAAAGAATTATGCCTTAGACTTTTTTAAATGCCTTAAACAAAAATTTGAAAGAATTTACCTTTACAGCCTTCTTTCAAAATAACCCTTCTGAAGGGTATTTTTGTCGACCAAGTGCCCTCTGCAAGGGCACTTATCCTTTAGGAAACTCTCTTGAACTTTTACATTTGAACTACTCCTTTGAACTGTCACAGTGAATCACTTGGTTGAACTAAGCTGTTGAACCATTTGATTGAACCAAAGCAATGAAACACTTGGTTGAACCAAACATTGAACCAAGCCGATGAACCAAACTTTGAACCAAAATGGTTCAAGCTGATGGTTTAATTGAATGAACCAAGCCTTTAAACCAAGCAGATGAACTAAGTCATTAAACCATTTGTTTGAACCAACTGTTGAACCAAGTTTTGGTTAAATGGTTCAAATAAAGCCTTTGAACCATGTGTTTGAACCTGCCTTTAAACCAAAAGATGTTGAACCAACCGTTAAACCAAGCTTTGGTTCAACAGTTCAAGCAAAGCCTTGAACCGATTGATGAACCATTTGATTGAACTAAAAAGTGAACCAAAATGTTGAAACAAAGCGGATGAACCACCCAAGTGAAACAAAGTGTTGAACCTTTTGAACTTTGAACTCGTTGAACCTTTGAACCAAAGTGGTTCAATGGTTCAGCGGTTCAAGCCTTCTTTGCTTAGATGCTTACTAATGGAAATTTTTGATTAAACCAAGGCACTGAACCAATCTTGAAAATGACCAAGTGTTAGAAAATGATTTTTTTGGTTGAACCCACTTGCAGAAACCTTTGAACCTGTAGAAATGAACCTGTAAAGCCCATTGAACTAAGCCTGCTGAGTCCATAGATTTTCTCTTCCTGTTGAGTCCATAGATTCAAGCCTGTAGAGTTCGTAGATTTCTGAGAAGCTTGAAAAACTAAGGAATTTAAATGTCCAAGACAAATTTTGAAAAAGGAAGAGAAAATTTTGGTCTATAGGACCAAAATAGTTCAAATGTTGTCCCAAAAAATTGTGATCTTTTTGGGGGACAACAGCTTACTCCAGTTGGGGAACTTCTATCAATTGCAAAAAGAATTGAAAGGAGTAAAATCTAGAATCTCTAGTGTCTTCATGTGTACCATTGGGTTACAGAGTCATGCTACCCAAAAATGAAAGGCATCAAAAATGGAAACAAATAAAAAAAATAGAATTAAAATTTTTACAAATATACATATATATAGATGCAATGATCTGATACTTCAAGAGTTGAAGTGTTTTAGATGCCACCCATTATGAGGCAAAGAAAAGAGTGTGCCATCTTGATATTTAGTAGAAAGCTATTTTCACCAATGTACTGATGAATTATAAATGGGCCTCTCCAAAGGGAGTCAAACTTTCCATGCATCCCCTTTGGTTCTCTCCTTTTGTCCCATAGCAAGATTTGATCCCCAATCTGGAAATCATGATTTCTGGCCTTCTGGTCAAAGAGTTTCTTTACCAAATTTTAATGATCAAATATTCTATCCACCACCATGGTTCTCTATTCCTCCAGCTCAGTCAGGTACATGATTCTTTTATCAAGAGAACTTTCATATGTCTGATCTTCAATTGCATTTGCCAATTTCAAGGCTAGCAATTCTAAGGTGATTGGTATCTCAACATTGATACCATAAAGAAGTTGAAAAGGAGACATACTAATTTCCTTCTTTGGTGTGATTCTATCTGCCTATAGAGCATCAACCAATGCTTTGTGCCATGTCTTTTGATTGTCATCTGATAGCTTCTTGATGATAGTTACCATGTTCTTATTGCTAGATTCAGCTTGTCCATTCTCTAGTGGAAAATAATTAGAAGAGTGAGAGTATAATTCCATAATGAAAATAGAATTGTGTAATCTCTTGAGAGGTGAAACAAGCTACATTATTAGTAACTATTTTGATTGGAACTCCAAACTTGGAAATGATATTCTCTTTGAGGAAGTTGCATACAACTTTTGAAGTAGCATGCTTAGTTGGGATTGCTTCTACCCACTTGATGAAATAGTCAATTGCTATAAGGACATAATCATGTCCAACACTTGAAGATGGGTTTATTGTCCCAATAAAATCAATCCCCCATTGTTGGATAGGTTCTTCTATGATCACTGGCTTGAGAGGCATAGCAACTAACTTGGGTCTTCCAATAAATTGCTGATAGAGTTCACATTTTCTCGCCCACTTATGTGCATCTTGGAAAAGAGTTGGCCAGTAATACCTGGCTAATAAAATATTGTGAGCAATCACAAGAGCATAAAAATGTCTTCCATAGGCTAGATTTTGAAAAGATTTCAAAAGCTGGCTTTGTTTCTCTTTGTCTACATAGCGAAGGAATACTCCATCTATGCTTCTCTTGTATAAGCCATTATCCCAAAGGACAAAATTGGTAGCTTTCAACTTAATATTCCTCCTTTCTTTGTAAGACAAATGAGTAGGAAATTCACCATAAGTAAGGAAATGAGTGATACTTGAATACCACTCATTGGTAGTGGAGACAAAAATGACTGTTGGAGTCTCTTCCACTTCAGTTTCTTCACATGTGTGTCTTCTAGCTTATTGTCAATAATTAATTGTCATAGGCCTTTACCCCTGACCACCTTTGTTAGCTTGATGTCTAGATCAAACTCTTGGATCTTTTCAATCCAATTACCTCTTTTCATGCCAAACTCCTACTAAGTTAATATAGACTTGACTGTAGGGTCAGGAACTAAGGCAGTAATGTGTGAATTCAAAATATAGAAGTGGAAATGTTTGACTACTTTCACCAATGCATAAGCATACTTCTCTACATTTGAATACTTTATCTCATGGGTTTTGAGAGGATAACTCATGAAATAGATAGGATATTCCATACCTTCCTTGTCCTATTGAACAAGAATTGTTGAAAGAGTGTGTTCAAATGCATAACTGTGTATGATGAAATTTTTGTTGTAATCTAGGCAAACCAAGGTAGGGGCATGAGCAATGGCAGTTTTGATATCCTAAAATGTTGATTAGCCTTCTTTAGTCTAGCTGAAGATGGTCTTCCCTTTCATCATGTTCATAATGTGTCTAGTCTTCTCAGAAAATTTAGGGATGAATCTCTATAAGAAATTCACCTTTCTGAAGAAAGAATGAATAGCATTTTTGCTTGTAGGCCAATTAAGCTCTTGAATAGACTTGACTCTATCTAAGTCAATCTTTATGCCTTCTTTTGACACAATGTGTCCAAGGAGTTTCTCTTTTGTTACTCCAAAAATAGACTTTTTAGGATTTAAGGAAATACCATTCTAGCGACAATGTTCCAACACTTGTTATAAGTGGCATACATGATCAAATTGATGCTTTGAAAAGATAGTCAAGTCATCAAGGTATACCACTCTAAATTTACCAATCTCATCTTTGAAATCTAGATCCATTGCTCTTTGAAAGGTAGCACCAACATTTATTAAACCAAAAGGCATTATTCTATATGCAAATGTACCCTAAGGTGTGGTGAATGCAGTCTTGTGTTCGCCTACTTCACCAACTTCAACTTGCTTATATCCTAAGAAGCCATCCAGTATTGATAACATTTTTGAACCTGTCACTGTTTGAAGCACTTGATCCATAATTGGCAAAGGATAATTATCCTTCAAAGATGCTTGATTTAGATTTTTGAAATCTACACAAATGCAAATTTTACCATTCTTCTTCTTTACAGGCACTATGTTTGCAATCCATGTGGAATGATGAATTGGGAAGATGATTCTAGCATTTAACATTTTTTGTATCTCAGACAAAATAGTACCTGATATTTTTGGATTATACTCTCAAAATTTTTGTTTGTAAGGCATTGACTCAGCCCTGAGAGGAATGTCATGGTGAATTTCATCTGGTCTGAGAGACTTCAAGTCTTCATAAGAATATGCTAAGACATCCATGTATTGATGGAGTAAAGAGGTGAACTTGAATCTTTCTTTAGAGGTGCAACACTTACCAATGTTAACCATCTTAGGATTTTCTTTAGTGGTCAAATTCACTTGATTGAATCCCTGAGAGAAACTTGAATCTGTTTGCTATTATTTGATGAATCTATCATGCTTGTCAAATAGCTTCTCAAGAGAAACTAGGCCTTTGGGAATTTTGTTTCCTTTTAGCTATAAGAACTCTTCATTTATATATAAACTAGATTCAAAGGCTAATTCATTCTTCTGAGATTCACTGCCTTCAAAATGTAGTTATTCAAAATTGTCTTTTCATTCTAAGAAAGCAATGATTTGATGATCATAATTGAATACTTGCCAATAATCAGCATTGTCAAGAACACTTGGTCTATAGAATGGCTCAATAGTATACATATCTTCTTTGAAATTTGAACGAAGAACTAAGAGAGTTCCTGAAATAATAAGTGCATCAGCTCTATCATTAGACTCTCTGGGTTTGGCAAAAATGTTGAAAGCATCAAAGCTTTCAATTTGGTCCCAAACCAAGTTACGGTAGTGGTGTAATCTTTCATTCTTGGTTTGGTATAAGTTACTCACTTGAAAAACCACTAATTTAGCATCCCCTTTGGCATGAAGAAACTTGATGCCTTTGTCTTAAGCAACCATCATGCCAAGCAATAGAGATTCATATTCAACTATATTATTAGTGTTGCTAAAATGTAACTTGTAAGATGAAGGAAACATATCTCCTTGAGGAGATATAAAAACAATCCTAGCTCCTAAAATAGTAGAGGAACAACTACCATCAAATTCCAAAGTCCATATCTCATCTGATATTGATGTTTCTTTAGACTTTCCTTCATCAGAGATGGAGGATCCTTCTTGGTCTATACTGCAGCCTACTAGTTTTTATGCTATTCTTGTTGAACTAATTTCTAACTTGACACTTTCAAGAATCATATCAGGTGTTTCATGCACTTCATCTATAAATAGAAAATAGTTACCCATACCTATGGATTAAAAAAGAATTTGAGCTTCAAGGGCTAATGTCTAGGTGACCACATATTTTGCTTCCTTTTCAGGGAACAACCTCTTCATTACACCTTGGATAGGGATCCTTGCCTCAAATAAATCCATGCTTAGTTCTCCTCCCACATCCTTGTAGAAATTTCATCTAAGCAAAATGCCATAGGATGATTCAGCCACCAAGACAGTCATCTTGATTCTCTTGTCTGAAAAGGCTGTAAATGCAAATTGGGCATCTTTGATTTGCTCTAGCAATGGTACTTGCTTGTTCTCCATGGAGAAACATCTCCCAAATGTCTTAGTTAGTGTGAGACCAAGAGACTCAGCTACTTTAGTAGGCATGACATTGTTAGATGCCCCTGATTCTATAATATAGTTACTCAGCTTATGGCCATTAATTAATAGGGAAACATAGAAAGATTCTATTTTTCTAGGAGTAGTTGGGGGAGTAATGACTAGATTATTTGGAATAAGCATGTTCTTTGGAGAATCAAGAGTTACCTTTTTAGCCTTTTATCCTATAGGGATGGTTTGGTTCTTAACACATTGGATCAGCTTATTGAATTGATCAAGATTGGATTGCAAATATTTAAACTCAGATATTTGTATTTTTGTCTTTTTTACATGATCAATTATGTCAAATGGCTGAATTGAGCTAGGTACAGAGAAAGGTACTTCAAATTTTTGAGTTTTAAGAGGGATGGGAGGTGGGCTGGTTTACAAGATTAAAGTATAAGGAAAAGGTGAAATTGATGTATTTTCCTTTTGGGTGATTACCAAATCTTTTGACTGAAAAGGCAAAGTGGTTCCATACTTAGCAATCGTGACTACTGGCTGCAATTGCTCTTCTATCTTCTCTTTATCATCTTGCTGGACTGATTGGTTCTTAGACCTAGTAGACATTACATATGATCCATCAAAAGCTTCTCCTTTGCTTCTAGGTTCATCCTGGTAGTTTAGGAAACCAATGTGGGAGTCACCAGCTAATTCTTCTTGATTGTCTTCAAGGAGATCAGTGTCATTTTCTTGATTCAATTTAGGCTAGAAAGAGAAATCTGATTCTGCTTCAAGATATCCCACTTCTAAATTGGTTGGAGGAGCTTCTAGGGCAAGTTTCCCTTGTGGGGGAGAAAGGTGATTCTGTTGCCATTAATTCCTGGTAGCATTGCCCTGATATGACTAATTTGGGAATGTCTTTCAATACGGAGCATAAGACATTCCTTGAGCCATTTGCTTTTTGAGAGCAAGCAACTCATTTGCCAATTTCTATACCATTGGATCTATAGTGCTTGTAGATGAATATTCAAAAGATGATGAAGCTCTATTTCTATTTAGATCTCTTCTTATCTTCCCTGCTAAGATGAGATCATCTTCTACTTTAGTGGCCAAATGTTGAGCTATAGCAATATCTATTTGACTAGCACGTCTCAAGAGAAAACTTACTTCAGGGAACTAAGAATTAATGAAAAAGCATTTGAGATTCTTAGCTGTAGGTCAAGTAATTATAGGAATTCTATTTCTTAGTTTGTCAAATTTGGCTATGAAGTCTCTCATAGGCTCATAAGGCTCTTTCTTCATCTATGTAAGTTGAGCGAGAAGTGCATGTGCATCTTCTACAAGTTTGAATTTGGCTTCAAACTTATCTTTGAGAGTATTCCAATCAGTTATTAATTGAGCTTGTAGATGATAAAACCAATCTGCAATAGCACCTTGTAATGTTTTTACAAATAGCCTGACTGCTACATCTTTAAATTCTACTCTGATTACTCCACAAGCTATGTTGAAGGTTGTAATGTGTTCATTAGGATAAACTTTTCCATCACCATAGAATTTGGGGAAATTCTTCCTTGAACTATGTGGAAGCTCATGTAGAGGTGGAGTAAGATTGAGAGGACCAAAAGCATTACCCCAAGGGCCTTGAACTACCATTGTAGGATTATGAATATGAGGGATAACAAATCTCAGAGGGGTAATTATTGGCAAAGCTTTATCAATAGTAGAAGTAGATACTTCGTCTGGCAATGGAGATTTAAATTTAGTAGGAGGAAAGCTCTTAGTTCATTAGAGATGAGATGGTGAAGGAAATAGATCAAAATTACTTTGTTGTATCAACTCAAATACAGGGTCAATGATACCTTTAGCCCTTTGGCTTCGTGTATACCTTGAATCTGCCAGATTGTGAAACAAAAATGGAAAAGAATTGACCTTGCTTTAGTTAAAGCTTGAGGCTTTAAACTACGCATTCTTTCTCGATTAGTGTGGAAGTGAATGGTAAGGCTATAAATGGATAATAGATTTTATATCCTCAATGGAGTAGCTAAAAACTTTTGGTTGAATATTTACTGATAAACAAAATAGGTATGATTAGCCAAAGTAGGAAGATTAGTCATCTGAATGTGTAGGTTTACCACATCAGAAGGTGACTGATCTCTCCTCTCATCAAGGGGAGGTTCCCTATATATATATATATATATATATATATATATAAACAAAAAATAATACTCAAGGGTAGGACAAACCATCCATCTCTCTTTCTTTAGAGATAATGCATGCAAATCAAAGGAAAAACTCAAGGATAATGATAGACATCACTCCTCTTCTTTCAAAAGTACTATTGAGCAAACCACAAAAATACTCTTGGTAGTAAATTCAAAATGTAGGAAAAGATGTAATAACTAGCAAATTGAGATGCATCACAAAGTCTTCACCTAAATTGCTCAAGAGTAAGATACGAAGGACAATGAGGGCACAAAGTCTTCCTAAAGTCCGTTACACAAAAATGAAAAGAAAACATAGTAAAGGCAATTATGGGGGCACAAAGTCTCTCCATATTTGACTCTTCAGGACACCCTCCTGACTGTTATAACTAATTCTACTTGTTGAATTAAAGGAACATAAGATATATTAAGGAAAAAGACATAAGAACAATTTCCTTAACAACAAAGATATTATAGCACAAAGTCTAAAAAATCACTTGCTTTCTTATTCCAATAAAAAAATATGATAAACAAATTGAGTTCAAAGTCTCAGAAGTGCCTTTCAATTTGGGTAGAGTTTCATTTTGATTGTCAAAAAGAGATCCCTTTACAATAGAAGAGAGTCCCTTATATAGCCTCTTCAAGAAGGACTTGGGAATAGTAAGACATCATGTTGTATTGAAATCTATTAAGAAGACATGATGGAACTTAGGGGCGTTTACCCATTTGATTTTATCAATGTAGAGAAGCAAGTCACATTATTGAAAGTTTGCAACTTTCAATGTCCACCTGGAGATCTGATCCTACCTTCATCATTCCTCCTTTTTTGGTTAATTGAATCAGGTCTTGGATTCAATTTGATGTTCTATTCCTTCCTTGCTTTCTGTTGGTCTTGGCCTTAAAGCCTGTGAATGCATTCAGGTTTGTAGATTCAAAGGATCAACAACTATTTTATGAGCTTTAAAATTGATGTTCGTGTGCCCATCACTATGTTTTCAATGATTAGTTCATTGTGTTGAATTTGACATATTTAGGCATGTCACCCCTTGGTCCTTCTTTGACTTTTCTATTTGGCACTTTCTTGGAAAGAATCTGCCCTTTTGGGCCTTAAGAAATGATCCACTTTGGGTCGAGAAGAGCCCCCTGCAAGGGTATCTACCCTTTGGGCAGTCTTTGAATAGCTTTCAGGCTTCTTATTTTACATCTTCTCGAAGGGAAAGTGACTCTTTAATTTGGTATTCGAGAGTCCCATGCAAGGGCACTTGCCCTTCAGGGTCCTTCGGTGGCCTTCACCTTAGAGGTCTCTCATGGCCTTTTCCTTAGCAGACTATCTCTCGGGCTTTCTCCATGGGTATTATTCCCGCGGACAAATTGTCTGTAGAAATTTCCTGTAGACAAAAAGTCTGCAGAATTTCCATTTTGTTTCGTTTGCCTTTGAGAATTTCCTTTGGGTTTTCTTCTTGCAGTCACTTCTTGAATTCTTTTAGACTTTTTGTCCAAAGGAATTCCTTCAGACAAAAGTCCAAAATAATTATGCCTTAGAATTTTTTAAATGCCTTAAACAAAAATCCAAAAGAATTTACCTTTGTAGCCTTCTTTGAAAATGACCCTTATGAAGGGTATTTTTTTCAACCATGTACCCTCCACAAGGGCCCTTATCCTTTGGGAAGCTGTCTTGAACTTTTACATTTGAACCGCTCCTTTGAACCATCACAGTGAATTGCTTGGTTGAACTAAGTTGTTGAACCATTTGATTGAACCAAAGCAATGAAATGCTTGGTTGAACCAAATGTTGAACCAAGCTGATGAACCAAGCTTTGAACCTAAATGTTTCAAGCTGATGGTTCAATTGAATGAACCAAGCCTTTAAACCTAGTAGATGAGATAAGTCATTAAACCATTTGTTTGAACCAACCATTGAACCAAGTTTTGGTTCAATGGTTTAAACGAAGCCTTTGAACCATGTGTTTGAACCCACCTTTGAACCAAAAGACATTGAACCAACTGTTGAACCAAGCTTTGGTTCAATGGTTCAAACAAAGCCTTGAACCGATTGATGAACCATTTGATTGAACCAAAGGATGAACAAAAAAGTTAAAACAAAGTGGACAAACCACCCAAGTGAAACAAAGTGTTGAAACTTTTTAACTTTGAAATCATTGAACCTTTGAACCAAAGTGGTTTAATGGTTCAAGCCTTCTTTGCTTAGATGCTTGCCGATGGAGATTTTTGATTGAACCAAGGCGCTGAACCAATCTTGAAAATGACCAAGTGTTAGAAAATGATTCTTTTGGTTGAACCCACCTAAAAAAACCTTTGAACCTATAGAAATGAACCTATAAATCCCATTGAACTAAGCTTGTTGAGTCTGTAGATTTTCTCTTCCTGCTAAGTCTATAGATTCAAGCTTGCAGAGTCTGTAGATTTTTGAGAAGCTTGAAAAACTAAAGAATTTGAATGTCCAAGACAAATTTTGAAAAGGGAAGAGATAATTTTGGTCTATAGGACCAAAATAGTTCAAATGTTGTCCCAAAAATGAGTAATATTTTGGGGGACAACAGGTCCCATACACAAACTTAAATGGGCTTTCTCTAGTGGATCTCTTTAGATTTAATCTATCTACCCAAATAGCAAACTTCAATTGCTCACCCCATTTTATTTTGTTGTCAACAAGGGTCCTCTTGATAATTTTCAATAATTTTTTATTTCTAGACTCTACTTATCCATTTCCTTTAGGATTATGGTTAGATGCATAGGCCAAAATAGTCCCATAATCCTCACATAATGCATTCAACTATTTAGCTCTAAAACACATAGCATTGTCACATACAATCTTAACTAGTACCATGAATCTATAAATGATATTATTTAATAAGAAATCAATCACTACCTAGTGGGTTGATCTCCTGTTAGGAATTGCCTCAACCAATTTCATGAAGTAGTCAGTAGCCACCAGGATCCATTTATGACCAACACTTGAGGCATTTAAGGTTTCACCCATAAAATCTATCCCTTATTGTCTAAAAGGCCCCTAAATAAATACTAGTTGTATGGGAAGTGATCTAGATGCCTTCATCCTTCTATATAACTATTGACATTCTTCACATTTTCTAACCCAGGTAGTTATATCTTTGAATAGTGTAGGGCACCAATATCTAGCCCTCATGATCTTGTGTGCAATGACCTTTGGGGAAAAATGGCTACCACACACACCACTATGTATTTATTTTATTATTATAGAGACCTCACTCTCCACTAAACATCTCAAGAGAAAACCATTAGGGTTTCTCCATGCGAGGTCATCTTGCAATAGAACATATTTCTAGGATACCAACTTCAATGTCCTTATTTGATTCTTTTCTAGATTAGGAGGACAACTTAGAGTCCTCAGGTAATTCACTATGTTTCTTTACCATGGGGATATGTTATACTTTGATTCATAGTTATTCATCATTATCTTTGCATTATTTACTTCCATAGCTTCTAAATTTGCTTTAGTCATCAACTTAGCCAAACCCATGCCCCTGACAAGCTTGGTGGTTTATATCTCTAGGTCATATTCTTGTAGTGTATTAACACAATGACACCTCTTATCGGTAGTTTAATTTTGACTTAATATGTCTTTCACCATAGTGTGAAGAACATAGTCAATAATCTTTGAAATCAAAACATGAGACCTAAATTTTTTGATAGCCTTTAAAAGAGTGAAGTCTTACTTTTCCATTATGGTATATCTAAGCTCAGATCCTTGAAGTGCCTTGCTAAAAAAGGAAATTGGTTTCTCATGACCTTTGTCATTCTTCTATAGCAATACTATGGAAATGGTATGTGTAGATGCAAATGAAATGATTTTAAACTCTTTTCTATAGTTCAAGTTAATAAGCACCAGGGCCATTTTCAAGGTTGCCTTAATGTTTTAAAATGATTGGGTATCCTTTTCTTCCCACTTTATGGTTTGATCCTTATTCAACATTGAAGTGATCGACAAAGTAATCTTTACAAAATTGGAAACAAATCTTCTAACAAAATTAATTTGGCTGAAGAAAGATTGAATACCTTTCTTGGTTTATGGGATGGGCACTTTTTTGATGGCTTTCAATCTCTTAGGGTCTATCATAACACCTTGTTGGGATATAATGTGTCCCAGTAGCTTCACTTTTCACACTCCAAAATGTCACTTCTTGGGGTTCAAGGAGATCCCAAACTCGTAGCATCTGATAAGCAACTACTCTAAATGCATCAATTGATCAATCCTCTTTTTGGAGTACATAGTGACATCATCCTAATAGACAATAATGAATTAGATGATAAATCTAATAAATGCTACATCCATTTCTCTTTTAAAAGTGGCACTTGCATTCATTAAATCAAAATTCACTCCTTTATAAAAGTGGCATCTTTTAAAAGTGGCACATGTTGAAAGAGATCCTCTATAAAAGCCTTTGACTCCATGTAAGACCATGCCAAGCAATCTTGGTATTTATTTAATAGAGTAATGAGTGATTTATTTTTATATTTACTTAGGTGAACACCAAGCTAGATATTCTTTAGGTTTTTTGGTGTCCCAATGTTAATCTCATTCACTTCTTTTGATACAAAACTACTTCTAGATTTGATTTGGTCTGCTCCATCAAAGGCTACCTCAAGACTAACTAATCTCCTAGGGATGGTATTAGTCTTGAGCTAGATTATTTCCTTCCCATATAGGGTTTCCTTCTCATCACAGACATGGATCATTGACTCCTAGTTATAATAACTCCCTAAAATTCCTCTATGTAACATAGAAATATTTTTATGTGATCATCATCATTAAAGACTTGCCAATGGTCAATATTGTCTAGACTAGAAGGCCTTACCAATGTTTCAACTTGATATTCAAAAATAACACCTTCAAATTCAATCCTAAATTCTAAATCTCTCTTAGCAAGCACATCTATAAAGTGATTTAGCCCTTGGGTATGGTACTAGATGTTGAAAGCATCAAAACATTCCAAACAATCCTAGACAACATTTCGATACTACTTGAACCTCTTATACCTCATGGTGTAAACAACACAAACATTTTTAACCACTAACTCAGTCACCCTTCACTAACAAACTTTTGAATCCATATTCTTAGGTGATCTAGAGGCCTATCATAAGTGCTTCATATTCTACAATATTCTTTGTGTACTCAAAAGCCAATTGAAAGGAGAACTTAAAAGTTTGGCCCTTAGGAGTATAAAAAACAACTCTAGCCCCATTTCCAACATTAGAACATGCTCCATCGAAATGTATAACCCAAATGGATTCATCTTCTTGGATACCAACATCAAGGGGCATCTCTATAAACTCAACATTTCCTATGAAGCTCCTAATGTCTATGTCTACATACAACACTTCATCTAGCTGGTACTTGGGGTCTTCCAAGTTATGAAGCATTTGTGGTTCCCAGTTTAGGTGAACCATTATTCCATCCAAAAGTATTGTGGCATAATATAAATCCATCTAAACACTACCACTAATGATAGCAACCCACTTTTAAGAGAGAAACATACCCCACTTAGGTGGATAGTCTACAACAATGACATCCATACTTAGGGAATTTTTAGGGTACTGTGCAAGTTATACCACCAAACCTTTTACCATGATGACTATAGGCACTTCTCTAGAATCCATGGTAAGGCACCATCCATATGATGTAGTTATTCTTATGCATAGCTCATTTAGCACAACCAGTGGCATGATGTTATAAGAAGCACTAGAATCAAACATGAAATTATGGATGATCAATCCACTAATTACCAAAGTGATATAGAATGGGCCAACATCCATTTGGATCTCTACTAGTGTTGTCCCTAGGCACAGTTCCAAGTATTTTTTGAAGGATTCCAAGGCATTCTTCTTTTCTCTAGGGGGAATGAAAGGAGGATCTACCAAAATAATTTCATTGGAAATAACCTTTTCTATGAACCCTAAGTATTCAAAATCTCTTTGTCTATGATCTAGGATCCTAAATATCTCCAAAAAAGGTATTGTGACCTTTAGTTGACTTAGTACATGGGCAATGCCACAAACACTATATTTGGGAAATAGAGTATTAGCAAGTAAACTTGTAACATTTTCATCTAGAAGATATCCTTCTAGTGTTAAGGGTGTAGAAATAGGAGGAATGATACTTTTGACATCCCTCTTCAAAGGAGGCTTCGTAGGCTCATCCTTCTTAGGAATACTAGATAGAAAAGGGATTTGATTCTTGACCTGGGTAGCTCTTGGTTTAGCATGATAGGGTACAAAATTAAGCTTAGTAAGATTTTAGATCTTCTTAGTTCTAGTTATTGCTTTCTCTTTGGTCTCTACCCTAGGAGTAGGAACACCTTCATCCTTGGGGGGAGTGTTAAGGTCCTTACTTCTTAGATTATACTCCTTTTCTTGGGAAATGGCAACATGAATCATCAACTATTGATCTTTAATTGATGGGGGAGAGTCCTTGTACTTCTCTTTCATCATTGATCATAGGAATTCAAAATTATGAATCAATAACTTATACTCATGCATCATATTAATTTCATAGATAAAATCTAAGGATAGAGGTCTTACCTTCTCCCACACATCCCAAAATGCTTGAGTAGCGGTAGCACCCATTAGTTCTATAGATGGAGATAAAACCATTTCACCTGGTTTATCAAAATTGAAAGTGAAATAATCAAGTCGAAGTGTCCTCATAGTTTAGGACTGATAGGGTACCTACCCCCTTTTCCTTAAATATGTAACTCTCCACCTCTTATAAATCTATTATATACATGTAATCTTCATCACATTCAGCTTCAAAACCAACCACCTCTAAACATCCCTTAGACATTGTGTTATATGGGGGGTAAGGGAGAAAAAATTTATCACACTAGTTGATGTCAATATTAACTAAATTAATCTTTACAGTCAAAGGATCTATCAAATCCCTTCTGCCCCCTTGAGTATGATTCCTATCATCCCTTGCCAACCCCTTTCCTTTGTCATTATTTTTATTTTGTAAAGGTGGCCTACCTTGACATTGATCTTAGGGATAATTACACTCCTCTCTCTTATGTTTTCTCCTATAATCATGATTGGAGCTACCCTAGGATAATCCCTTCTCAACTCTAGCTAGCTTGTAAGAAGATGTCCTTGATGGCAATAGCTAGGGTCTTCACTATCTCTTTCAATTCCACTCCTTTGTGGGAGGTTTGTGTTTTCTCAAGGTTTACCAACTTAACATCAGCCCTTTTATTTAAAGGCTTACCAATAGATTTGATGTTATTTTCTATTTAGATAGCCAAATTGAAATCCATCTTTAGATTTGTAGGGCCCTTATCTTTGAGATAATAGGCCACTTTTTTGTCAAATTCATCATAATATTTAATTAGGAAAGTGGAACCACCGGGCCTAATATCCTCAGGTAACCTCCTCAACACTTTAATAAACCTTGAATTGAAATCCTTTACACATTCATTTGGATTCTTTTTGAGGTTATCAAATTTAGTAAGTAGGAATTAAGGATTTGTACTTTCACCAAATGACATCTTGAATGCATCAATCATTACTTTTCAAGTATCTATATATCTATCAGGGAGGGATTTGAACCATTTCTGAGCTTCTTCCTCAAGTTTGTTGATAAGAGATTTATACGCACATCCTCCATCTTAATCTGATAATCTTCAATAATATTTAAAAAGGATTTTAGATGCTTCTCTCTAGATATTGCATTATTTCCCTAGAACTTTGGTAGAACACCCCTAATCTTGATAGGGACCTCATTGGGAAAGTCAGGCATACCTATGAAATTGATGGGTCTAAACCTTATAATCATGAATGGTTTATGTTGGTTACCCAAATCTTGATCTTCCACTCCATCATTTTCATTATCTACATTAAATATCCTCCTCCTTAAGTCACAATCTCCCATTTCTGAAGCAGATCATGAAGGAGAATCTAGGAGAAGATGAGAGTGATCACTATTTGGAGAACTGTAAATGGGGAAATGATTCTTTGGGGAGAAGGAGCTTGAATTGTAGGGATTTTAGAACTATCTGAATCACTCAGGTACCCTTAAACTAATGGGATGTTAGAAAACAAGGGGTGCATGTGAAGAGGAACAAACTGATCAAGTTTTACTTGATAGTTTGAGGCCTGACCCACAATAGGTTTCCAAACTTGGGGTCCTCTAGAAGGGATTTTTAATTTAGGGACAAAATATTTTGAAGGATTCCTTTGAAAATAAGATCTAGTACCCTCCAAGTTTGTAAAGCTGAAGAGAGGGGTCAAAAACAAAGGAAGGTAAAAATAATAGGCACTGATACTTTAAACCTATGATAGAAAAGAGTCACCACTAGAAAGAATACTTCTAAACCAATAAAAAATAGGCACAACCACATAGAGAGGCTAACTTTTACACCCTAATAACAACCTTCAAATATGTTAAACAAATTCCCACTATCAAGGGTAAATGTTTTAAAGATTAATATGAGAACAACAATATAATAAGGATGAGCAACTCAAATTGGAAGAAAGGCTAGTGAAACACTTGATATTTTTTGATAACCAAGCCCATAACAAGGGTGATAAGTCCCTAAAAATGATGCCAAAAAATGCATGTTGGTTCCTAGCAATGCAACGCTATCACTCAGCCTCACATGCCTTAGGGAAAAGAAATCAAGAAGGGGAGTGCAAGTTGAAGGTGATGAGATACGAAGATATGTCATTGAAACTAGGGAGGTTTCAGCACCTTGAAAGAATTGAATGGGGATAATGATCAAGAAAAGCCTGAAAAAGGGGATGGTTAGTTCCCTAATACTTTTAGCTCTACCTAAACCAAGGTAAGAGGACCTATAGGTAGGGGTAACTAGTTTTGGTGAAGGGATTTCAAACCTTAAACCTTCATGGGGATTTACAATTAGGGAAAAGGGAATATGACCAAAGCATAACCAATCTCACACACTTTACCTTGGAAGGGTTGTCACATGAAATGAATGAATGCTTGAGTCATATGAAAGCTATTTAAGATAGATAGGAAAATGTCTATGATCTTTGATGTGGAAATTGTTATTGAATTACAAGGGGTAAGTGAGGATTTTAAAACTAGGATTTTGATCATATAAACCAAATACACTTTAGGTGAACAATGTATAGTGCATTCATCAGGTGGGCAACACTTATGGTATGCTAGTTGTATGTTGTGTGCATGGTAGAATAGGGTAGGATAATGTTTATAAGAAAATTTAAATTAAAATATGTAGATGGATAATAATTGAATATTGAGGGGTTCACATAATCATGATATCTCCTTTATCAACAAATACTTTCTTAATTATTAAAATAGCTAGGAAGAAACTACGTACATATGGTCCTTGAAAGATTAAAAGCAACACTACAAGTTACATTTTAAGAATTATTCCTTATTGCATCCATGAGCCTAGGAAAACCCTTAAAAAGGATATCAATGCTTCATTACCTAACTTTAAAATAGAAATTATTTTATGTTCTAGTTGCACCTTCAATGACTACCATAAAGAAACATACACCAAACAACCAATCTATTTAGCTTGTGAAAAGAAACAGTCCATTTGAAGAACAAGATAAAATATAATACATGAACACATTTTATTCATTTATGAGTAAAATATTTATCAAAAAACATTTATTTAGAATTA
Source organism: Torreya grandis (assembly GCA_037957365.1). Lineage (NCBI taxonomy): Eukaryota > Viridiplantae > Streptophyta > Pinopsida > Cupressales > Taxaceae > Torreya > Torreya grandis. The sequence continues at coordinate 4,041,773 of JARHVA010000642.1, read as the reverse complement.
GATATCACAAGACACTTTGCAGAAATGACTTTGTAACAAGGGAACATAATAGATGATCTCAAAGCTTGCCAATAGTTTGACAAATGAAATTTATTTGGTACTAGGGCACTACATAGGGATGACTCTCCAAGTTATTCTCTTTTACACTCAAATTTTTAGCTAACCTATATAAATGGACAAACCCTCTTTACTTAAACAATTCCATAACCATACTTTGCATATTCTATAAAGATACTTCAACTGGAAGATTCCTTCATAGGCTTGGAGTTGGTTGTAATGAACTTGATTCCTCAGCCCTGAAAGTGTGTTCTCATAATTATGAAGGATATTATTTCCCATTAAAAAAGAATATTTATAGTTATTTACATGTAAAATAACCCACAAAGGACAAAACAAAACTTTTTTCCACTTGCACAAAAAAACAAAAACAAACAAAACAAACCCAAAAAGGGAAGTGCCACTACTGGGTAAAATACAAAAGTTCCTAAAAAGGAAAGAGACAAAAAGGAAAAAAGGACAAGAAGAGAAAGGTACGTATAGTATGATTCCATTTTTGAGAAAGAAAATAGGGGTATCTCATCATGATGTAGAATCCACATCAATGACTATGTCCTTTACTAGCTTGTCTTTATGTGTAATAAACTTCTCGATCATATTGGTAAGGATCATTATATTTGGGCCCATTTGGTAATTTAATTTTGCATCATATTTCTCTAATCAATTATTTTCTATTTGGATAAATCCTTTTTTATTTTGTATCAATGCCTCTAAATTATCATATGATTTTTTTAGAGATATCAGGTCCTTTATTTTTTACCATTGAAAGCTTCATGAGGTTCATCAATAAGATCCTTCAGAGCCTTCTCCAATAGTTATTTTTTCAGGTCCACCATACCATCTAGCCTCAACATTTCTCTCAAAGTGGCCTCAATCTCTACTCTCATAGTCTTGAGAGACTACTCTTCTCCTTTTAAATCAAAAGTGTCATCCTTGAGTATGGTGAGTCTGTGATTTATGGCCAATTGGCACTCTTTGGATATCTTAATATTATCTAGAGAGATAATGTTTTCCAAAATCAAAATATCCTTTCCCATTCTACATATTTCAACTATTTTGGACCTAATTACCTCCCAAATTTTGATATCAACATCATAAATAGATGATAGGGAGCTACACTCTCCTTGCCTGTCCATATCTTCTAGCCATTCTATAGCTATATGGATTATTTCTTGGCCTTGGGCTATCAAGCCCTGTTATCAATATTTTATTACCCATCCTTTAATCTTTAAATCATCACCATGAGTGATTTATAGTGCTATAATGGGGTTATGGGAAAGGTTAAGATCCTAGATGGTAGTTGGAGTCACCACTTGCGGCTCACTTATTAAAATTTTCAAGTACAAGATCATAGCCTAATTTTCCACCTTTAATTCCTCCATGTTGGCTTTATCTTTATCTATTATATGCATTACCATGTCATCTATGACTTGTGAAGTATGATTTAATTCCTTCCTTGATGTCTCCTTGAGATTATAATGATAGATGGAATAGTTTTACATGGGAGTATCCTTCTTCAGTGCATTTGGAGGAGGAATGGCTACTTCAACTCTTCTTTACCTTATGTCAATGAATGTCATTCTGACATGCATCTTGGCCTTCTTTGGGGGCTTTTACTTTTTCTTTTAAATAGTCTAGGCTATATCAATATCCCCTACTTTACTCATCACATCCTTCTTTTCCTTCACTTGGTCTACAATCCAAAGAAGGAGCATGGTTTAGAAACTCATCAAAGTTGTAGATGTTGGGAGCATCATTGGTTTATAATGAGATCTTAACACAAATTAATGTGTGTCTTCGTCACTTCCTTACTCTTATTTTTCCTTCTCTAGGAGGGGCTTAACTCACTCTAAAAATCTTGAAATCAAACCCAAGCTGGTGAGACTCTATTCATAATTTGTCAATGGAATTATCTTTTTTGCATGTTGGATGGAGGATAGAAAAATGGCTTCTCCATTCATAACACCCTAAGCCACTAGGTCTATAGAGGCTATGGTGAATTCTTTATCATGTTTAGGTGACTCTTCACCAATCATGGCCTTAAAACCCTTATTATTCTCTAGGCCATACACCTTGATGGTGGGTAGAATCCCTTAGGGGATTTTGATTAAAGTATCATCCTTGGGGGTACTCTCCTCGACATCTTTATTAACCTCTAAAGTTGTAGGGGTGCCTATTTGTAGGCTTGATCCCTCTTCTCTTATTTTATCTTTCTCTTATTTTCCTACCTTTACACTACTAGTGGGGGATTGAATGTCATCCCTAGGTTCACCCTAATCCCTATCATCTTGATTTGGGGTGTCCTTAACTTCATTTACTTTGTATTACTTAGATGATTGAGAAATAACATCTTAGACAAATGCCTCTATTTCTAGGGAGTGGGGCTCCTTTTCAATGGGGGTTTTTACTTGGGTGGCCACCTTGGTACCAACCTTCACAACATCATCAAAAGATAGAGGATTATATTAAGTCTTAGCCCCTTCCTCATCACCTTTACCTTATTTTGTTGTAGGTTCCCTTTCTACATATGTTCCTTCAATCAATATTTTTGAAGGGGAGTGACATTTCTCCCTATGGGTCCTCTACCCAATTCTCACCTTAGGGTCAGTGGAGGTGCACTATTTTTTAATTACCTTAGATATCAACATTTATTCATCTATATCTCCCCCTCACTCATATCCCTAACCCTCTACATGTATGAATCTTTATCTTCTTTTTGCTCTAGGGGCACTCCTCAGTGATTGGGTTTTTAAAGAGAACTATATTTTGCTCAATCAGAGATTTAACTAGAGGTTAGAGGGTATTCTTGGCTCTTTTTTGTTTTGGTGGCTCCTCTTGTTCCTCACCTCCTCTCTTTATTGAATATATCTTTGGAGGAGGCTCAACTGAAGCCTACTATAGAGATAGGACAATTGGGACTAGTGTTTGACTAGCCATGGGAGAATCTGCTGAGATGGATGGCACCCCTAGAACTTCCCTTCCTAAAATTAAAATAGGGATAGTGATAGCTAGTGTGACCTACCCTATGAGAATTTTATCCTAAGTTTCAACTAGGATCATTTGAGAAAGACATCCTAATTTTATATTGGGCCATAGTCATTTTCTTGATGTCCACTAGCTTGGTGAAGTTGGTGTCTCCCAACTTTATTTTCCCTCTCCATGTTGTAGATGATGCTGGGACCAGATGGTTAATGATATATATAGGGAGAATGAATTCAATTATTTCACCTCCCTTAACTCTTGGAGGGTAGGGGTGTTGTATTCCTTGGGGTCAACCCCATGCTCCTTCAACCACCTGAAGGTTCTCCCTATTATCCATGTCACTTGCCTGGGGACGGAATCATTTTCTTCCTCAGTGAAATTTGATAGAGTGATGGGCTAGGATTAAATATTGATATTTTTTTATGTGGAGGAGAGCATCATCTTCTCATTGACCATATCCTTGGGGAGAGGAGTGATGTCAGATGTTATGACCTCTTGCATTGTTAACCTCATGTACTCCCATTTCCTAACATCTTCTTCAATGGTGTAATCAGACCATAGGTCTTCATAGTGGAAATGATGTCATACCACATTTTTCACCATATTTATCAACCATTTGATGTTTTAATTAGGTTAGGGTGGCATCTTACCAAGTGTATACAAACTCATTTCCAGTTCCAACCCCTTTGCCTTAGCCATAAAAGGGCATGAATAGAAACCAATCACCACAGGAAACTTGAAAGGATTGTTTATCTTTTTCACTACAATCATTTCATGTAGTGGTAGTATTTACCTTCATAGATCCATTATTTATAATCTATCATCTAGGTATATGGGAAATTTGAATGGGCATTCAAAATACCCACTCACACTGATGTATGTGAATATTTTGAATTGAATATAGGTGGTGCCAAACTTCTCAATTACTTTCTTGGCTATTGTAGACATTCTATTCAAGCTCCCTAGGGGGTAGAACACATTTATCAAAGGGTTAAAGAAGTAGTTATGCACCTTGAAATAATTATTCCTAGATGCTTCTAGGGTTACCTCAAGATATATTTCATAAATCCTCATCCCCGTGGGGTTCTTAGTAAGTCCATGGAAAACCCTATTATATACTAAACTATACATCAGGTAAGAAGACATATAAAATGTACCTTGAAATTTCTCTTTGGAGGTGATGGCTACTTGGAGACACATCATCTATTCATGAAAATTTTCACTGAGGATGGTGGCCCAGTCAATCATCTTCTTCCCCTCCAGTACATAGAGCATGATTAAAAACATCCATGTTTCAAAATTCTCAGTAGTGGGTAGCACGTAAATTTTGGTAGACATGGCTATAACATACTAAGGCAACTCATTAAATTCTACCAAATTAAAGTTATTCAACATTATTGAGACCTTAGTTCTTTTCTTGGTCAACCAACATGAGTTTATTACCTCCCAGATGGCTTTCTCATCATTGTCATCATATTGTTGGCATTCATCAATGTTGAGTGTGATGCTTTTTGGTTGAGGGGGAATGCCAAGCATGGTGCTGAGGGCATCTAAAGTAAAAGAGCATACTAATAAATGAATATCATCTATGATGGATTTGGTATCTAATTAATACACTCAAGCACATGCTATGATGAGCTTTAGGTATGGAGTAGTTAGGGTAAATGTTGTTACTGGTGTGATGTAGTTCATGCCAACATTGGCAACTACTTGTGGGGGGTTGTGATCTTGTAAAACACTTATCAGTGTCCCAAAATCCAAATTCATAACATCAATATCCTTGATTGAATATAATACTAATAAGATGCTTCCATTAGATGTTGTTGAAGTAGCTACCATTGGTAGTAGTGAAGGCTACACATAAGTAGAAGTATAAATTCTTTATAACTTGCACTCTGATTCACTATATTCATGTCATTCTTTGCTCTGGCATAATTAGTCACTTAAAATCACAAATATTTATCTCTGAATGTGAAATATAAGTTAAAATTAAGAATATCACTTAATTATAATCCCTTGCATTTTATAATTAGGGTTACCATGAATGCTCTAAGATAAGGTGGTAAATAAACACCTACCCCCATTAATTTCTTGAGCCTCATTTGAAAAATAGAGGGAAAATGCAAATACTTCCCTTGCACATTAATTGACCACTCTTTCAAAATACATAGAGAAATATGAGTGAATCATAGATTTAAAAAACTCCCATTCAGGTCTTTGGGGATTTCCTCACCTTTTTTTACCTATTATGACATTTTGGTGTTGTAGAACAAAAAGCTTCGAGTCCCCAATGAAACCAAGGGTACAACCTATAATGATACTTATTTTGAAAAAACTTGGGCCTTCAATGACCTTTTGTAAAATGTCCATAAATTGAGTGAGGCAATTTCCAAAAAGGTCTCAAAGTTATCAAGCACATGAGTACCTCCATGTGGCATGAATATTTTTTATTATTAAAAAAATAGACATCAGGGCCTTAGGGATTTTTAGCACCATATCAACAAAAAAGTAAGTGGGGAAATTTTTCAAAGAGGCTCAAAACATTCAAGGGCTTGATGTTCTACCAAGTGTCTGAATCAAAAAAGAAACTAGCATCACAATCACTTTCTCCACTTATACCAACTTTTTTCAAAAGGGGAGGAGTGAAAAATATTCCTATCTCTCAAATCTCACTCTTAGGGGAGAGGTCCCTTAAGTCAAATACATATTTTTCATTTGGTTCATTAGACTATTCCTCACCTTAATCACCAAAACACATAAGTGCATTATGCTATTTTTATCTGGGACTTTGACATACTTCCTCTTTCAAGTGCGAAGGATCTAAGCTTTGGAAAAAGACTTAGTTACACCCTCAATTTTTTACTGTATACTTTCATTCCATAAAATACTTACTCCACATGTGGTTAATTTTTAAATCTTTCTCGAGACTTCCTTACATATTTTCCATCTTCGATATATGTCCCTCTAGACTCATCTAACCAAGATAACAAGCATGATTGCTCAAATTACACATCTCAACATTTCTTCCTGATGAGGAATGTAGGAAACTAAGACATTAAATATTTATTAACTCTAGCATAGGGCATATCTCATGGAAAGACCCAAATTACTCTAGTGTAATTTTGGCAACTAACATAGGCTCCTATTTGGGGATGGGTACCCCTAGTGGGTACACAAAGAATACTAGACTGGTCACCTATCCATTCGGCTATGGAGTCAATAAGAAACATATGACAAGTGAATCACCATTTCAATAAGGAAATCAACAAAAAATAAAAGATATTAGGATAGATAAAATATAATATGATCAAGGGGACTATAAGATAAAAAATTATATACATATGTACATGGGAAAATAGAAACTCAATCTAGGAAATGCTTAAGATATCTGCCATTCACTGGTAGCTCCAAAATATCTTCATCGATGTCTCTAAGATAGAAGGTGTGATTTCCTATCTGAGAGTTGATGGTGTAGGGATCCATCCAAAGGGAATTAAATTTGTCATGCTTCTCTTTGTCTTCATGTCTATTATCCCAAAGTAGAACTAGATCACCAACCTAAAAAGTTTATGGAGTAAATTTTTTGTCAAAAATCCTCTTGAGACGTTCCTTAAATTTTATGTGCCTTTTATGAGCCTATCTCCTAGATTCATCAAGTTTGATGATCTAGTCAATTCTCCCCTTACAGTGGCTTATTTTTGTTCCCACCTTTATCATTTGTTACGTGAACCAGTATGTAGGCAATTATAGATTCAAAGGCAAAATAGCTTGGGTCCCATACACAAGCTCAAATGGGATTTTTCCAATGGATCTCTTTGGATTCAATATATCTACCCAAACAACAAACTTTAATCATTCACCCCATTTTCTTTTATTTTCAACCAGGGTCCTCTTGATAATTTTCAATAAGTTTTTATTGTTGGACTCTACTTTTCTATTTCCTTAAGGATTATGGTTGGATGCATAGGCCAAAGTAGTCCCATAATCCACACATAATGCATTCAACTATTTATCTCTAAAAATCATAGCATTATCACATGAAATCTTGACTAGTACCCTAAATCTACAAATGATATTATTTAATATGAAACAATCACTACCTGGTGGGTTGATCTCCTAGTAGGAATTACCTCAACCCATTTTGTAAAGTATTCAGTAGCCACTAGGATCCATTTATGACTAGTGATTGAGGCATCTAAGATTTCACCAATAAAATCCATCCCCCATTATTTGAAAAGCCCCTCAACAAAGACCGATTACAGAGGAAGTGATCTAGATGCCTTCATCCTTCTAGAGAACCACTGACATTCTTCACATTTTCTATCTCAGGTAGTTACATATTTGAATAGTGTAGGCCACCAATATTTGGCCCTCATGATATTATGTGTTGTGACCTTTGGGGTGAAATGGCTACCACACACACCACTATGCATTTATTTTATTATTGAAGAGACCTTACTCTCTAATAAACATCTTAGGAGAACACCATCAGGGTTTCTCCATGTGAGGTCATCCTAAAATAGAACATACTTCTGGGATACCAACTTCCATATCCTTCTTTGATTCTTTTCTAGATGAGGAGGACAACTCAAAGTCCTTAGGTAATGCACTATGTTTCTATACCATGGGGATCTATTATACTTTGATTCATAGTTACCCATCATTATCTCTACAATATTTACTTCCACAATTCTAAATTTGCTTCAGTCATCAACTTAGCCAAACCTATGCCCCTAACAAGCTTGGTGGTTTATATCTCTAGGTTATATTCTTATATTTTATTAACCTAATGGCACCTCTTATTAGTAGTTTCATTTTGAGTTACTATGTCCTTCACCATAGTGTGAGGAACATAGGCAATAATCTTTGAACTCAAAATGTAGGACCTAAATTATTTTATAGCATTTAAAAGAGCAAAGGCTTGATTTTCCATTATGGTATATCTAAGCTCAGATCCTTGAAGTGCCTTGATGAAAAAGGTAATTGGTTGCTCATAAACTTTATCATTCTTTTGTAGCAGTACTATATCAATGGTATGCGTAGATACAAATGAAAATATTTGAAACTCTTTTCTATAGTTTGGGATAATAAGCACCAGGGCTATTTTCAAGGCTGCCTTCATGTTTTAAAATGAATGGGTAGCCTTTTACTACCACTTTATGGTTTGATCCTTCTTCAACATTGAATTTATCAACAAATTAATCTCTACAAAATTAGAAACAAATCTTCTAACAAAATTAATTTGGCCAAAGAAAGATTGAATACCTTTCTTGGTCTATGGGATGGGCACTTTATCGATGGATTCTAGTATCTCAAGGTCTATCATAACACCTTGTTGGGATACAATGTGTCCCAATAGATTTTTTTTTTGCACTTCAAAATGGTACTACTTGGGGTTTAGGGAGATCCCAAACTCCTAGCATCTGATAAGCAACTACTCTAAATGTGTCAGGTGATCACTCCTCTTTCTAGAGCACATAGTGACATCATCCTAGTAGACAACAATGAATCAATTGATCAATCCAATGAAGGCTACATCCATTTATCTCTAAAAACTAGCATCTATATTCATTAAACCAAAAGGCATTCAAACATACACGTAGGTACCCCATGGGGTGGTGAAAATAGTCTTAGCTCTATCTAACTCTTTGACCACCACCTAATTATATCTAGAAAAATCATCCAAAGTAGACAATAGCTCTGATCCAATGATATCTTGAAGCATATTTTAAATTTTAGGCATTGTATAATTGTCTTTTAAAGATGCCTTATCTAAATTTTGGAAATCTACATAGAGTTGGATGTCTTCATTTTTCTTTCTAATAGTGAAAAGGTTCACCACTCATGATGAATATCTAATAGGCTAGATGATCCCACTGTCCCTTAGATTTTTTATCTCTTGCATTTTTATGGCAAAGATGGGGTTGATTGGTCATTGCTCTTGGTGGAATGGCTTTGTATTAGGCTGTTGGGGTATAACATGTTGAAAGAGATCCTCTCTATAAGACTAACTATTCATAAGACCATGCCAAGAAATCATGGTATTTCTTCAATAGAGTGATGAATGCTTTCTTTTCATCTTTAATTAAGTGAACACCAAGCTAGATCTTCTTTTGTTTTTTTAATGTCTAAATTTTAATCTCAATCACTTATTTTGATACAGAAGTACTTCTAAATTTGATTCAATTTACTCCATCAAAGGCTACCTCAAGACTAACTAATCCCCTAGGGATAGTATTAGTCTTGAGCTAGATTATTTCCTTCCCATACATGGTTTCCTTACCATCACAAACATGGATCATTAACTCCCAATTTATAATAACTCCCTCAAATTCCTCTATGCAGCATAAAAATATTTTTATGTGATCATCATCATCAAAGACTTTCCAATGGTCAATATTGTCTGGAATAGAAGGCCTTAACAATATTTAAAATTGATATTCATAAATGGCACCTTCAAATTCAATCCTAAATTTTGAAACTCTCTTGGCAAGCATATATACTAAGTGATTTGGCTCTCAAGCATGGTACTGGATGTTGAAAGCATCAAACCATTCCAAACAATCCCAAACAACATTTTGGTACTACTTTAACCTCTTCTACCTCATGGTTTAAACAACTCAAACCTATTTAACCACTAACTCAAAGTCACCCTTCACTAAAAACCTTTTGAATCCATATTCTCAAGTGATCTAGAGGCCTATCATAAGTGCTTCATATTCTATATTATTGTTTGAACACTCAAAAACCAATTGAAAGGAAAACTTAAACATTTGGCCCTTAGGAGTATAAAAACAACTCCAAACCCATTTCCAACATTGGAACATGATCTATCAAATGCATAACCCAAATGGATTCATCTTCTTAGATACCAGCATTAGGGGGCATCTCTATAAACTCAACATTTCCTATGAAGCTCCTGATGTCTGTGTCTACATACAACACTTCATCTAGTTGGTACTTGGGGTCCTCTAAGATATGGAGCATTTGTGGTTCCCAATTTATGTGAACCATTTTTACATCTAAAGGTATTATGGCATAAGATAAATCCATATAAAAACTATCACCGATGCTAACAACCCACTTTTAAGAGAGAAACATACCCCACTTAGGTGGATAGTCTACAATAATGACATCCATACTTAGGAACTTTCTAGGGTATTGTGAAATTTTTACCACCAACCCTTTTACCACACCAACTATAGGCACTTCTCTAGAATCCATGACAAGGCATCATCCATACACTATAGTTATTCGTATACATAGATTATTTAACATAGCTAGTGGTCTGATGTTATAAGAAGCACTAAAATCAAACATGTAATTGTGGATGAACAATCCACTAATTACCAAAGTGGTATAGAATGGATCAACATCCATTTGGATCTTTACTAGTGTTATCCCTATCTACACTTCCAAGTGTTTCTCAAAGGATTTTAAGGCATTATTCTTATCTCTAGGGGGAATGAAAGGAGGATCCACCTCAATAATTTCATTGGTAGTAACCTTTTATAAGAACCTTAATTATTAAAAATGTATTCATCTATAATTTAGGGTCATAAGCATCTCCAAAAAAGGTATTATAACTTTAGCTAACTTAGTACATGGGCAATGTCACAAACACTATATTTGGGCAATAGAGTATTATTGGGTAAACTTGTAACATTTTCATCTGGAATATATCCTTCTAGTGCTAAGGGTATAGAAATGGGAGGAATGATACTTTTGACTTCACTCTTAAAAGGAATCTTACTAGGATCATCCTTCTTAGGAGTACTAGATAGAAAAGGGGTCTAATTTCTGGCTTGGACAACTCTCGATTTAGCATGATAGGCCACAAGATCAGGCTTAGTAAGATTTTAGACCTCCTTAGTTCTAGTGGTTGATTTCTCTTTGGTCTCTACCCTAGGATATGAACACCTTCATCCTTAGGAGGATTATTTTTGTCCTTACTTCTTAGATTATACTCCTTATTTTCTTGGGTAATGGTAGAATGAATCATCAACTGTTAGTCCTCAATTGATGGGGGAGAATCCCTATACTTCTCTTTCATCATTGATCTTAAGAATTCAAAATCATGAATCGGTAACTCATACTCATGCATCATATTAATTTTGTAGACAAAATTGGGGGATAGATCTCTTACTTTCTCCCACACATCCCAAAATTCTTGATTAGTGGTAGCACCCATTAGTTTTGTAGATGGAGATAAAACCATTTCACCTAATTCATCAAAAATTAAAGTGAAATAGTCATAGGTCTGAGTGTGCTTGTAGTTCAAGAATGATAGGGTACCTACCCCCCTTTCCTAAAATATGTAACTCTCCACCTCCTAGAAATCCACTATGTAAATGTCATCTTCATCAGATGTAGCTTCAAAACCAACCACCTCTAAACATCCCTCAGAGGTTGTGCTATATGGGGGGTGAGGGAGGAAACATTTATCACACTAGTTGGTGTCAACATCAACTGTGTTAATCTTTATGGCTAAAGGATCTGGCACATTCCTTTTGGCCCCCTAATTATGATTCTTGTCATCCCTTACCAACCCCTTTCTTTTGTCATTATTTATATTTTGGAAATGTGGCCTACCTTAACCTTGATCTTAGGGATAATTCTACTCCTCTTTCTTATGCTCCCTCCTATCATCATGATTCGAGGTACCCTGGGATAATCTCATCTTGTCTCTAGCTAGCTTATAAGATATTTCCTTGATAACAATAGCTGGGGTCTTCACTATCTCTTTTACATCCACTCCTTTGTGGGAGGTTTACATTTTCTTAGGGTTCACCAACTTGACATCAACCCTTTTATTTAAAGGCTTACCCATAACTTTGATGTTATTTTCTATTTAGATATCCAAATTGAAATCCATCCTTAGATTTTTGGGGTCCTTATCTCTAAGATAATAGGCTACTTTTTTTTCAAATGCATCACAATACTTAATTAGGGAAGTGGCACCACTGGGCTTGATATCCTTAGGCAACCTCCTTAACCTTTACTAAACCTTGAATTGAAATCCTTTACACATTCATTGGGATTCTTTTTGAGGTTCTCAAATTCAACAAGCAAGAATTGGGGATCTATACTCTCACCAAATTGTATCTTGAATGCATCAATCATTGCTTACCAGGTATCTATAGATCCATCAGGGAGGGATTTGAACCACTCTTGAGCTTCTTCCTTAAGTGTGTTGACAAATAGCTCTATGCACATATCTTCCAAGTCAATCTCATAATCTTCAATAATATTTAAAAAATATTTTAGATGCTACTCTCTAGACACCACATTATTTTCTTGGAACTTAGGTAGAACACCCCTAATCTTGATAGGGACCTCATTGGGAAAGCTAGGCATACTAGTGAAATTGATAGGTATAAACCTTATAATCATAAATGGTATACATTGGTTACCCAAATATTGATCTTCCTCTCCATCATTTTCATTATCTACATTGAAAATCCTCCTCCTTAAGTCATGGTCTCCCATTTCTGAATCAGATAATGAAGGAGAACTAGGGGGAAGCTGAGAGTGGTCATTGCTTAGAGAATTATAAAGGGGGGAAATGATTCTTAGGGATAATGAACTTGACTTACAAGGAGTTTATAGATATTTGAATCACTCGAGTACCCTTCAACTAATGGGATGTTAGAGAACAAGGGGTGCATGTGAAGAAAAACAAATTGATTAGGTCTTACTTGATAGCTGAAGCCCTGACCCACAATAGGTTACCAAACTTGGGGACCTCTAGAATGGATTTTCAATTCAAGGACAAGCTCATTTGAAGTATTCCTTCAAAAATAAGATCTAGTACCATCCAAGTTTGTAGAGTTGAAGAGAGGGTTTAAAAATGAAGGAAGGTACAAATAATAGGCATTAGTATTTTAAACCTATGATAGAATGGAGTTGCCACTAGAAAGAAGACTTCTAGATGAAAAAAACTAAGCACAACCATAAAGAGAGGCTAGATTTTACACCCTAATAACACCCTTCAAAGATGTTAAATAGATCCCCACTACTAAGGGTAAATGTTCTAAAGAGTATTATGAGAGCAACAATATAATAAGTATGAGAAACTCAAATTGGAAGAAAGGCTCTTGAAACACTCAATATTTTTTGACAACTAGGCCTATACCATAGGTAATAAGTCCCTATAAATGGTACCAAAAAAGGCCTATTGGTTCCCAGTAATGCACTGCTATCGCTTGACCTCACGTGCCCTAGGGGCAATAAATTAATAAGGGGAGTGCAAGCCAAAGGTGAGGAGCCATGAAGATATGTTATTGGAGCTGAGGAGTTCTTATCACCTTGAAATAATTGAATGGGGAAAATAACTAAGAGAGGCCTGACAAAGGGGATGGTTAGTTCACTATTTCTTTTGGCTCTGCCTGAACCAAGGTGAGAGGACCTATAGGTGAGGGTAGCTAGTTTTGGTGAAAGGATTTAAACCTTCAACCTTCATGGGTATTTGAAATTAGGGAAAAGGGAATATGACCAAAGCATAACTAGACTCACATACTTCACCCTAGAAGGGTTATCACATGAAATGCATGAATGCTTGAGTCATATGAAAGATACGTAAGATAAATGGGAAAATGGCTAAAATATTTGATGTGGAATTATTTTTTAATTACAAGGGGTAAGTTAGGATTGTAGTTCTATGATTTTGAGAATATAAAGTGAATACACTTTAGGTGAACAATGTATAGTGCATTCATCAGGTAGGCAACAATTATGTTATGGCAGTTGTATGTTATATGTGGGGTAGAATAGGGTAGGACAATGTTTACAAGAAAAGTTTCATAAAAAGATATGGAGGGATAATAATTAAATATGTAGGGGTTCACACAATCATGATATCTCTTTTATCAACAAATTATTGCTTAATTCTTAAAATAGCTAAGAAGAAACTACGCACATATGGTCCTTGAAAGATTACAAGCAACACTATAAGTTACCTTTCAAGAATTCTTTCCTATTGCATCCATGAGCCTAGGACTACCCTTAAAAATGCTATCAATTATTCATTCCCAAACTTTAAAATAGAAAGGATTTTATGTTCTGGTTGCACCTTCCAAATGACTACCATAAAAAAACATACACTAGACAACCAATCTATTTAGCTTATGAAAAGAAACACTACATTTGAACAATAAAATAAAATGGAAACCATGAATATATTTCATGCAATTACTGGGAAAATATTGATCATAACACATTTAAAATTAGATATCATAAGATAATCTGTAGAAATCACTTTGTAATAAGGGAACATCATAGATGATCCCAAAGCTTGTCAATGATTTTACAAATGAAATCGATTTGGCACCAGGGCACTACACAGGGATGACTCTCTAAGCTATTTTATTTTACACTCAAATTTTTATCCAACCTCTATAAAGGGACAAACCCCCTTTACTTATATAATTTCATAACCATACTTGGCATATTCTATAAAGATACTCTAGCTAGAATATTCTTTCATGGGTCTGGAGTTGGTTGTAATGAACTTGACTCCTCAGACCTTCAGGTGTTCTCTCATGATGATGAAGGATATGATTTCACACTACAAAATAATATTTACAGTTATGTACATATAAAATAACCCACAAGGGACAAAAAAAACTTTGTCCACTTGTGTAAAGAAATAAAAATGTCATTTCTTTAAACAAAATAAACCTAAAAAGGGACGTGCCACTACTAGGAAAAATACAAATGTTCCTCAAAAGGAAAGAGACAAAAAGGAAAAAAGGATAAGAATATAAATGGATGTATGGGATGATTCCCTTATTGGGAAAGAAACTAGGTGTATCTCATCATGATGTAAAATCAACATCAATGACTGTGTCCTTTTCTAACTTGTCTTTATGTGTAACAAACTTCTCAATCATATTGGTGAGGATCATTCTATCTAGGCCCATCTGGTACTTGAATTTAGCATCATATTCCTCTAACTAATTATTTGTTCTCTAGAACACTCCTTATTTATTTTGTATCAATTCCTCCAATTTGTCATAGGATTTTTTGAGAGATACCAGGTCTTTTATTTTTTGACCATTGAAAGCTTCATGAGGAGCATCAATGAGATCCTTTAGAGACTTCTCCAATAGTTCTTTTGTCTGGTCCACCACACCATCCAACCTTAGCATTACTTTTAGAGTGGCCTCAATCTCTACTTTCATAGTCTTGAGAGACTGCTCTTATCCTTTTAAATCCAAAGAACCATCCTTGAGCATGGTTAGCCTATGCTTTATGGCCAATTGGCACTCCTTGGGAATCTTAATATTATTTAGAGAGATAATGTTTTCTATGATTAAAATATTTTTATTCATTTTACATATTCCATCTATTTTAGGCCTAAGTGCCTCCCAAATTCTAATATCAGCATCATAAATAGATGATAGGGAACTACACTCTCCTCACCTATCCATCTCATCATCTAGCCATTTCATAGCTATATGGATTATTTCTTGGCCTGGGGCTATTAAGTCTTATTGCCAATATTTTTTCACCCATTATATGATCTTTAAATATTCACCACAAGTAATGTTTAGTGTTCTAAGGGTGATATGGTATAGGTCAGGAGCCTGGATGGTGGTTGGAGTCACTACCTAGGGCTCACTCAGTAAATTTTTCAAGTACTAGATCATATATTGATTTTTCACCTTTAATTCCTCCATGGTGGCTTTATCTTTATCCATTATGTGCGTCACCATGTTAGCTAGGACTTGTGAAGTATGCTTCAATTCTTTGATGGCTCCCCAAGATTTTAATGGTAGATGGAATAGTTTTCCATGGGAGTTTCCTCCTTCAGTACATTTAGAGGAGGAATGGCTACTTCAACAATTCATTCCCTTATGTTAGTGAATATTATTCTAACATACATCCTAGCCTTCTTTGAGGGCTTGGACTTTTGCTTTTAAAAAATCTAGGCTATATCAATATCCCCTACTTTGCTCATCATATCCTTATTTTCCTTCACTTGGTCTATAATCCAAAGAAGGGGCTTGGTTTAGAAACCCATTGAAGTTATAAATTCTAAGGATGCCCTTGTAGTAGTGATGAGTGGTACTAGTAGGGAAGTAGCTATTATGAGCATCACTAGTTTAGGAGGAGGGATTAACATAAATTGTTATATGTCTTCATCACTTCCCTACTCTTCTTTTTCCATCTCTGGGATTGGCTCAACTTGCTCTAAAAATTTGAAATCAAACCCAAGCTAGTGAGAATCCATGCATAATTTGTCAATGGAACTCCCTTTTTTATGTGTTGGATAGAAGAAAGAACAATGGCTTCTCCTTCCATAATACCCTAGGCCGCTATGTTTGTAGAGGCTATGTTGACTTCCTTATCGCATTTAGGTGACTCTTCACCAATCATGGCCTTGGAACCCTTATTATTCTCTAAGTCATGTACCTTGATGGGGGGAGAATATATCAAGGGATTTTTAATTGAAGTAGCATCCTTGGGGGCACTCTCTTCGACATCTTTATTGACCTCTAAAGTTGTAGGGACATCTATTTATAGGCTTGATTCCTCTTATCCTATTTTATCTTTCTCTTATTCTCCCACCTTTGTGCTATTGGTGGGGGACTAAATGTCATCCCTAGGTTCACCCTAATCCCCATATTAATTCAAGGTGTCCTTGACTTCATCAACTTTGTCCTACCCAGGTGACTAAGAAATAAAATCTTGGACAAATGCCTTTGTTTTTGGAGAGTGGGGCTCCTTTTCATTAGGGTCTTCTACTTGGGTGGCCACCTCAGTACCAACCTTCAAAACATCATCAAAAGATAGAGGATCATCTGAAGTCTTATCCCCTTCCTCATCACCTTTACCTTCTTCTATTGTAGGTTCCCCTTCTATAGATGCTCTTCCCATAGATAGTTTTGAAGGGGAGTGTCATTTCTCCCTATGGGTCCTCTACCTAGTTCTCACCTTAGGGAAAGTGAAGGTGAACTATTTTTTTATTACCTTAGCTATCAAATTTTATTCATTTGAGTCCTCCCCCTCATTCATATCCCTAACCCTTTATGTTTATGAATCTTGATCTTCTTTTTTATCTATGGGGCACTTTTCGATGATTGGGTCTTTGAAGAAAATTGTCCTTTGCTTGATCAATGATTTTGCTATAGGTTGAAGGGTCTTCTTGGATACTTTTTGTTTTGGTGGCTCCTCTTATTCTTCAACTCCTCTCTTCCTTTAATATATCTTCAAAGGAAGCTCAACTATAGCCTGTTATAGAGATAAGATAGTTGGGACTAGTGCTTGATTGGCCATGGGATAAGCTATTGAGGTGGATGACACCCCTAAAGCTTCCCTCCCTAAAATTGAAATAGGGATGACACTAGATAGTGTGACCTACCCCATGTTAATTTTATCCTAAGTTTCATCCAAGCTCGTTATCTTTGAGAAAGACATCCTGACTTTGGATTAGGTTGTAGTCATTTTATCAACATCCACAGGCTTGGTGAAGTTAGTGTCTCCCATCTTTATTTTCCCTCTCATTAATGTAGATGATGATGGGGTTGTAGGGTCACCACTATGTATAGAGTAGAATGCATTCAATTCTTTCACCTCCCTCAACTCTTAGAGAGTAGGGGTGTTGTATTCTTTGAGGTCAACCCCATGCTCTTTTAACCACCTAAAGGTTCTCCTCATTATCTATATCACTCACTTGGGGATGGAACCATTCTTTTCCTTAGTGAAATCTAGTAGAGTGATGGGTTGGGATTCAATATTTCTCCTGTTATATGTGGAGGAGAGCATCATCTTGTCATCAACCATATCCTTCGGGAGAGGAGCGATGTCATATGTTATGACTTCTTACACTATTAACCTCATGTACTCCCATTTATTAACATATTCTTTAGTGGTACAATCAGACCATAGGTCTTCATAGTGGGAATGATGCCATACCACATTTGTCACCATATTTATCAACCATCTGATGTCATAATTGGGTTAGGGTGGTATCTTACCAAGTGCATACAAACTCATTTCTAGTTCTAACCCCTTTAACTTGGCCACACAAGGGCATGAATAGAAACCAATAACCACAAGAAACTTGAAAGGATTGTTTATATTTTTCACTACAATCATTTCATGTGGTGGTAGCATCTACCTATATAGCTCCATTATTATCAATCTATCATCTAAGTATCTGGACAATTTGAATGGGCATCTAAAATACCCACTCACCTTGATGTACTTGAATGTTTTGAATTGAATATAGGTGGCACTAAACTTCTCAATTACCTACTTGGTTATTAAAAACATTTTATCTAGGCTCTTTAGGGGATAGAACACAATCATCATGGGGTTTAAGAAGCAATTATGCATTGCAAAAACTATTCTTAGACCCTTCTAGGGTTACCTCAAGATATATTTCATAAATCATCATCCCCATGGGGCTCCTAGTAAGTCCTTGGAAAACCCTATTATGTACCAAACTATACATCAGGTAGGAAGACATATAAAATGTACCTTATGTAGACACCTAAATCTGGCCATTGATAACCTCTAGCTTGGCTTTTGAATAATTTCCACCAAAATGCATAATTTGGCTTAAAAACACTAAAAAACATTAAATGAGTTGAAATTGATATATTCAAGTGCTAATTTTGGTTAGGGTATCATTAAATGAGGTAATGCAATTAATGGGCTAGTTAACTTTGATCAAATCATTTCATGTCAAAATGCCAATTTTACACCTGGGTGCTCTAGATTACTCTTTTCTATAAAATTTCTTGTATGAGATGCATGTATTTGTTATCTTATTTTGGAAATATCCTAAATGGGAATACAGTTCCAATGTGTCTAACATTGACTTTTAATTCTAATCTAGTCAAATTTTAAACCAATAAAAAAGCATTCTGATCAATTTGAGTAATTTGTGCACAAACTGTTTATTCATGCTTAAGAGATAATAAAACTAAATTAGATCCTAATTAATAATTCCATGGAAACTTGTTGAATACTTATTTTTTTATTATTTAAAAAATTAATATTGAATAACTACATCATCAGGTGACCTCATTTCTTGGGAAGACATTCCTAGGCCATAAATGCCATAAATATTAGGGTTATGGGTCTTCCATGCATCTTCAATGCCCCTTTTTTCAATTTCATGATGTGGATAATTATAGATTAAATTCCAAAAAAATAAATTAATCTTGAACCACACATCTTCATCTCAAGATGGATAGTTCATGTTGATTCTGAGCAATCTTAATAATCTATAAATATGAGGCCTTACCTATTGAATTTTAAGATTAATTTGTGAAAATTCACCATGCCAAATTGATTCTAAGAGATATCACATGCCAAATTTATTTTGCCAAAATATTGAGCCAAGCCAAGCTAAAGCCACAAGGTTCTAAGGAGAAGAGGAGATAACCAAGCCTCCTTTGATGAAGACTTCATGAGCACAAGCTGAGCAAGCCACTATAAAAATCATTTGGAGCATCCAAGGAATGTGAAACATTATTATTTTTATTTACTTTTTAGTTATGATTTTTATTTTTTATTTTTATTAAGCTCACCCTAGTAACTAGGCCTAGAGATGTATGCTAGTTAGTGTGTTTTTATCAAATTATTTTCATTTTAGGACTAACAAGATACTAACACCTCTCTTGAGTCAAATTCCTAGTTCACAACTTGAAATTTCTTCTTGGAGGTGATGGATGCTTGGAGGCACATCATCTATGCATACAAATTATCATTGAGGATGGTGGCCTAGTCAATCCTCTTCTTCCCCTCTAGTACGTAGAGCATGATTAAAAACATCCATGTCTCAAACTTCTCAATAGTGGGTAGCCCATAAATTCTAGTATCCATGGTTATAAGATACTAAGGCAACTCATTAGATTTCTCCAACTTTAAGTTTTTTGACATTTTTAAGACCTTGGTTCTTTTCTTGGTCATCCATAATGAGTTTACTACCTCCCAAATGGCTTTCTCATCATTATCAATGTATTATTAGCATTTATTGATGTTAAGTGTGATGCTTTTTAGTTGAGGGGGAATGTCAAGCATGGTACTAAGGGCCTCTAGAGTAAAGGATCATACTACTAAATGACTACCATCAACAATAGTTGTGGTATCTAGTTGATATGCTCAAACACATGCTATGAAGAGCTCTAGGTATAGAGTAGCTAAGGGAAACACTACTGCTAGTGTGATGTAGATCATGCTAACATTAGAAACTACTTGTGGGGGGTTGGGGTATTACAAAACATTTACTAGTTCCCCAAAATCCAAATTCATAACATTAGTGTCCTTTATTAAATCCAATATTGATACAATGCTTCCCTTGGATGTTGTTGAAGTAGCTACCATTGGTAGTAGTGGAGGCTACATGCATGTGGAAGTAGAAATCCTTTGTAAATTACAATCTGATTCATTATATTCACATCATTGTTTGCTTTGGCACACTTAGTCACTTGGAAGCATAAATCTTTAGCTCTGAATGTAAAAGGTAAGTTCAAATTAAGAATAACACTTGATTATAATCCCTTGTATTTTAGAATTAGGGTTACCATTAATTATCTAAGATAAGGTGTAAAATTAATGCCTACCCCCATTAATTTCTTGAGCCTCATTTGAAAAATAGAGGATAAAAGATAAGGCCTCCTTTTGCATGCTAAGTAACCACTCTTTCAAAATATGGGGCAAAATATGAGTGAATCATAGATTTTAAAATGTCTCATTTAGGTCTTTAGAGATTTCTTCACCTTTTTTAACTATTATGACATTTTGGTGTCATAGACCAAAAATTCCTAAGTCCCTGATGAAACCAAAGGAACAACCTACAATGATCATTATTTTGTAAAAACGTAAGCATTTGGGCCTTCAGGGACATTTTATAAAATGTCCATAAAATCAAGTCAGGCAATTTCTAAAAAGTTCCTGAAGTTAACAAGCACTCGAGCACCTCCACATAGCATTAATATTTTTTATTATTAAAAAAATAGACATTGGGGCCCTAGAGATTTTTAGCACCATGTCCACAAAAAGGTAAGTGGGGAAATTTTCCAAAGAGACCTAAAACATTTAAGGACCTGATGTTCTACCAAGTGTCCAAATCAAATAATAAACTAGGATCATGGCCACTTTCTCCACTTATAACAACTTCCTTCAAAAGGGGAGGAGTGAAAAATCCTCCCATATCCTGAATCTCACTCTTAGGGGGGGTCCCTTAAGTCAAATACATATTTTTATTTAGTTCAACAGACTATTCCTCACCTTAATCACCAAAACACATAATTACAACATGCTATTTTTATATGGGACACTGACATACTTCCTCTTTTGAGTGTAAAGGATCCTAGATTTGGAAAAAGACTTGGTTACACCCTCAATTTTTTACTGTAGACTCTTGTGCCATAGAAGCTTTTCTCCACATATGGTTAATTTTTAAATCTCTCCCAAGCCTTCCTTAGGTATTTTCCATCTTTGACAGACATCCCTCTAGACTTGTCTAACCAAGATAACAGACATGATTTCTCAAATTACATGCCTCAACATTTCCCCCTAATGAGGAATGAAAGAAACTAAGACATTGAAGCTCACTTAACTCTGGGTTAAGGCATAACTCATACAAAGACCCAAATTGCTCCACCACAATTTTGGGCACTAACACAAACTAAAGATGATCTCTTGGCACAAATGTAGATTGTATAAAGACATAGTGTTTCCATTACAAATGTAGGTACTATGACAAATAATTGCAATGTAAGTTGTTCATCATGTAGTACTATTGTCCCTTTAGTTTTAAATGTTTCAGATGTTGCCTTTATTAGTTTTGAAAAACACACTAAGGGCATTGGATCTAAACTATTATTGAAAATGGGATTTGATGGAAGGGGTCTTGGTAAGAATGGCCAAACTATTGCTAACTTGATAAAAGTAGAGCATAGATCTTTCCATGCAAGATTAGGTTATACTAGTGAGAAAGTGAATGTTGGAGAGAGTTCCTCTATTGATGAAAGAGGACAAGTTTTTGATAGCCAAGGTCTAAGGTCACTAATAGAGAAAAATTCCTCCCTATGAAGGAATGATGAGTGGTATAAGAAATTAGGTAAAAGAGGTATTGAGATTCCACCTCTTCATTATTACACTAGAAAAAGTACCAATAATAATATGAATTCTAAGACTTTTGATTCACTTCTACCATTTAATAAATTTGGTTTTGATATTTAAAAGATGTATTCTTTTCCTTGTATATTTTTCAAATTAAATAACCATTGTGACACATATTATTGGAAAAGATAAGCTTTAATAAAATAGCATGCAGGTGATAAAGACCATTCTCATACTAGAAAACCAAGAAATGGTAAACAAGTGACCTCACCTAAAAAGAGAGATGTCTGCATGCATTGTCACATGAGTGGACATCAGTTTGAGAAGTATTAAAAACTTCAACCATCCCACCATCCTAGTAATGATAAGAAGAAGATGGTATATAAACCTGTTGATAAGGTAATTAATGAAGTTAATCCTAAATCAACCCATAGATGTCAATAAATCCACTAAGGAAATTAAACATCCTAAACAAGAGAATATGATAAAGAGGGCTAGTAAATAGTTTCTTAATTTCATGTTATCATGATTAGTGGATTGATAATGCATTTATGTTTCAAAGAAATTTTGGGATCCTTATTGTATGTTGACAAAGGACATTTACCCATGCTTTGATATATGAATTTTTGGAGCTACTATAGTGGGAACACTTCGAGACATGTTCATCATGCAAAGTTTTTAATTCTCACACTTATGTTTTGAAAATCTCTATTCTTTGAATCTCCAATTTTAGCTTTATGAGTTTCCTATTAAATTGATAAAGAATTCAACTCATTGATTATCTTGAGGATTGATAATAGTATATAGGTTGACAAGTAGGATTTAGTTTTCTTGCAATACTTATTTTAGAATAACTGCTATTTTGGGATGCATCTATTTGTGGCATGTGTGTGATTTGATGCATTTATAAGACCCTATTGGGCATGTTTGCAATGCTAGACACTATTTTTTGTTTCCATAGTTGTTTAGCATATAAAGACCCATGTCTAGGTAGTGTTTTGTGACATGTTCATAGAAATTAATGTATTTTTTTTGCATTAACAAACTTGTTATGTAGTTACATTGGTGATTGTTGCAGTTTTGGTAGTTCACTACTTATAAGATGTGACAGTGGGTAAACAGTTGAAAGATGTTGTGATCTTATTAGTAGTTGTAGGATTCAATATATATTTCATGCCTTGTTTTAGGCCTTTATAGTTTGAGTTATGAATCATATTTTTCCATATGCTATGATCTAGTTTTTGTACTTTGATATGTTGTAGAGAATCATTAGTAAAAGAAGACATTGATGGGTGTGCCACTATCCATGCGTAGTTCTGTGTAGAATCCCTTAGATGGCTATATAGTAGTAGAAGATGTGATTGCACATTTAGGATCTAAGATTTGCGTAGAGGCTCATTGCATCCATGCAGTAAAAAAAAACTAGACTTCTGTGTAGAGGCTCATTATAGCCATGCAACAAAAGAGATCATTAGACTTCTATGTAAAGGCTCATTGTAGCCATGCAGTAGAGGAGATCACTAGAATTCTATGTAGAGGCTTGTTAAATAGAGAAGATCACTAATATTATCTATGTAGAGGCTCTTGTGAAGCTATGTAGTAGAGGAAGTCATTGCATCCTAGTTCTATGTAGAGGCTATAGATGGTCATGTAATAGTAGAGGGATTGTGAAAGATGTGATCAGTCAGTTATTCCAAGCATTGTAAGTATAGTTTTAGAACCTGAGTAGATTGATAAGACTTATCAAAGTATCTTTAGAATTGAATAACATTTTAGTTAGGTACAAACTTTTAGTGGACCAAAATCTCATAGTGGGGAGGATTAATCTAGAGGTCAATTTAGAAAAGGTCCCTAATCAGACCGAAACCTACATCATTATGAAGAGCCCATCAAGATATTTTTGATAGTATGTGGAACTTTAAAAATAGAGCTTGCATGCTCCTTGTACAATTGGTCAAAATAGGTCAATTGGCATTCAAATATGATCAACTAGAAAAATTGACCATCATGAAACATTTTGAATCTAGTTCCATGACGTAGAGCTCATCATAAGCTTTTTGAGACATTTTGATAGACCAAATCTAAGTATGTATATGAAAGTTATGACTAGTCAAAATTATGTTCAAAACTTGGTCAAAGTGATGACATGGTAGAAATGTGGACCAATAAGGACATGACACGTGATATTCAATTCATGTAAAAAAATTGGGTTTAGTTTTCATCTTTGATAGCATATGGGGTTTTCAAAGGTTCAATATTTTCAATGCCAATGTCATCCCAAGAAATGTGGGAAAATTCCCAAGTAATGTGGGATAGTGATAAGCCTTGGAGTGTGTAATTATCAAGTTGGGAATTGTCGTCCCAAGTAATGTGGGATAATTTCCAATCAATGTGGGATAATGATAATCCTTGGAGTATGTATTTGCTAAGTTAGAAATTGAACTGCTATGCCCATGGACTTGAAAGGATATATAAAGCCATGAATTTCTATTTGAACACCAAGTTTTAGTGGATTGTGCTAAGGAATAAAGGACTAGAATGCATGCTCCCTCAATTTTGTGGCACTTAGATTAAATTTTAGGGTTCAGAGTAAACTAGTGAAATATTCTAGATTTTGAGATGGTTTTAGACATATGTTGACTATCTAGATTCAAGATTGTTTGATTCCATTTTAAATGCCTCAAAGTGAAGCTTTGTATATTGTGTAATGGCTAATATGGAGACTAGTCTACATATATCTTAAGTTTTGAAGGACTTAGAGAGATTTTCAAACTTTAAAGTGTACTAATGAAATATTCTAGACTATGAGATGGTTTTGTTGATATGTATATTTTATTGATTTTAGTTAATTTGATCCACTTTTTAAAGTATTGAAGGAGACTTTTGGTATAGAACTTTAGGAACGTGAGATTGCTTTCACGATAGGAAGGTGGAAAGTTCATCTGTAGGTACTGAGAATTTTCAAAGGTTTGTTGCTGAGTTTTATGTAATCTTAGAGTATCCATTTGGAAATTGTAATATTTTGGCCATGTACTTGCAATTCATGGAAATGGATCAGTTCATATTCTAAGTGAACCCAGAGATGTAGCTTGAGTAATGGGTAAACTCCATTATCATGTGTTTGTCATGGGTAATTTTTATTTGTGCATTATTTTTTCATATTTTTATTAATCACTATTGAATGCATAACTAGCTAAATATGACAAATTAATAGAGAATTGAGCACTTCAAGTTTAGAAATAGGTTGAATGGTTTTGATGAATAAGTTACAATACACTTCATTCATTTATCAACCTTGAAAAACACATTTAAAAGGTAAAACTTGTTGTAATTCCTTTGAGTATATCAAGGAAATGAGTGTTTGACAAAATTATCCATTGTAAACTTTTTTGCACATTGAAATCATTATATAGTTTATAGATCAAGTTTGGTATCAGTGTAGTTAGTGTGCTAGGTTAGCATCTGATTATGTGGATTTGATATCAGTTGTGTTCAGTTTGGTTTTCCATAGTTCTGAAAAATTTTAGCCTTGTTGATATTCCATTTGTAGTGTGTATTTTGTGGGATTAGGTTGTTTACAATAAATAAGAAGCCATGGGCAAAGCCTTGAGAAGAGAAAGGCTTGATGAGCTTCAAGTGATTAACCAACAAATCTAGGAAGAGAATTCTTTCCTGAGAGTTCATTTATACTCCTTAGATGAGCAGATTTCTTGCTTGAAATATGATTTAAAAACCAAGGATGAGATCTTGGCAAAGATGTAGAGTGCAGAAAGACATGGTTCTTCCACTATAGATGTAGGTACTATGATAGATGATTGCATTGTAAGTTTTTCATCATGTAGTACTGTTATCTTTTCAATTTTAGATGTTGACTTTAGTAGTTTTGAAAAACACACTAAGGGCATTAGATCTAAACTATTATTGGAAATGGGATTTGATGGGAGGGGTCTTGGTAATAATGGCCAAGGTATTGCTAACCTAATACAGGTAGAACATAGATCTCACCATATAGGATTGGGTTACGCTAGTGAGAAAGTGGATGTTGGAGAGAGGTCTGCCATTGCTGAAAGAGGACAAGCTTCTGATAGCCAAGGTCTAAGGCCACTAGTAGATCGAAATTCCTCCCTATGAAGAAATGACGAATAGTGTAAGAAATTAGGTAAAAGAGGTATTGAGATTCCACCTCTTTATTTTTACAATATAAAAATCACTATTAAGAATGTGAATTCTAAGACTTCTGATTCACTTCTACCATTTATGAAATTTGGTTTTGATATTTAGAATATGTTGCATTCTTTTCCTTATAAATTTTGTAAATTAAATAACCATTGTGCCTCATATTGTTAAAAAAGATGAGCTTTACTGAAATAGCTTGTAGGTGCTAAATACCATTCTCATACTAGAAAAGTGAGAAATGGCAAATGAGTGACCTCACCTAAAAAGAGGGATGTCTGCATGCATTGCCACATGAGTTGACATTGGGTTGAAAAGTGTTGGAAACTTAAACCATCCCACCATCCTTGTAATGGTAAGAAGAATATGGTATATAAACCTATTAATAAGGTAATTAATGAAGTTAATCCTAAATCAAACCATACTAATGTCAATAAATCCACCAAGAAAATTAAACACCCTAAACTGGTGAATTTGATAAAGAGGGTTAATAAATAGTGTTTTAATTTCATGTTGTCATGATTAGTGGATTGATAATGCATTTATGTTTCAAAGAAATTTTGGGATCCTTGTTGTATGTTTACAAAGGATATTTACCCATGCTTTGATATATGCATTTTTGGAGCTACTATAGTGGGAACACTTCGAGACAAGTTCATTATGCAAAATTTTTAATTCTCACACTTATGTTTTGAAAATCTCTATTCTTGGAATCTCTAGTTTTAGTTTTATGAATTTCTTGTTGAATTTTTAAGTAATTTAACTCATTGCTTAGCTTGGGGATTGATGGCAGTATACAGGTCATTTAGGATTTAGTTTTCCTACAATACTTGTTTCAAAATAGCTACTATTTTGGGATGCATCTATTTGTGGCATGTATGTGATTGGATGCATTTGTAAGACCCTATTTAGAATGTTTGTAATGCTAGACACTATACACTATTTGTTGTTTCCATAGTTTTTAAGCATATAAAGACCCATGTCTAAGTAGTGTATTGTGACATGGTCACAATAATTAATGTATTTTGTTTAGATTAACAAACTTGTTCTCCAGTTGAATTGGTGATTTTTGTAATGTTTGGTAGTTCACCACTTACAAGATGTGATAGTAGGTAGACAATTAAAAGATGTGATCTTATTGGTAGTTGTAGGATTCAGTATAACTCATGCCTTGTTTTAGGCCTTTATAGTTTGAGTTATGAATCATATTTTTCCATATGCTATGATCTAGTTTCTATACTTTGATATGTTATAGAGCATTATTAATAGAAGAAGAAATTGATGGGTTTGCTATTACCCATGTGTATTTCTATGTAGAAGCCCTTGGATGGTTGTGTAACAGAAGAAGATGTGGATACACATTGAAGATTTTAGATCTGTGTAAAGGCTCATTGTAGTGGTGTAGTAGAAGAGATCACTAGAATTTTATGTAGAGGCTCATTATAGTTGTGCAATAGAGGATATCAGTAGACTTCTATGTAGAGGATCATTGCAGCCATGCAATAGAGGAGATCACTAGAGTTTTGTGTAGAGGCTTGTTGAAGCCATGCAATAGAGAAGGTCACTAGGTTTATCTATGTAGAGACTTTTGTGAAGCTATGTAGTAGAGGAAGTCATCACACCCTAGTTTTGTGTAGAGGTTATTGATGGTCATTAAATAGTAGAGGGATTGTGGAAGATGTGATTAGTTAGTTATTCTAAGTGTTTTAGGTGCAGTTGTAAAACCTGAGTAGATCGATAATACTTGTCAGAGTATCTTTATAACTGACTAGAATTTCAATTAGGTACCAACATTTGGTAGACCAAAAGCTCCTAGTGGGGAGGATTGATCCAGAGGTTAATTTGGAAAAGGTCCCTGATCAAACCAAAGCTTAGATCATTATGAAATGCCCATCAAGATCATTCTAATAGTATGTGGAACTTTAAAAATGAAACTCATGCTCCTTGTACAACTGATCAAATTTTTGGTCAAAATAGTTCAATAGGTAGTAAAATATAGAAATTTAACATCATGGAAAATTTCAAATATAGTTCCATGATGTAGATCTCATTGCAAGATTTTCAATGCATTTTGAATGGACCAAATCTGAGTATGTATGCAGAAGTTATGAGCAATCAAAGTTGTGGTTAAACTTGGTCAAAGTGAAGACATGGAAAAAATGTGGACCAATGAGGACATGACACATGGAAGTTACTTCATTTTTAAAAAAATGGGTTTAGTTTTCATCTATGATAGTGTATGGGGTTTTTAAAGGTTTGAGATTTTCAACACCAATGTCATCCCAATCAATGTGGGAGAATTCCCAAGTAATGTGGGATAATGATAAGCCTTGGAGCATGTATTTTCCAAGTTGGGAATTGAACTCCCGACCTCAAAGCAAAAATAATAAGGCCTTACCACTATTCCCATAGACCTAAATGGTTATATAAAGCCACAATTTTCTATTTGAACACTAAGTTTTAGTTGATTATGCTAAGGCATAAAGGACCCAATTGTACTCTCCCTCAGTTTTGAAGCACTTAGATTGAATTTAAAGCTTTAGAGTAAACTAGTGAAATATTATAGATTCTAATATGGTTCCATAGATATGCTGAGTGTTTAGATTTGAGGTCATTTGGTACCTTTTTAAATGCCTCAAAGTGAAGCTTTGTAGATTGTGTAATGGCCAGTATAGAGACCAATCTGTATATATCCTAAGTTTCAAAGGACTTAGAGAGATTTTTAGACTTTAGAGTGAACTGATGAAATGCTCTAAACTTTGAGGCAGCGCTGTTGATACATATATTTTCTTGATTTGAGTTCATTTAAGCCACGTTTTAAAGTCTTAAAGGATAATTTTTATAGAGAACTTCAGGAATGCAAGATTGCTTTTGTGATAGGAAGGTGGAAAGTTTATCCATGGGTATCAAGAATTTTTGCAGGTCTATTGCTAAGTTATATGCAATCTTAGAGTGTCCATTTGACAATTTCAAGATTTTGGCCATCTATTTGAAATTTATGAAAATGGATCAGTTCATATTCTAAATGAACTCAAAGACATAGCCTAAGGAATGAGTGAACTCCATTATGACGTACTTGTCATGGGTAATTTTTATTTTTGTATTATTTTTACACATTTTTATTAATCGTATTTATTAATCACTATTGAATGCATAATTAGCTAAATATGATAACTTAATAGAGAATTGAGCACTTCAAGTTTATAAATAGGTTGAATGGTGTTGATGAATGAGTTGAAATACACTTCATTCATTTATGAACCTTGAAAAACACATTTAAAAGGTCAAACTTGTTATAATTCCTTTGCTTATATCAAGAAAATAAGTGTTTGACAAAAGTATCCATTGTAAAAAAATTTGCACATGGAAATTAGTGAAGATTTTATGGATCAAGTAGCTATTAGCCAATTTTCACACCAAATTTTGCATCTTTCATTTTGGCTAATGGAAAGATCCTTATTGGTTTATCCCCACAGCAAAATGAACAAGAGTTATTTCCTTTCAAATCCTTTGTTTGGTCTTTTGAAAGTGTTATTTTGGTCTTTTTTGCTCAAGTGTTATTTCTTTCACTTGTCAGGGGATCTCTAGATCTACCAATTAGAGCACAATTGATTACTTTCTTATATGAAATTAAACACGGAATTATACCAGAATGATAAAGTAGCTAGAAACTTGAGACAGCAAAGAATTTGAGAGACAATACACACTCTTGTATTAATTATTACTAGAAGAAAATACAGTAAGGAAGATGCCACTTCTTCCTCCACCTCAAAAGCTTGCCACACCTCAAGACCTTCTTCCCTCTCTCTCTTGCTCAACACAACAACTCTAAAGCCTGAGTTGCTATCCCTCCTTGAATGCTTCAGCTGATCTCCTTGAACTTACACCTGTAGATCTCCTTGACCTTGCTTGCTTCAATGCTTTTACTTGCCTTCTTACATAATTATAATACATGCCTTATGGGTCTATAAATAAGATCCCATGCTTACAAAAATAGAACTCTAACTACTAAAATTAGACACACAGCCCACAACTTAAATTAGCCCCTTAGCATGCAAACACTCGGTTTAACTAACTGTTCATGTAACGAATAGTTTTGGACCGCACAGGCGATCGACGTCGGTCCCTGCTTATCTGGTGCTGCCAACGTCGGCCGACTCCCTACAGTCGCCGGTCTCCTTCTCCACTGCATCTAACCGATGTTGGTCATACTGCCGACGTCGGTGGCTCTGGTTCTTCAACATCCTTCCTTGTGTTTGCAAACAGTTGAAGCTTTTAGCTCCACACCTTAACAATCTCCCACTTGGAGATAAACAGCTGCAACTTGTACCTGTACCTATACCTGTACACCATCTATTTTGTTTTTTGGGCTCTGTATCCCTCTTCAAGTCACTCTTGAAGACCAACCACCATGTAAACCTGTGATGCAATACCTGTATCTTATGCCACAAGAATTTTTCTACTTCCAAATTCTCCATGACATACTTCTGAACCAACTCTACCCTTAGCTCAAAAAACTCCATGTATATGAAACCCTGCAACAAGTAACACAATACAGTAACAGGATAATGTAGCTAATATTATCCAACCTGGTAAAGATAAAATACAATGGTCAAACCTCCATTGTTCTGCAGCGTACTCAAGACCATATACCATAGCCTTCTGTCTCATGTGTCCATCCACTCTCTTCTCTAAAACGAGAATCCATCCCTCTATCTAGTGCTTCCTTCTAGCTGACAACACTACCAACAAATACCTGTTTGGTTCTCTAAGGACTCACACTCCTCATCCATGCCAAGCTCCCACTGTTTTTGGATTCTACCTGCATTGCTTCTTCCATCTTCCTAGTTCATGACTATCAGTAAGCAATATAAAGAAGGTGAACAATGAATATGAGGTTCACATACCTTTCTTGACCTCCACATGGGTGTTTGAGACTTATTAATTCACCCAACATCCGTTCCAGTGACCGATCTAGGCCATCTCCTAGTCTGCTCCCAACCGATGTCAGTTCCCTGCATTGACCCTGAATGCCGACGTCATTTCCCTGGCCGATGCCGGTGTCCCCCCTACCGACATCGGTCCTTATGACCAATGTCAGACTTCTCTAGTCTAACCTACCGACCCTGCTGGTCTGCACATGACCGATGTCGGTATCTAAATGACTGACATCGGTGCCAAGCGACCAACATCAGTGTCTGTGTGTTCCTGTAAGTGATGAAATTTTCATCCACGAGATCTTCTTGGATCAAACCTCTATCCATGCTGCCCTGCTCAGATTTATTCAGCCCCTATGACTGATCTTTGTCCTTCATCTCCTCCATAAACACCAAGGCTTCTTTGTTCCTGTCAAAAGCATCAAGTTTCCTCTTTTTGCAATGAACTGTATTTATGCTTTCCAAATTTGAACACATACCTTTTGAATCAAGAACTTCCATTCCCTTCCTGTTCTTGTGACCAAGCCTATTAGGCCACATCTTCGAATCTACACCAGAAGTAGAATCAGTAATACAAGTAGACAGATAAAGAGTATCTACTTTCTTACCTCTTGCTAGAACAAGTGCTCCCTTGGTAACCTTCCAAGAATCCACTGTGAGGGTTATTGTGCATCCCTCATCTCCCAACCTTCCTATAGAAATCAGACTCTGCTTCAGAATTGGAACATGCATGACCTCTTTCAACACCCATGTGGTGTCAATCTGCAATCTCAGCTGCACTTTCCCTTTGCCAACTATCTGACAAGGCGTACCATCCCCTAAATAGTGCACTCCAAAGTCTCCCTGTTCATACTCATAGAAAAAATCTCTGTTTGGGGATGCATGAAAAGATGAACCAGAATCTAAAATTCATGATCCTCCCTGACTATCTGAAGAAAGTATGAGAGCATCCTGCATCACAATATTTGCATCCTTTGCTTCTTCCATACCTGCATGTTGATTCTCTTTATCTCTCAACCAACACTCCTTCTTTGTATGTCCTTTCTTTCCACAAAACCAGTAGGTAATACCTTTGGACTCGGATCTCCTTCCCAACCTTGATTTCCCTTGCTCAACCTTCTCCCTTTGCCTTTCCCTGCTTTTTGCACTTAGAGCATTCCCTGATGATTCACCTGTGCTTCTCCTGCGTATTTCTTCATTCAAGATCACACTCACAACATCATCAACTTTTAAGATTTTAGAAGTAGATGCAGAATTACTTATTGCCATAACCATACCATCCCAACTTTCAGGCAAAGAACATAAAATCAAAAGAGCCTTTACCTCATCATCAAAAACAATATTGACTGAAGCTAGTTGGTTTACCAAACCATGGAAATCACTGAGATGAGTATGAACCGATCCACCTTCCTGCATTTGCAAAGTAAATAGCTGCTTCATAAGATATACCTTATTAGAAGCCAAGGGCTTTTCGTATAAATTCACCAAGGACTTTATCAACTCTTTCTTTGTCTTACACTGTGATAAGTTGGAAATCACAGACGATGCAAGGCTCAACCTTATGGAACCTAGAGCCTTCCGATCAAGAATGTTCCATTCTTCATCCTTCATATCTGTGGGTTTGCATGCAACCCCACCCAACGGTAAGTAAAAATCCTTCTGATATAGATAGTCCTCAATCTGCATCCTCCAATATTGATAATTCTTGCCGTTAAACTTCTCCATTCGTAGTCTACTTTCTTCTGCCATTGCTGAACTCCCACTCAATCAGAAAACCCTGTGAATGACCTGTAATCAAAAACAATACCCTACTTCCTACAAACTGTAGCTCTGATACCACTTGTCAGGGGATCTCTAGCTCTACCAATTAGAGCACAATTGATTACTTTCTTATATGCAATTAAACATGGAATTATACCAAAATGATAAAGTAGCTAGAAACTTGAGACAACAAAGAATTTGAGAGACAATACACACTCTTGTATTAAATATTACTAGAAGAAAATACAGTAAGGAAGATGCCACTTCTTCCTCCACCTCAAAAGCTTGCCACACCTCAAGACCTTCTTCCCTCTCTCTCTTGCTCAACACATCAACTCTAAAGCCTGAGTTGTTATCCCTCCTTGAATGCTTTAGCTGATCTCCTTGACCTTACACCTGTAGATCTCCTTGACCTTGCTTGCTTCAATGCTTTTACTTGCCTTCTTACATAATTACAATACATGCCTTATGGGTCTATAAATAAGATCCCATGCTTACAAAAATAGAACTGTAACTACTAAAATTAGACACACAGCCCGTGACTTAAATTAGCCCCTTAGCATGCAAACACTCGGTTTAACTAACTAACTGTTCATGCAACAAACAGTTTTGGACCGCACAGGCGACCGACGCCAGTCCCTGCTTGTCTGGTGCTGTCGACGTTGGCCGACTCCCTACCATCGCCAATTTCCTTCTCCACTGCATCTGACCGACGTCGGTCATACCATCGACGCCGATGGCTCTGGTTCTTCAGCATCCTTCCTTGTGTTTGCAAATAGTTGAAGCTTTTAGCTCCACACCTTAACATATGGATCAAGTAGCTATTAGCCAATTTTCACACCAAATTTTGCATCTTTCATTTTGGCTAATGGAAAGATCCTTATTGGTTTATCCCCATAGCAAAATGAACAAGAGTTATTTCCTTTGAAATCCTTTGTTTGGTCTTTTGAAAGTGTTATTTTGGTCTTTTTTGCTCAAGTGTTATTTCTTTCGATGAGGTTTTGATTCAGGTTTTTTTTTGAAGTCTCAAAGGAATTGTTTCAGACTTTTTGTCCAAAATAAAAAGTCTAAAGGAATTGGTCCATTTCAAGATTTTTGAAGGGTCACTTACAAAATTTTGAAGGGTCTTTTCTCATAGAAGTGTCCTTTGTAAAAAGTCTGAAGGGTGCATTTCAAGGTTTTTTGAAAAGTAAATTGCAATATTTTTGAAATAAATGTCCCTTGAAACTTTTATAAAGGGTTTATTCTTTCAAGGAATTAGCTCTTTCAACTTTTCCAAAGGAACTATTTTAGACATTTTATCTGAAACAATATTTCTCAAGGGTCTTTTTCTCATGAAAGTGTCATTTGTAATATTTTTGAAGGGACATTTTCAATTTTGTCAAAGGGTCTTTTCTCTTCTAAAGGGACACTTTAAAAAAATTTGAAGGGAAACTTTTCAAGAAAAGGGATGCTTGTTTATCTTACGAAGGGACATTTTTAACTTTTCAAAGGGTTTTTTCTCAAGAATTGGTCCTTTGCATTTTTCTAAAGGAATTGTTTTGAACATTTTGTCTGAAACAATCTTTTTGAAAGAAT
Organism: Torreya grandis; assembly: GCA_037957365.1. NCBI lineage: Eukaryota > Viridiplantae > Streptophyta > Pinopsida > Cupressales > Taxaceae > Torreya > Torreya grandis. Next base: position 4,007,202 of record JARHVA010000642.1, on the reverse strand, counting down.
TGGATATTACATTTTTTTGAAGGAATTGGTGCTCTCTCAAAAAGTCTAAAAGGTCCTTTTCAAAAGCTTGAAGGGACACTTGAAAAAAGTCTGAAGGGTCATTTCTCGAGAAAGTGACTAATTCAAGATTTTTGAAGGGACATTTCAAGATTGCTAAAGGGCATGTTTGGGCCTTCCAAAAGGCACTTTTAAAAGTATAAAAGGGTAGGTCAATTGAAAAGTATACTTGCAAGTTTAAGAAGGGGCCCAAAAGTTTATTTCTTTCAGAGAAAAGGGTCTATAGAAAAATTGTTTGAGGAAAATGTTGAAGGAAAGGTCCAAGAAAATGCCCTGAAAGAATGATCCCAGTAGAGTGATGATTATATGGACGTCGATTTCAAGGTGATGATCTAGGTGTTGTCATTTAAATAAGTGGGTCCTAGGTAGATTAATGGTCTTCATTTAAATGCTCAAGGATCTAAGGGCTCACATTCTTCATCCACCAAAGTAGATCAGAGGGTTCATTTCACCATTGATCAGTTCATGATCTAAGTCATTTTTTGATGGCCAATCAAAAGAATAATTAGATATACATGTAGAATCCAAGTGATGTCTCTCCAAGGCCAACATAATGAAAGTGACTATTCCCTATGCCATTACACACCTCAACAAGCTAGTGAGAATTGTTAGCATTAGGACAAATCTACAAGTGGACTCTCATTTGTATAACTGATTGATTCCAATATTTATCTCAAAAACATCTTGTTTCCACTAGTGCAACCATTAGGGAAGCATCTTTGAGAGAGAAAGCTAGTTGTGTAACCATTTAAAGTGACATGGATAAATAAAATGGCACACATAAGCATCATTTGTAAAGACAATTATAGCTAAAGATGGAGACTCCTAATAGATTGATTCCTCTTTTTGGTGCCAAAGGCCTCCTCCTCTCACTTCCTTTCTACCATAAATACAACCCTTGGGCTAGTATAAAATAACCACATAGTGTATGGCAAAGCCCTATTAGATTGATGCCACATTTTGCCTGTAAGCATTAGGTACCAGTCTATTTCTTTCAAGTTTTTTAGATAATTGTCTGAGTGTGTAAGAGATGTATAATGATAACAAGTGATGATTTTCCATCCTTATAGTCTTTATCCTTCATGCCTAATAAAAATTTCTTAGTCTAATAGATCATATAGAGTGTGTTTAAGTGTGTTGAATTACTGTAAGTGTATAATTATTCTTGGATTGTGCAATTTGCCTTATGTCATTTCATGCATATCACCTCTATACTAAAATACTTGTGTTAGAAATCCTTAGATCTTGGGAATGGTCTGTGCATTTTTCTATATTGTGCACTAGAATATGATATTCATGTGGAAGATAATCTTAGTATATCACCATTCTTAGATTAGGTTTTCCTTTTTTTTAATCTCTAACTCTTTTCCTTTCAATAGAATTGGTTTCAAAAATTATTTTGTAGAGATACTTTCAGGGAGCTAGCCATTTAAATCTAGATGTTTATTTCCTCTATAAGCATATCCACATGCTTAAAAATGTTCCAACATTACCCAAATATGGAAGAGGATTGAACACTCTCTTCTAGGGTGCAAGATTTGGAGATAATAGAATAGTATCCATTACTAACATTATTGTTATGTAGGCACACGATCAGATTTAGATGAGGGACCAAGTCCCTCAGATTTTTGTCAAGGTGCAAGATGTGATAACCATACATGAGTGGAGACATATGGAAGTAGTATTAATAGGCATGATGATTCATTACTGACACTTATCATGGGATGTGGGTATGATTATGGCCCTCATCGAGAGATGGGACCCATTCATAAACACATTTTTGCTGTCAATGAGGGAGATGATGATGTTTTTAGAGGATATTTAATGCATCACATGGATACCCATTCATAGGGACCCAATATACCATATAGAGAGTGAGGAGATCAACTATCATATGGATTTGATGTATAGGTCAGATTAAGTCCATGCATAGTTTCTTTGGGTGGATTCAATTATAGACCCGTATACTAGAGGGATCCTACAGTTAGATGCTTGCTCATGATGATGATGATGGATGTGTCCTACTTCATGATGCCAGATTCAAGTAGTAGATTATTTACATACCTATTAATAGGGGTACTAGTAGAGATGCTTCTAGGGAAGACTATGTTTGGATGGGCCCCAGTGCTATTAGTGCAGATCTACAAGGAGCTCTAGGCCTTCAGAGCACATAGGTGATATGGGATTAACATTGGGTTCATACTCCATTATTGGGCATATGAGCACATTTAGGTGCTAAAGTCCATGGGGGTACCCTAAGATAGATTTATTTAGGAGCCATTTTTAGTTGGTTTTAATAGATGGAGATGAAATTATGTGTTAATAGGTGTTGATGGTGGTGGCTAAGACATTGAGTGGTTCAAAGGTGCCTTGGAGGGTTTGTTGGTAGGTGATATAGTGTGGAGGCCATATGTAGGTTGGCCTAGGTGGCTAGGATACAACTACCACACATTATCTTTACAGAGATAACATTGGATTTATGGGAGATGGGATGGTGAGATAGAGCTTATACCATTTGAGTGAGTATAGAAGTAGTTTAGATTGGTACAGGGGATCCTACCAGATTTACCTACATATAAGAGGGAGGATGCAAATTTATAGCTCCCAAAGCCACAATCATAGGATGCCAATTTGGACTATAAGGAGCTGTAAGCTAGAGCTGCTATTGATGATGCTAGTATTATGAATGGGTATGCATCTTGGTACCAATTCTGATATGTAGTAGTTAATATTGGATGGGGTGATAGGGGTTAGTATCCCATGGATGTAGATAATACTAAGGCACTAATATATGGTGGTAGTCTAGATGGGTCAATACCAGTAGTATTTGTAGTAGCACAGGCCTAGATTACTAGCTTACAGGGATAGGTGGCCATTTTATAGGGTCAGATCATCACCTTAATTGAAGAGAGAGATCATGCAAGGATATTTGTTAGGTTAGTGATACAAGATAGAGATTCTCTGAGATAGAGGGAAGGAGTTGATACCAGGGGGACCACCATCAAATGGTCATGTAGGTGCAGATGGAGCTAGTGGGAGTGGTGCCTAGGGAGTTGATTTACTTAGTTTGTTATACATAGATGTAAATTATTTTGATTTTGGCCTACATGTTGATGACATGATATGTATATGTGTGAGAGAGACATGGATACATTATGACATGTATTTCTTTATTGATGTATATGATGATTATATGTTTATTATATTGATGACATGATTATTATGTTGATGACATGTTGACATTTGATTTTATCGAGGACATGATGATTATGTTATGATGTTTATTGATTATGTATTGATGTGTCATGATTATGATGATGATATGAGGAATTTTTCTCATGAGAGGATATTTAGATTGATTTTTATTGTTCACAATTTATTTATGTGATGGATATGATGTATTATGATGATGGATGGAATTGTGATTATGATGTTTTTAAGAAGTGATGACATGAGCTTAGGTATGTATGATTTTAGATTTGTGATGATTAATTTTATTATTCCATGAGTGATGTTAGTTGTAGATGTATATTATTTGTTCATTAGATGGATATGATATATATAAGATCAAAGATGGACTTTGAGTTGAGTCATGATGTTGTTCATGTGGTGATGATGGATATGAGATAGATAATTTTATGTATATATGATTATGGTGACTTTATATTTTAGATAGATTATTTGATGTATAGATGTTGATAGTAAAGAGAATGATGACATTATTTATAGATATGGCATGGTTACTATTTCATAGTTATGATGTGACTTAGGGATAATTGCTTATGATGTATATGGGATATTATAGTTGACATGGTTTATGTGGTTTGTGGACATGATGTGATTTATGGATAGGATTATGGATATGTGGATTATGGTTAACTCATGAGTTTTGATATTTATGAATGTATGGTGTGTGTTTTAAGGTTTATGAATGGTAGGATGTTTATGCCCCATTATTCTATGAGATGAGATGTATATATATGAGGATATGTGAAATAAACAATATGTTTTGTCTTATGTTTTGATAGGTATGATGTTTTGATAGGTATAGATTATGGATGATGAAATGAAGGAATGAAATTGTGTTTTGTGATTAGATGTTTGAATTTGATATGTTGATAGTTTAAGGTAATGTGGTGTGTATATATGAGGGATGATGTATTTGTTCATGATGATAGATAGGATGGTTTTGATGGTTTATTTTGATGATGTGGTTTTTGATACATTTGATGTTTTGTTGCATAAATGGGATATGGCCCATAATGTTGTGAGACATATGGATTAGTGTTGTGATGAAAATGATGTTTTGAATCTGTGGATATGATATGTGATAGTGGGATATAATGAAGACACATAAAGTTGGTATAGGTAACAAACTAAATATTTGGAAAAATATAAAACAATCACGAGACACATATCTTCATGAACTAATAATAGGAAGGTAAGAAAGGAATGATGTGTTCATTGATAAGGATCTAAAAAAATCAAAGTCAGATTGGATTAATGAAATAAGCCTTTTGAATGCTTCGCATTTGTATGCTTTGAGGGAAAATATGGTATCTTGATCACATTGCATCAATTAAGCTCAGAATCCCTTGATTTTTATAGGGTATAAAAGGGATAGTAGGTGATAGGTAATTTGAAGGGAAATGGGTGATACAATAACCTGATATGGGTTAGTTTGCCCCTTCTATAGGTGACCTAAGAACCATAATAGACAATTCCATGTATTAATATAAAGTGTAGACTAATCAATGTGGGAAGTCTACTAAATATATATGAAAGAGCTGATTATGGCCATTTTGGGATAGCTTGCTTTGATTTTGATATAGGCCCCCCTTTTCATCTTTTGTTGTTTTTGACAAAAGGGGTGAAGTTGATTGATGTGGGAAACTTGAAATGATTACTTTGAAAAAAAAATCTTACCCACCCTTTAAGGGAGTGTTAAAAGTTTGTATTTGTTTTTATGTTATAGCTATCCTTCAATGGATTAGTCTATTTTTTAAGCAATATTTAGTTGTTGGGTAGCCATCCTTTAAGGGAGTAGTCTACAATGCTAGATATATGGACCCAAGTGAGATTTTGGTATATCAATTTGATTTTTAATGCTAGGTATAGACATGGACAAGTCTATTTAGGCTTAGAGGTCTACCTTTATGAAGACAAGGCTCTTAGCATAAAAGGTTGATGATAGATGAGGGAAAGTGGTTTGAGAGATAACTGACCATGGGATTCCATCTGATTAGAGATGAAAAGTATCCATGAGAACCATGTCATGGGTAGAGCCATGGTATCCATGCTTAGGATGAGACTATAATTATGATGGATAATCACATGGTCCTATGTTGTAATCAATTATCCTTAAAATTAATAGGGATAGGTAGGTGAAGGGAAGTGAAAATCTCATGAACCAAGTGATGAGCTTAAGTTAGACAAAATATGAATGTGACCATTATTTAAAAATAGAAAGGTTGAATATGTGAAGCATTGAGAGGCTCAGGTTATGGTTTACCTTTGAGAGAGGACAAATGATAAGCTCCTAATCCATACTTATGGGTTATGATATAGGGTTAAACTTGCCTTTTTTCTTTTTACATATTAGTTACATGTTTGTTTTCCTTAAGGATGAGGTCTTTAATATTGAATTCATGCTCTTTCAGGTGTTTATTCTATGCAAACTTGATTAATTCCTAATAGACATGAAGATGATTAAGGGATGCGAGGCAATGTTCATCAAGTAGTTCAAGTCATATGAGATGTTCTTGATGATAATCACTCTTAGAGAGGATGTCATGTAAAGATATGAAAAGAAAAGGAATATAGACTTTGAGAGGTGGGACTACATCTAATCCAAATATGAGAGAGAAATGGGTATCACTGATAGAGGTTTGAATCTTAGTACAATAGGCCCATAAAGTGAAAGGGGTGTGTAAGCACCAATCCTGACCTAAAGCACTTACTACCTTGGTGATCATTTTATTGAGGATTTTATTGGAAGATTTTACCTATCCATTTTCTTGTGGATGATAGGGTGAGGAAAATCTTAACTTGATGCTAAAATAATCAAAAATACCTTTGACCTTCTTGTTCTTAAAAGATTTGCCATTGTTAGTAAGGATCTTACGGGGAACACTGAAATGATAGATGATGTGGTGAGTGATGAAATTAAAAATAATTTTAGCTTTGGTTTAGATAAGAGGGATGGCTTCTACCCATTTGGTGAAATATTTAGTGGTAGTAATGATATATTGATTTCATTGTGAATAATGAGGGTTGATTTCCCCAATTAGATTGAGACCCCATTATGAAAAGGGCCAATAGTCTTTGGATACTCAAAGGACATGGTTAGGTGCATGATGTAAATTAGTGTTTTATTGAAATTTGACACACTTTTTTACATAATAAAAACAATCCTAATAGAGGGTAGGCTAATAATATCCAAGACAAAGGATTTAGCAATGGCTAAGCCACTAAAATGCCCCCATAGATTCTATCATGTGTTTCTTTAATAGCTTGGGAAGCTTCATGACTACATAGACAATGGAGAAGGAGGTCATTGAAGCCATGCTTATAAAGGATTCCCCTTAATATTTTTTAATGAGAGGTACTCTAAAAAAAGGTTCTTTAGGCATTCCTTGAAAGGTTAGGAGGAACAATGTCGAGGTTAAGGTAGTTAAAAGTTTGGTTGTACCAAATGTTGAAAGGAGATACTTCCACACTATAAATGGTGGGAAGGTTAGAACTGATATATAAGAGCCTAATAAAGTGATGGATGGTGATAAAAACTTTAGATTTGATAGGTTGAGATGGGATTTAGGAAGCAAGGGAAGCCATCATGTCCATGAATTTATTGGTAGATCAAAGAACTGACTAGATAAGATAATGATCGAATAATGCTAAGAGTACATCTACGAGCTATTTTTACTTCAATTGGACATCATTTTTACTTTGATAATATCTATTGACCTAGTTGATCACAAGTTAAGAGCAACCAAAGATTATTATTTATTTTGACTCCCAAAGCAAGAGCAGTTTGGAGACCTATGACCAGAGCTTCATATTTGGCCACATTATTGGTGCATTCAAAGTCAATTTTAAAGGAAATGAGAAGAGGTTCACTATTAAGGGGAATGATAATGACTCTGACACCCCCACCATATTGACATTTAGATCTATCAAAAAACATGGTCATTTCATAAGTGGGTTCATCTTGAGAAAGAGTTGTGATATACTCAATTAGAAAAGTAAGAGAAAGTAGTTGGTTGTTTGGTAGAGGAGCTTTAACCAATTGATCAATTATGACTTATCCCTTAATGTAATTTTTTTAGAGGAAATCAAGATCAAACTCAGCTAGGTTCATGATCCACTTAGCCATACACTAGTTTTGGTATGGTTTAGAGTGTATGTACTTGAGTTGGTCAATGTTAGTGATAACATAGGTTTTATGATCAAGTAGGTAGTGATGCAATTTGGAGGCCACAAAGATTAAGGTGAGGTAAAGTTTATCAAGATGAGTATACTGAGTCTCATATTCTATAAGTGTGTAGTTAATGTAGTAGATATCTTAATATTTATTTTATTCATCATGATGAGTGAGCATTGCCCCTAAGGAATGGTCTGTGGTGGATATATAAAGGTAGAAGGGTTGGTCTTCTTTAGGAGGGATATGAATGGGTGGAGAAAGAAGGTACTCCTTGATTGAATTAAAGGAATGTTGATAGTCCTTGGTCCACTTAAAAGAGGTGTCTTTTTTTAGGAGATGGTGAAAGGTTTGACATCTATTTGATAGTTGGGAGATGAAGTGACATATGGATTGGAGCTTCCCTTGTAGGTTGAAAAGTTGCTTAAGGTTAGTATGAGGAGGCATCTCCAAGATTTCTCTAACTTTGATGGGGTATATTTCTATTCCTCGAAGAGAGATGATAAAACCCAAAAGTTTTCTAGATAAGAGCCCAAAAATTCATTTCTTAGGGTTGAGCTTGACATGATAATGGATTAGTCAGTAGAAGATGATTTCAAGAATGGCTAGGTGATCTTTATGATGTTTGGATTTCCCAAGGAGATCATCCACATAGTCCTCTACAACTTTATGGATGATATCATGAAAAATGTAGGTCATGGCATGATTATAGGTTGTTCTAACATTTTTTAGACCAAATGTAATGAAAATATAGTAGAAGGTCCCCCATGGGGTGATAAAGGAAGTTTTATGTTGATCTTTAGGGGCAATCAAGATCTGATTATATCCTAAGAAATTGTTCATGAAAGATAACATTTTATGGCCAGCTGTACGATCAACAAGTTGGTCGATGTTTGGTAAAGGAAAGTCATCCTTTGGGAAAGTGAGGTTAAGGTCACAAAATTTAATGCAGAGGTGAAGCCTGATCTGGGCAACAATTTAGGTGATAATTTGGGTGATGGTTCCACCCCAATTGATGATGAAACTTCTGAGAGCCATAATTTTTGCACTGTAGCTCTAGTTGACTCACCATTTGAAACATTGGAAATCTAAGAATGAGGAAAACATGGTGATATGGCATCAATATTTAATAAATGGATTTTGACCCTTAAAAATCTAATGGAAGTGCCTCAAATTTCAATTTTAGTAATGCAGTCTAAAAATAGTAAGTTTCTACAAATAGTAATTCCTCAATTTCTATATTATTTTAAATCATGGAAGTTAAACCAATTGATCTACCTCGAGATTGGTGACCTTGCACATCCTTCCCCTGATTTAAAAATATGTATAAATGAAGATGTAACCCAAAATGGAAATCATACATCTCTTCCTAGAGATAAACATATAGTTGTATTGTGATCTTGAGTAATAAAACATCTCTTCTCAAAGAATTCATTATTTTTGTGCTATTTTTGTGTTCTTGAAATATTTGTCAACCAGAGCTTTTAAGTTTTAGATCAGTGGTATCAGAGTAGTTTGTCTTGAGAGTGTATGATCCCAAGGATGAGGTCAGGTTACAAAAAGCTTGGATAGAAAACAATAGAGCTTCCAAAATATCCACATATACACTCCAAATGAATTCAAATGGCAGATGACACTGAGACATTTGATCCTTTCAAGGAAATGGTGAATGAAGCCCTCCAATGGCAACAAGCATAGATGCTGCAACAATTTTCCCAAATTCTCTAATAACTCTCAATGGGAAATTTGGCTCCTCATCTACACTTCCTAGCTCCTCATCCATGGACCATCCTTTTAGTGCCCCAAAACCCTTCAAGGTTTAGGTAAATTTTGATATTCCTACATTTGAAGGCAAAATCAATGATGATGTAGTAGAAAATTGGTTAGATCAATTATCTTCCTACTTCTCTATAAATAGGTCCACTAATGGAGAAAAGATCACTTTTGCTCTTTTGAAAGCATCATTGCCCATGAAAAATTTGTGGGAAATGTACAAAAAGTGGTTCACTATAGAGGACATTGGCCTTGAGGTGGAACCTACCTAGAATGATTTTGTGGAAGTGGTAAAGGAATAATACAATCTCATTAGAGCATATGATGATCTATACATACAGTGGTAAAAACTTTGCCAAGGTAAAGACCAATCTGTTCAAGATTACATAGACATTTTTCATTATTTGTCTGAAAGATTGGGCATCCAAGAAAGTGAGAAACATAAGACTCTCAAATATCATGGTAGAATACAATGGTACATACAAGAGGAAATGGAACTCTTCAATTTAGAAACCCTCGATGAGGCATACAAGTTCATAGTGAAGATTGAGTAGAAGCATGGAAGAAAGATTACAAAGACTCAACACTCAAAATGGAAAAAGTGACAAGGAAGGTCAAACATGAGGCCAAAATTGGAAGCAAAATGAGTTTCAAGATAAGAAACCCTAGAAGGGGAAGGATAGAAAATGGTGTGATTACCACAAAAATAGAAGTCACTCCAAAGAAGAATGTCAAACCATCAAGTCATTACTTTTTGGGTCACAATACTTGGCATCTACTACTCTGTCTCATACACAACTTATAGTTGAAGAGGATGAAATAGAGATTGTAGATGTTGAGCCTGACACCATCATCACTTCATCACAGACCCATCAGGAAAGGCCAGATGATAAGGAAAGATTGTTCCACTCCAAATTATGGGTAAAAGGTAAGCCTCTACATTTCATTCTTGATAGTGGGATTCAAAAGAATTTAATCTCTACTGAAGTTGTGAAAAGTCTAAATGTATCCATGAAGCCTCACCCAAAGCCATACAATATTGGATGGTTGAGCCCAGGGAGAGACCTCTGTGTCACCCATCAGTGTCTTCTTTCATATGCAATAAAACCTTTCCAAAATGAAGTCTTGTGTGATGTGGTCAATCTAGATGTTTGTGATGTAGTCCTTGGTCAGCCATTCATGTATGATCAACATGAAATCTATGAATCACAAACCCAAAGAATTACCCTCACTCTTGGAACATGACGCTATAGGGTACCAAAGGTAACACCTCCCACATCTATCTCCCTAATCAGTACCAACCAATGTAAGAGATTGGTGAAAAAGACAAAGCAATTCATTCTCATGGTGGTCAAACCACAAAAATCTAAGAAGGCCAATTTTGCAGTCTTGACTACACAATCAACACAATAATAAAAGCATATGGGATAAATCATAGGAGAATATGATGACTTATTCAAGTCACCCATATGAGTTTCACTGCATTATTAGGTAAAACATTCTATTGATTTGATCCCAGGGTCACCTTTGCCTAACAGTCCTATGTATCACAAATTAGTTTTGGAGAATGATGAGATAAAAAGACATATTCAAGAATTGATCCAAAAATGTCACATTAGGCTAAGTTCTTTGACAACCCAATTATCTTGGCACCAAATAAAGATGGAACATGGAGGCTTTGCATTAACTATCAAGTCCTAAATAAAATCACTATGAAGAATCATTATCCTCTCCCTAGGATTGATGACCTGTTGGACCAAATCCATGGTGTGAAGTTCTTCACCAAAATTGATCTCAAATATGGCTATCACTAAATTCCCATCGATACCACCAATGTCTAGAAGATTGCATTCAAATATAAGGAGGGGCTCTTTAAATGGTTGGTTATGCCTTTTGGCTTAACTAACACACTTACAACCTTCATGAGGATGATGGATGACATCTTATGACCCTTCACCAACTCATTCATGGTTGTCTACCTAGATGACATACTCATCTATAGCAGAACATGGGAGGAACATTTGCAACATGTTCATAAGGTGCTTCAAACTCTTTAGGAGCACAAGTTGTATGCAAATCTCAACAAATGCACATTCCAGACGACAACAATTTAGTACCTTGGGTACATTGTGAATGAGGAAGGGGTCCATGTTGATTCAAAAAATATTTAGGTTATTTGAGAATGACCTACACCAATGACCCTCATATAACTTCATAACTTCTTGGGTCTTGAAAATTTCTATCATACGTTTGTTCTTTGATTTTCACATGTTACTTGGTCACTAACCCAAGTGACTAAAGGAGGATCTAAAGATAAATTTTAGTGGGGTGAAATACAATAAAGGGCATTTGAGAATTTTTTAGCCCCTATTCTTGCCTTGCCAGATTTGCATCAACCTTTTGAGTTGATGATAGATGCATCTGAATATGCCATGGGAGTTGTCATCTTGTAACATAGCCATCCTATTGCATATCATAGTGAAGCCTTCACTGATATAGTCAAAAAATATCTGACATATGATAAGGAGCTCTATGCCATTGTGCAAGCCCACAAATAATGGAAACACTACATCTTGGGGAAAGAAATGGTCATCCACATTGACCACAGACCATTGGAATTCATCCAAAAATAGAGAAAACTGTGAAATGAGAGGCACCAAAAGTGGGCCACATATATTCAATAATTCCATCTGATAATCAAACACAAAAATGGGAACTCAAATATGACTATAGATTGTCTGAGCCATCCACCAATTACTGTACTCACAATAGTTCTTGACCTGTGTAGACATGAGACTACCACTTGGAGTGCTCTATATGAAGCAAATCCTACCTTTGTTGATCCATATTAGGTGCTTCAAAAAGGTAAACATGTTTCTAATTTCTATTTGAAAGATAATGTCCTTTGTCATATGGGGCACATCTTTGTTCCAACTGTAGAGAAACAAAAGATGATATGGGAATCACATTTCAGTAGGACAGCTGGACACTTTGGTGTAGAAAAGACATTGGTAGCTCTTTAAAAACACTTCTACTAGCCCCATATGTGAAAATATGTGGAAAGGTATCTCAAATATTGCACCCTATGCATGATAGCCAAGCCAACAAATAAGAAGCAAAGATTGTACATGTTATTTCTAGAACCAACCAAGCCTTGGGAATATATCTCAATGGATTTTATCTTAGGTTTTCCCACTTCAAAACATGGCAAGGACTATATTTTTATTGTAGTTGATCATTTTTCAAAAATGGCTATCATGATTGATTGTAAAAAAATATAAATGTTGAAGAAATTACTCAACTATATTTTAGTCATGTATGGCTCCATTTTGGTCTCCCCAAATCCATTGTCTTAGATTGAGATAGCAAGTTTTTTAGCATCTTCTGGTCCACTCAATGGAAGACAATGGATTCTAAGCTAATTAAGTCCATAGCCTTTCATCCATAGACTGATGGTTAAATAGAGGTGGTGAACCGCTTAATTATTCACATGATTTAGATGTATCACTCCAAACATCCATGCACATGGGATGAGGGGCTTCTTTTCATACAATATGGATATAATCAGGCCTTGCATAGCTTGACTAAGCATAGTCCATTCCAAGTATGATTCAAGATCCAAACCATGGCACCAATTGATATATCCATTCCATTCTCTAACATGGAATACACACCTCATAGAAGATCTAAGGCATCAAAAGCAAAAAAGTTCATTAAACAAATGCAACACATCTAGCAACAAGTTCATGACATCTTGGAGAAGATGAATCAAAAGTATAAGCAACACCATAAAAAACATAGGATTACACACCATTTTTTCATGGGTGATAAGGTTTGGTTGTAGATTTAGAAGGAATGACTTATAGGCCCACATATAAAAATTTGGCCTTTGCAATATGGTCCCTACACCATCACCAAAAAATTTGAAAAAAATGCTTTTGAGTTGAACCTACCAGCTTACCTTGGTCTACATCCAATATTCAATGTGGAGCTCCTCAAACCATATCATCCCCCTCTATTAGATACTTTAGTCATAGTAGAACAACTAGACATTAATGAGCTTGATCCATAGAGTTTTGCTCTAGTAGAGGAGGATTAGATTATGGACACTTGGATGAAGACAACAAGAGGACACTCTATTTCAATTTATCAGGTGATCAAAAGGGGCCAGCTTAGACATTGTTGGGTGAATATTTTGTCATCAACTAATTGACGGCAAAATGGGTATATCGACCACAACACAATGAGTTTTATATGGAAAAATGGGTGTGGTGACCATAGCTATAATGAGATAAATCTCTCCTCTCAGTAAGGGAAGGTTCCCTATAAACTATAATATACTAATATAAACTGAAAATAGACTCAGGGGTGAAATCATACCATCCATCTCTCTTTTTTCAGAGATGATGTTCACAAAATAAAGGAGAATTCTTGTGTAATTTCTTAAGGCATTTCTCCTCTTTAAAAAATGATGTTTAGTAAATAATATGAATTCTTCCTGAGTAGTAACTGGATCCATAAGAAACCCCATGAAAGCACAAAGTCTTTCATTGTTTCTCCTACTAGTTTACGATGAAGTAACACAGTAGTATGAAGTGCAACACAAAGTCTCCACCAAAAACTACAACAAAGTGAAAGATTACGAAGGATAAGGGGAGCTCAAAGTCTCTCCAATATCCTTTACACTAAAACACAAAACACACAGACTAAAGACAATTATGGCAGCACGAAGTCTCCCACAGTCAGCTTTATGACATCTTTCAAATTATTTCCACTTGTTATACTTATTTGATTAAATGGACAAGATTGCATTTAGGAAAAAGACATAAGAATGATTTCCTAGATAACACAAGCTATTTCAACACAAAGTCTGAAAGGTCACTTTCTTTCTCATTCACTTGATAAAATATGATCAACAGTTTAAGCTCAAAGTCTCAGGAATGCCTTTCAATTTGGGAAAAGTTTCACTTCTAATACCTAAGAGATCTCCATTATTCAAAATGAGAGATTATAATATATAGCATCCAAAGAAAGACTTGGGTGCTTGTTTTCACGAAATGGCCCATGCTACATTGAATGCATTGGAAATTTTGTGAAGGGGCCATGCTGGAATAGGTTATCAACCTTAACTTTGGCATTCTAAATCATCTCAAATATCTCCTCCAAAGCATGGGTTGCCTGGTCTTCTTTATGATGCTTACACGGCTGTCCATTAGCCTTTACTCAATGAAGAAAAACAAGCTGTGCCATTGAATGCTTGTGCTCTCTGAGGTCCACTTGGTGGATTTCTCCACCTACTAGAATAAATCTCCTGCAAATATTTTAGATGTCTCTATAACTTTCCATCTTTCCTTGCTACCTTTTGTCTCTTTTGAGTGATCTAAGTTCTTGGGGCTATCTTCTCACCTTCTGCTAGCTTCTTCAACTCCTTTCTTAGTGGATAGCTGAGTTTGTCTTTAGGTCTACATTATTTAAAAATCAATGGTTATTGCATAATCTTGAATTTGACATTTGTGGGATGTCACTAGTCACTTAAACCACTATGAACCTTGAACCCTTTAAATCTTTTGGATTTCAATGGTTCAAGGTTCAATGGTTCAAAGTTTAATGGTTTGACAGTTCAGCAGTTTAGTAGTTCAATGTTTTGTAAATAGCCACATTCACTTAGTCTTATTTATGAGTTTAAAGTGTCATTGAACCAATTATTTGCACCATTTGGTTGAACCTTTTTCTGGAATCTTCTACTTGAACCATTCACTAAACTTTGAACTTTGAATATTTAAACCCTTTGAATGCATTAAATCTTTGAACTCTTTGAACCTTTGAACTCTTTGAAAGGTGAAGTTTGATGGTTCAATAGTTCAATGGTTAATTCTATATTATTTAACCCCACCATTGAATTCTTTTGATTGAACCTTGGCATTGAACCATCCTTATAATTTTTAAGAAATGTTGTAAGTGTTTTAAACTTCTCCTTGAGAAAGCCCACCTATTGAACCTATGATTTTCTTAGCTGAAAAGGCTTATGTGATTGAATAAACTGAATGCACATAACATTTTGAGAAATAAAGAGACCATTTTGGCCTGTAGGACCAAAATGGTCAACATGTTGTCCATAAAAACAAGTGATAGATTTTAGGAACAACAGTTGGCTCCAGTTGGGGAACTTTCATTGATTGAAATTTGAAGCAATCGAAGGGAGTAGAATCCAGTCTCTAAGTGCCTTCATCTATGCCATTGGGCTATGGATTCATGCCACCAAAAAAAATAAAGGTGCCAAAAACTAAACAAACAACACAAAATAAATAAAGACTATACATATGTACAACTTGACTTATTTGATACTTCAAGGATTGAAGTGCTTCAAATGCCGCCCACTGTGAGGCAGTGAAAATGGTGTTTTGTCTTGATATATCAGCAAAAAACTATTTTCACCCTAGAATCAATGATTGGCAAATGGAATACTCCACTAGGAATTTAATTTTATGTGCATTCCTTTTGGTTCTCTCTTCTTGCCCCACAACAAGACTTGACCTCTAATATGAAAACCATATATCTTTGCTCTTTTGTCAAAGAGTTTCTTTACCTAGTTTTAATGTGCAATAATACAGTCCACTAACATAATTCATTGCTCTTTTATTTTAGTTAAGCACTTGATTTGATTGTTCCCATTAAACACTTGTTAATGGTTGGCATTATCAGGTACACCTGGTCAAAAGACCAGCTCAATAGTGTACTTGTGCCCTTTAAAATCTTTGTGAGGAACCATGAGGGTTACAGAGATGGCCAAGGAATATACTTGATTATTGAATTCTTTCAGCACCATAGAAATACTAAAACCCTCAAAACTTTCAAGACAGTCCCACACCAAATTGTGATAATGTCACAATCTTTCATTCTTGGTTTGATAAAGGTTCCTCACCTGATAAACCACCAGTTCAACATCTCCTCAGGCATGAAGAAGCTTAACATCTTTATCTTAAGAAGCTTTCAATTTGAGCAATAAAGATTCATACTCGGTGGTGTTGTTGGTATTGCTAAATTGTAACTTATACGAATAGGGGAAAATATCTCCTTGCAGAGATATCAAAACAATTCCAGCTCCAAAACTAGTAGAGGAATTTCTGCCATCAAATTTTAAAATCTAGACATCATTAGAATCTTATCTCCTTTTAGACTTTTCTTTATTAGAGGGGGAAGATCCTTTTTCATCTAAATAGTTATCTACCAATCCTTTTGATGTCTTGTCTAAATTTTTTGGATTATCACTTGTAGAACTTTCACATGATGAAATAGAAACATCTTCTGTAGACAGAAAATAGTTACCCATTTCTAAAGATTTAAACAAAATTTGAGCTTCAGGGGCTGATGTTTGGGTGACAATGTATTTTGACTCCTTCTCAAGAAGCATCCTTTGCATGATGACCTTGATAGGTATCCTCACCTCAGACATGTCCATGCTCAATTCTTCATCAACATCCTTGCAAAAATTTCATCCAAGTAGAATGCCATAGGAAGCTGGAATGTCGGCCACCAAGACTATCATTTTAATCCTTTTTTCTAGGAATGCCACGAATGCAAATTAGGCATCTTTGATCTATCCCAAAAGTTCCACTTACTTATTTTCCATGGAGAAACATCTCCCAAAAGTTTTAGTCAGAGTGAGACTAAGAGATTCTACCACCTTGGTGGGCATAACATTGTCAGAGGCTCTAGAGTCTATTATGCAGTTATTCAGCTTATGACCATTTATCAATAGAGAAACATAAAATGGTTCTTTCTTCCTAGGGGCAATAGGAGGAGTAATGAAAAGATTATTTTGGGTATATGTGTTCTTTGGGGGATCATGAGTTACCTTTGAAACATCTTGTCTTGCAGGGATGGTTTTGTTCTTAATGCATTCAACTAGCCTATCCAACTGCTCAGGGTTGGCTTGTAAATATTCAAACACAGACATTTAGATCTTGGTCTTTCTAATATGATCAATTATGTTAAATAACTAAAATTAACTAGAAATAGAGGAAGGAATTCCATCATTTTAGGTTTTATTAGGTGTGGTACTGGTCTGAGAAATTGAAGCAAAAGGTGTAAGGTTGTTTGAGGTACTTACTTTTTTATTGATCACTAGGTCCTTTGACTGGAAAGGTAGAGAAGTCCCATATTTAGAAATTGAAATTGCTGGTCGAGATTCTTTCATTATTTTTCCCTTATCAGCTTGTTAAGTTGACTAGTTTTGGGACCTAGTAAAAATAGCATATGATCCATCAAACATTTCTCTCTTACTTCTAGCTTCATCCTGGTAATTCAAGAAACTAATGTTGGATTCACCAGCTAATTCTTCTTCACCTTCTACAAAGAGATTAGCATCATCTTCTTGGTCCAACTTAGGTTGGAAAGAGAAATCATGTTCAACATCATGATAACCAATTGTTGAGTTAGCTGGTGCTACTTCAATGGCAAGCTTCCCTTGTGGGGGGTGAAGATGATTTAGTTGCCCTTAATTCCTGGTAGCATTGCCTTGATATGACTAGTTGAGAAACATCCTCCTTGGTATATCCCAATAAGAAGGAGGGGTAGACATCCCTTGTGCCATTTTATTTTTTAGAGCTAGCAATTCATTTGCTAGCTTTTACACCATAGGATCAGTGGTGCCTGTATAAAATTTTTTAGAAGATGAAGAAGATTTATTTCTATTAGAATCTATTCTTATCTTTCCTACCAAGATAAGATTATCTTCAGCTTTAGTGGCCAAAATTTGAGCTACAAAAAGATCTATGTGGCCAACCTACTTCAATAAGAAACTCACTTTAGGAAGCTAAGAATTGATGAAGAAGCATTTAAGATTTTATGACGTCAACTGAGCAATTATAGGAATCCTATTCCTTAGCTTGTCAAATTTAGCAATGAAGTCTCACATGGGTTCATGAGGTTCCTTCTTCATTTGTGTAAGCTAGGCTAACAAGGCATGTGCATCTTCTGTAGGTTTGAACCTAGCCTCAAACTTAACCTTGAGAGTATTCCAGTCAGTTATTGTTTATGCTTTTAGATGATAAAAATAGTCTACGGTAGCACCTTGCAACATTTCCACAAAAATTCTGACCATTATATCTTCAAATTCAATTGCTATCACACCACAAGTTATGTATAAAGCTAAAATATGCTCATCAAGATGAACTCTCCCATCACCATAGAACTTGGGAAAATTCTTTCTTGAACTACGGGGTAGTTCATGTAAATGTGGGGTTAGATTCAAAGGGCCAAAAGTGTTACCCCAAGGGCCTTAGACTACCATAATATGATGATTGAAAGGAGGGATAAAAATTATTTTTAGGGTATGTATAGATAAAGCTTTTCTAGCAGAGGAAAGAGAAGCTTTGTCAGGTATTGGGGACCTGATGTCTGTAAGATGAAAACTCTTGGTTCATTGAAGGCAAGATTGTGGAGGAGAAAGGTCAAAATTATTTCACTACACAAACTCAAACATAGGATCAAAAATACCTTGAGTTCTCTGGCTTCATGTATATCATGGATCTACCAAAGTGTAGAATGGAAAAGAACTAGAAATGCTTCAATTTGAAGCTTAAGACTTCAAATTGGACATTCTTTCCTAGCGGAGTCACCAAAAATTATTGGGTGAATATTTTGTCATCAACTAACTGATGGAAAAATGGGTATATCAACCACAACACAATGAGATTTATATGGAAAAATGGGTGTGGTGACCACATCTATAATGAGATAAATCTCTCCTCTCAGTAAGGGAAGGTTCCCTATAAACTCTAATATACTAATATAAACTGAAAATAGACTCAGGGGTGAAATCATAATATCCATCTCTCTTTTTTTAGAGATGATGTTCATAAAACAAAGGATAATTCTTGTGTAATTACTGAAGGTATTTTCTTCTTTCAGAACTAATGTTCAGTAAACAACATGAATTCTTCCTGGGTAGTAACTGGATCCACAAGAAACCTCATGAAAGCACAAAGTCTTTCATTATTTCTCCTACTAATTTAGGATGAAGTAACATAGTAGTATGAAGTGCAACACAAAGTCTCCACCAAAAAATATAACAAAGTGAAAGATTACAAAGAATAAGGGGAGCTCAAAGTCTCTCCAGTATGCTTTACACGAAAACACAAAACATACAAACTAAAGACAATTATGGTAGCACAAATTCTCCCATAGTCAACTTCAGGACATCTTTCAAATTATTTCCACTTGTTCTGCTTATTTGATTAAATGGATAAGACTGCATTTATAAAAAAGACATAAGAATGATTTCCTAGATAACACAAGCTATTTCAACATAAAGTCTGAAAGGTCACTTGCTTTCTCATTCACTTGATAAAATATGATCAACAGTCTGAGCTCAAAGTCTCAGGAATGCCTTTCAATTTGGGTATAGTTTCACTTCTAGTAATCAAGAGATCTCCCTTATTCAAAATGATAGATTACAATATATAACATCAAAAGAAAGACTTGGGCACTTGTTTTCACAAAATGGCCCATGCTACATTGAATGCATTGAATGCATTAAAAATTATATGAAGGGGCCATGCTGGAATAGTTTATCTACCTTAACTTTGGCATTCTAAATAATCTCAAATGTCTCCTCTAAAGCATGGGTTTCTTGGTCTTCTTTGATGCTTACACAGTTGTCCATTCACCTTTATTCAATGAAGAAAAATAGGCTGCACCATTAAATGTTTGCACTCTCTGAGGTCCACCTGGTGGATTTCTCCACCTAATGGAATAACTCTCCTATAGATATTTTGGATGTCTCTATAACTTTCCCTCTTTCCTTGCTATCTTTTGTCTCTTTCTGGTGATTTGATCTCTCAGGGCTATCTTCTCACCTTCTGCTAGCTTATTCAGCTCCTTTCTCAACAAATAGCTGAGTTTGTCTTCAAGTTTGTATTATTTGAAAATCAATAGTTATTCCATAATCCTAAATTTGATGTTTGTGGGGACATCACTAGTCACTTGAACCACTATGAACCTTGAACCCTTTGAACCTTTTAGAGTTCAATGGTTCAAGGTTCAATGGTTCAAAGTTTAACAGTTTGGCAGTTCAGTGGTTTGGTAGTTCAATGTTTTGTAAAGAGCCACATTCACATAGTCTTCTTTATGAGTTCAAGGTGTCATTGAACCAATTGTTTGCACCATTTGGTTGAACCTTTTTCTAGAATCTTCTGCTTAAACCATTCGCTGAACTTTGAACTTTGAATCTTTAAAACCTTTGAATGCATTGAACCTTTAAACTATTTAAACCTTTAAACTCTTTGAAAGGCAAATTTTGATGGTTAAATGGTTCAATGGTTCATTCCATATTATTTAACCCCACCATTGAATGCTTTTGATTGAACCTTAGCATTGAACCATCCTTATAATTTTTAGGAAATGCCTTAAGTGTTTTGAACTTCCCCTTAAGAAATCTTGCCTATTGAACCTATGATTTCCTTAGCTGAAAAGGCTTATGTGATTGAATAACTTGAGTGCTAAAAACATTTTTAGAAATAAAGAGACCATTTTGGCCTATAAGACTGAAATGGTTGACATGTTGTCTACAAAAACAAGTGATGGATTTTGGGAACAACAGACACCAAGGTGAGTGGCTCACAGAGAATCAAATCAAGACACAACTACCACACCTGATGAGGAACATTGATGAAATGGGGACCATTGCTTCTCAAGGAGGGAGGAATGATCTGAGTAATAATTTAGATGACAATTTGGGTGATAGTTCCACCCCAATTGATGATGGACCTTCTGGGAGCCATAACTTTTGCACCGTAGCTCTAATTGACTCACCATTTGAACCGTTGAAAAGATAAGAATGAGGAGAATATGGTGATATAGAATAAATCTCTACTTAATGGATTTTAACCCCCTAAAACTCAATGGAAGTGACCTAAACTTTAATTTTAGTAGTGCAGTCTAAAAATAGTAAGTTTTTAAAAATAGTAATCCTTTGAATTTTGTATTGTTTTAAATCATGAAAGTCAAGCCAATTGATCTCCATCAAGATTGGTGACCTTCCACACCCTCCCCATACTTTAAAAATGTGTATAACTAAAGATTTAACCTAAAATGGAAATTAGACATCTCTTCCCAGAGATAAGCATATAGTTATATTGCAATCTTGAGTAATAAAACATCTCTTCTCAGAAATTACATTGTTACTATGTTATTTTTGTGTTCTTGAAATATTTGTTAACCAAAAGTTTTATGTTTTGGATCAAGTCCCCCTGTGGGTTTGGTAATGGGAATGATGTTAGAAACCCATTTTGGATAATTAATGGGTTGGATGAAGTTAATGGACAAGAGACACTAAAGCTCTTCTTTGACCAAAAGGGTGATACAAGGATGTATCCTATGAAGCTTTTATTATACTGGCTTAACCTCAAGATGGGTGACAATGCTGTGGAGGGAAATAATAGAGTCAATTCTAGGAATATCTTAATAATACCAAGTAAATGCTATGATATGGTCATAAAATAAAGGCAATCTTATTGCTTCATAGAATTTAATGATTGGCTGATTTTGATGATATAGGGGTTATCCTAAGCACCCAAGTTGACATCGATATTAGACTCATTCAGCATGGTTTGGTTCTTAGGAGGAAGGGATTATGAATATAATAATCCCCCACACCAAGGTACGTGAGAATGGAATCATCATCCTAATGTTGGATAGTGTTGATGGTAGGAAAATCTCACTCTATAAATTTAGGATGGATGAGAGGAAGGGTCTTAGTTTGGTTACCTTTTTGATAGGTCAGGGGGCCCAAACTAATAGTATTGATAAAAAAAATAGATGGGATGATATCAAAGTCTTTATATTTTTAGGGAAATGGGGTTGGTGAAGATTGAACATCCTCTGTGATGGTGGTGATGGGTTTTGATGAGGTGGTTTCTTCTAGTGGTATGAACCCAAGGCCGAATAACTCATAAGGTCATTGAGTTTTGATTATGGGTAGCTCATAAGGTCCTTATTCATAAAGTTTAAGGCCAAACCCCTTCTAAGCACACCTATAAAGGTAAACTTTGGCAAAGGCTATGATCCATACATCCCTTCTTAGGGATAGTGATACACTTCTGCAACATGTCCAACCGAGTTCTGCCTCAGGTACTTCAGTCCCTAGGCCATATAGTGGTCTAAAAGAGGACCTAGATCACTCCAAATATTTTGGCACGATGGGTAGTCCTTATATTAGTATCAGAGCTAGGTCTTGAGCTTGAGTCCCACAGAAGCTGGTGGGCATGATCCATACATCCCTTCTCAGGGATAGCGATACACTACTACCACAGGCCCAATTGGGTTCCACCTCGGGTGCTTCAGTCCCTGGGCCATATAATGGTATGAAAGAGGACCCAAATCACTCTAAACCTTTTGGCATGATGGCTAGTCCTTCTATTGGTATCAAATTTAGGTCTCAAGGTTGAGTCCCATGGAAGGGTGGGCATGATCCATACATCCCTTCTTAGGGATAGTGATACACTATTGCCACATGTTCGACTGGGTTCCACCTTAGGTGCTTCAATCCCTAAGCCATATAGTCATCTAAAAGAGGGCCCAAATCACTCCAAAGATTTTAGGGTGATAGCCAATCCTTTTATTAGTATCAAATCTAGGTCTCAAGGTTGAGTCTCATGGAAGATGGTGGGCATGATCCATACATCCCTTCTAAGGGATAAGGATACACTACTGCCACATGTCTAACTAGGTTCCACCTCAAGTGCTTCAGTCCCTAGGCCATATAGTGGTTTGGAAGAGGACCCAAATCACTCCAAATCTTTTGGCATGATAGCCAGTCATTTTATTGGTATCAGAGCTAGGTCTCGAGGTTGAGTCTTATGGAAGCTAGTGGGCATGATCCATACATCCCTTCTTAGGGATAGTGATACACTACTACCATATGTCTAACCAGGTTCTACCTTGGGTGCTTTAGTCCCTAGGCCATAAAATGGTCTAGAAGAGGACCCAAATCACTCCAAAGCTTTTGGTATGATGGCTAATCCTTTTATTAGTATCAGAGCTAGGTCTCAAGGTTGAGTCCCATGGAAGTTGGTGGGCATGATCCATACATCCCTTCTCAGGGATAGTGATACACTACTACCACATGTCTGACTGGGTTCTACCTCAAGTGCTTCAGTCCTTGGGCCATATAGTGGTCTAGAAGAGGACCTAGATCACTTTGGAGCTTTTGGCATGATGGCCAATCCTTCTATTGGTATCAGAGTTAGGTCTCAAGGTTGAGTCCCATAAAAGCTAGTGGGCATGATCCATACATCCCTTCTCAGGGATAGTGATACACTACTACCATGTATCTAACCAAGTTTTGCCTCAGGTGCTTCAGTCGTTGGGCCATATAATGGTCTAGAAGAGGACCCAGATCACTGTAGAGCTTTTGGTGTGATAGCTAGTCCTTATATTGTATCAGAGCTAGGTCTTGAGCTTGAGTATTGTAGAAGTTGGTGGGCATTATCCATACATCCCTTCTTAAGGATAGCAATACACTACTACCACATGTCTGACCAAGTTTTGCCTCAGGTGCTTTAGTCCCATGGCCATATAGTGGTCTGGAAAAGGACCTAGATCACTCTAGAGATTTTAGTGTGATAGATAGTCCTTCTATTTAATAAAAGGACTGGTTATCATGCCAAAAGCTCTAGAGTGATTTGGGTCCTCTTCTAGACCATTATATGGCCCAAGGACTGAATCACTTGGGGTGAAACCTGGTCAGACATGTGGCAGTAGTGTCTCGCTATCCCTAAGAAGGGATGTATGGATCATGCCCAATAGCTTCCATGGGACTCAACCTTGAAACCTAGCTCTGATACCAATAGAAGGACTGGTCATCATGCCAAAATCTCTAGAGTGATCTGGGTCCTCTTTCAAACCACTATATAGCCCAGGGACTGAAGCACCTAAGGTAGAACCCAATCAGACACATGGAAATAGTGTATCATTATCCTTGAGAAGGGATGTATGGATCATGCCCACCAAATTCCATAAGACTCAACCTTGAGACTTAGCTCTGATACCAATATAAGGACTAGCCATCATGCTAAAAGCTCTAGAGTGATCTAGGTCCTCTTCTAGACCACTATATGGTGTAGGGATTAAAGGAATTGGGGTGAAACTTGGTCAAACACATGGCAATAGTGTATCACTATCCTTGAGAATGGATGTATGGATCATGCCCACCAGCTTCCATGGGACTTAACCTCGAGACCTAGATATGATACTAATAGAAGGACTAGCTATCATGCCAAAAGCTTTGGAGTGATCTGGGTCCTCTTCCAGACCACTATATGGCCTAGGGACTAAAGCACCTAAGGTGGAACCTGATTAGACATGTGGTAGAAGTGTATCGTTATCCTTGAGGAGGGATGTATGGATCATGCCCACCAGCTTTTGTGGGACTCAACCTCAAGACCTAGCTCTGATATCGATAGAAGGACTGGCCATCACATTAAAAGCTCTGAAGTGATTTGGGTCCTCTTTTAGACCACTATATGGCCCAAGGATTTAAGAACCTAAGGTAGAACCTGGTCAGACACTTGGCAATAGTGTATCACTATCCCTAAGAAGGGATGTATGGATCATGCCCACCAGCTTCCACAAGACTCAACCTCAAGACCTAGCTCTGATACCAATAGAAGGACTAGCCATCATGCTAAGAGATTTAGAGTGATCTGGGTCATTTTCCAGACCACTATATGGCCTAGGGAATGAATCACGTGAGGTGGAACCTGATCAGACATGTGGCAGTAGTGTATCACTATCCCTGAGAAGGGATGTATGGATCATGCCCACTAGCTTTTGCAAGACTCAACCTTGAGACCTAGCTCTAATACCAGTAGAAGGACTAGCCATCATGCCAAAAGCTTTGAAGTGATCTGGGTCCTCTTCCAAACCACTATATAACCTAGGTAATAAACCACCTAAGGTGGAACCTAATCAGACACATGGCATCAGTGTATCGCTATCCTTGAGAATGGATGTATGGATCATGCCCATCAGCTTTAATGGGACTCAACCTTGAGACATAGCTCTAATACCAATAGAAGGACTGACCATCATGCTAAAAGCTTTGGAGTGATTTGGGTCCTCTTCCAGACCACTATATGGCATAGGGATTAAAGCACCTAAAGTAGAACCCAGTCAGACATGTGGTAGTAGTGTATCGCTATCCTTGAGAAGGGATGTATGGATCATGCCCACTAGCTTTCATGGGACTTGACCTTGAGACCTAGCTTTGATACTAATAGAAGGACTAGCCATCATGCCAAAAGCTTTGGAGTGATTTGGGTCCTCTTCTAGACCACTATATGGCCTAGGGACTAAAGCACCCGAGGTGGAACCTAGTCAGACATGTGGTAATAATGTATCGCTATCCCTGAGAAGGGATGTATGGATCATGCCCACCAACTTTTATAGGATGCAACCTCGAGACCTAGCTCTAATACCAATAAAAGGACTATCCATCACGTCAAAATCTCTAGAGTAATCTAGGTCCTCTTCTAGACCACTATATGGCCTAGGGATTGAAGCACTTGAGGTAGAACCCAGTCAGACATGTGGCAATAGTGTATCACTATCCCTAAGAAGGGATGTATGGATCATGCCCACCAGCTTCTATGGGACTCAACCTTGAGACCTAGCTCTGATACCGATAGAAGGATTGGCCATCACGCCGAAAGCTCTAGAGTGATTTGGGTCCTCTTTTAGACCTCTATATGGCCTAGGGACTAAAGCACCCGAGGTGGAACCTAGTCAAACACATGGTAGTAGTGTATTGTTATCTCTAAGAAGGTATGTATGGATCAAGCTAGTTTGTTTAGATAAGAGAAGTCAGAGGTGAATGGCTATATGGATGAGGTAGTGGCAGGAGTGACAAGTGGGTGATCAAGCCCTCCATAGATTAAATTTATTTGATTGTTGGGAAGCCTTAAAATAATGATGGTTTCAATTTTGGGATCATAAAAAGGGTCATATTTAGGGTTACCATACTCTTACAGAGTAGGGAAAACATCCAAGGCTAAAAGGTGATATTTCCCAAGGGAGAGACATTGAAACATAGATATTAAAGGGTCCTTTACAAGAATCTAAGAGGAAGGGATAGATGAGATAGTTAAAGCTTCATCAATAGTATGGGTAGAAGTACTATGCAATTTGGTTGGTGGTGAGGTAGTGTTGTTAGTAGTTGATTGTGAAGTAGATGAGTGAGGAATAAGAACATCATTAGGTTGATATGTCATATTACAAGAGGAAAAAAGACTGAGGTCAGCTTTGATGGTAACAACTTGATCTTCATGCTCATTGATGTAAGGTGGAAGGGACACAACTCATGGCATGGATCCAAGGGAATCTAAGCAACACATTGTATTATACCTCACCCTTTATAATGTAAAATAATTTGGGAATGGTTTGAGGTCCTAAGAAGATATAGAGGACCAACATCCCTAAGGTAATGGTCATGGTATCATTGAAGGAGTGAAGAATCACTATGCTTTCTAACATGATGTTATTGGGTAGATGAAGTTGGTCATAAGTGTGGGAGGAGATAATATTGATGCTAGCTCCTCCATCAACCATCACTCTTTTGATGCAAGTTTGATTGATGTACATGGTGATGAAGAGGGGAGGATCAAGATCCTTAGAATGAACAAAAGGTATTTCAAAATCTTAGAAGGTGACAAAGGAAAAAAGTTGGAGGGTTCTAATAAAGGGTACAAGAGGTTGAGGGTCATTTCGTTGAACTTCTATAGATTATAGAGCCTCTGTTAGTGCCTGATGATTATGGGTTGAGGTGTTAATTAGTTCATAAAGGATCATATTCACCAGTGTCTAGTGAAGTTATTTAAACACAATATGTTGGATGGATTTAGAAGGGTTAGAGGGAGAGGCTCCCAAAATTGATACTTTAGGCCTTAGTGGTGGCATAGGTGAAGGTGTAGGTGTTTGGGTTTGGCTAAAAGGTTGAAGGATTAAAGGGTATGTCTAGGGAATGTAGAATTTGGATTTTCCATAGTCCTTCTAATGGGCCCATGATTGGGAAACCATATGAATAGTGTGTATGGGGGGATTTATTGGGTTTGATGGTTTCTTTGATTCCTCACTCTTGGGTGAGAGTAGGGGAGTAGGTGAATGTCGAATAATTTGTGTTAATGGTTGGATTGGTAATGAGGGTAGAAGAGGTTCATCTAAAAATAGATCATCCTAATCATATAGGCTATAAATGAGTTCTTGGAGATCTTTTTATTTCTTCATTTCATGTCCCAATTTCCTATGGTATGTAAAGATCAAGTTATCATTGAACCAAAAGGGTTTGGTATTGGAAGGGTAAAATGGTTTGATAGGTGTTAAGCTAATGGAAGAAGTTTTCAACAAGCTTTGTAGGATGGTTGAATAATATTCATTCAAAGGTGTTGGAGGTGATGGGTTTATAGTTTTAGGGATGGGAGCCTTCTTAGACATAGTTTTCACATTAGTAGTTGTAGGTGGTGAAATGGTTTTAGTTGGTGGTTGGGATTACTTCGTTATGGTTGATTTTGGGATAAACAATTTGAAATTGGAAGATCTAGATGATGATAGGTGGGAAAGTAGAGGTATATAGGTTGGTTAAGAATGAAGTATAACTATATGGTTTGGTAGGTGTAGGTAGAGAAAAGGGGGATGGTTAACTAGAGGAAGAATAGGTAACTGGGATAGTAGAAGGATGGGATCCTAAGATAGAGGGTAAGTGTGAAGGAGGTGGTCTCATTCTTAATGGGTTTGGTTGGGGATTTATTTGGTGGACTAAATGGGATTAAGTCCAACTTCAAAGTAGGGTGAGTTCAACTAGGTGTGGGAATAATTCCTAGATTCTTGATGGGTTTGGTGAGATAGGCATAAGGAGATTTGACAATTTTAGATGGATGTATTTAAAATGGTTCAACTATGGTTTTGGAGGAAAAGATTTTTGATAGATATGTAGTAATGGGTTTAAGGGTGGATTCAGGTGAGGTTGAGGATTCAAATTTTTTTTGGTAAGGGAGCCGTAGATGATGCCAAAAGGTGGATCTATCAAAGTTTAGTTTTGAGGTGAACTCTAAACTTTGGACTAGTATATAAAAGGCTTGTAGATGGGTTTGGTTCCTTGGTCATTAGTTTCAAAGATTAAGCCCCTAAGTGGTAGGGAGAGAGTGGATCCTTCATCTTTGTTTTTGAGGGAAGGTTCCAAAATTGGTGGTTGGGTGGATAAGGTTATCTCTTCTTTTGGTATGGTTTCCAAAGGGAGAATGGATAAATTCATGATGGGGGAGGTAGGTATGGTGTCCTAAAGTTAAGGAATAGACATGGTTGCTTCCTTTGTTTGGGTGTCCAAAGGAATAGAGGGAAGTTATACAACTTTAATGAGTGGAGTGGAGGAAGAATAGATGGCTAAAGTAAGGGTTGTATCCTTTGGTGTTTCTATCAAAGGGGAGGTGGTTAAAGATAAGGTTTCATGAAGTGAGGAGAGAGGGGTGATTTATTCCCTTATTTAGTAATCTAAAGGAATGGAAGGTGAGTCCACTAATTTCATGAGTGAAATGGATGAAGAAGTGGTTTTCATAGTAGTTTCTTCAACAATGGGATTACTAATAATAGTGTTGATTTTATGTGCCTCATGAGAGTGAGATGATTCTAGATTATTGTCATGGTGATGGGTAGAAGGGGCATGATTGGGAAAAGGTTTGCAAAAGATGTCAAGGGATTAATTAGGAGGTACATTGGGATTATCAAATTTAATTTCTCCACTATAAATTAAGATTTGGACCAAACTTTTAAAAGTGTTACATCTATTGATGTCATGTCTAATAACTTAGTGAAAGGCACAATGGTCATTCTCATTGTACCAACCAAGCATGGGGAGAGAAGCATCAACTTTTTGGGGTGGTTTGATAGGTGGAAGTTAGATGAGGTTAGCTTTAAGAAAATTTTCCAAAATTTAAGCATAAGACTCCCCTATGGGAGTATATTATTTTGGAGGAGCTCAATTTTGATTTTAGTTTAATGATAAAAAGAGTTGGAAGAATTGGTTTGATGGGGTTAGTTGACATTTGATGGTGGAGAAATTTTTAGGACCACTGAGTTTATGGATGCTTTTGTCTTGGTACTGGGATGGATGGATTGGTTAGTGTTTTTGGTAGAGGGAGGGTCATTAGACTTAAATATATAATTCTTGTTCTATAGTTTTAATTTCCCTTCATCAATGGCTCAGTTTTCAAGTTTATGTGCCATGGTGAATGCCTCATCAAAAGTTTTGAAAGTTTGAAATTGTAGTGTGGGGGAAATATGTTTGACACAACCCTAAGAGAAAAGTTCAATCAACTCAAGTTAGGGTAAGGAGAAATAAATTTGGTCAATGAGACCTCTCCATCTAGATATGAAATCAAAAATTGATTCATCATAAAATTGCCTAATAGAATAAAGGTCAATAATAGAAAAACATTTAAATATATTTTTTGAGAAGTTATCTATAAATATTTGGGCTAGTTGGGAGACTGAAAAGATGGAGTGCTTGGTGAGATCACTATACCAATCAAGGGCTAGTCTTGATAAAGACATGAGGAAGGTATGAAGGAAGAGAGAATCCTCATATGCTATCAAATAATAAGAATGATCAAATGCTCTCAAATGTTGTTGGGGATCCTTCTTACCTTGGAATTTGGAAAACTTGGGTAACTCCCATTGATGAAGATAAGCATGGATAGTAATGGATGGATGGATGGATACATTATATATTTGATCATAAGATAAAAGGTCATGAGACCTAGAGATATATGACTCTAGGTTGGTCATTTTATCAATTAACATTTGGACCAAATCTATTTGAGTTTGAGAAGTTATATAGTTAGGTGGTAAGCTTTGTTAAGGCTAGGTGGTATCAATGTATGGATAAGTGATAGAGGGTGCTAAATAAGCCCCATATTGTTATGTGGCTATAGGGGGTTGGGATAATTCCCCATAAGGATTGATTGGCATAAATGGTTGGGTGGAAGGTGCTATGTATCCTTGTAGGTTAGAAAGATATGGGTAAGATGTCATGGGTACTTATTGGGTGGATGATATGGGTTGGGTTAGAGGTATGTTTGGGTTGGTGGATGGTGGAATGGACATAGATTAGGTTGGGGGTATGAAAGTACTAGTTGGTTATTAGTGGGTGGTAACTCTAGTGCTAATAAGTGGGAGGGTTTGAGGTATGGAAAGTACCAAACTCTGAAGTGGGGAAGAAGTTGGTGGGTTGGTCAAATTAAGGGGAATGGTAGAAGTGGGTGTAGAATATACCCCCTTGGTAGAAGGAGAATAAGTGATAAGAGGTAAAGTTTATCAAATGTTGGAGGTATTAGTTGGCATAGTAGGTGTTTGGTTACTGGTTGGGATGTTGGATGGAGTTTGGGGAGTTGTAGTAGGTTGGATATTAGAAGAATAAGAGGCCTAGGTGAGTATGGGTTGGGTTGAGGTAGCACCCACTAGAAGATGGAAAGGCATACCATAGGGAGGATTCATAGGAGGAACCAAATCAAAAGGGGTATAGTTCGATAAGGTGTTTAGGTAATGTTGAAGAGCCATGAGGTTGTTATCAAGGAAGGCCAAAAAATCTAGATCACCTTCAACAATAATTAGAGGCCTAGTAGGAGGGGGAGAAAAATGAGGGGAACCCTTAGCATTAGAAGTATACTCCATGGAGGAATAAGAAGAAGGTGGTTTTTGGTTGGTTTGATTCCTCAATTACTATATAGTAAAGACCATGAGAGGAAATATGAGATAAAATGATGAAACTCACATCTCAAACAAAAAACAAGCAAAAGAAAATAACTCAAATAAATCAAACATCCACTAAAGTGCATTTAAAAGCCTAGGGCTATTTTTAAATCACTTTTTGATTAAGAATTAGAAAGTATGAATAGGAAATTTAGTTTGTAGATCAATTACTAAAGAGGAAATCTAAGTTTAGTTTCAAGTTATGTTTAGGTGCTCAAGAGAGAGAATTTGTATTAATATTCAATACATGGTTTGGTATTGGGGCCTACCCCCTCACTTCACACACCAAAATGATAAGGGTGTCATGTGTTTAGCCAAAATATACCAAATCTCAGTGTTTATACTTGACCAGAGAGTTGAGTTGGTTCTCCCCTTGGTAATGACCTCCAAGTGGGATTGCCAAGAAAGGGTAAGGTTTACCACTAGGTGATGAAATCATAGTCAGGCCTTATCTCAAGTCTATTTTTATGTGTTGATTAATTATGTGGGTTGGATAAGTGTGTGATAATAAGAGTGAAATAAAAAATTAATTAATTTGATTTAAAGTTACTAGATGAACTAAAACAAGTAAGGAATAAATGTATGTAAAAGGTTTATTTTAATCCCAAAATAAATTTTAGATTTTATTTGATGAGCATACAATAAAGGAAGAAAAAGGTATGTTATGTCCCACTAGGTGTGCTAAAAAAATTTAGACTAATTTTTGCTCATTTCTTAATTTGGAAGCAAGTAATGAAACTAGTAAAAGGGGTGTGTAGATGAATACTTGATAAAGTACACACATGATCCAGATGATGGTGAGAACTCCTCTTTGTCTTGGAAAGAATAACCTAAAAATAAGAAAGACACTATAAAAAAGGGTTGTTAGATGGGTGGTTGAGTGGATTACCTATCGTGAGCTAGATCTGAGAAGCATATGATAGTTAGGAAGCTGTCAATCTATTATTTATAACAATTAAGTTGATATAAATGAAAATAAAGAATACTTGCATTCAATAACTAGAAAGTAAATGCCTATAAGATGAGATGAAATTAAATTTATTGTTAAATAAAATGACTAAATATAGCAAAATTGAGTCAATAATCATACAAAGATAGTTGGGATTAGGTTCAAAAATTTAGAAAAGTCTCTATGAATAGGTAAGAACACAAAAAACAAGGTTTGGTTTGGGTCAAGGGGGTAAAAATAACTTGCTATGATATTTTTCCATAGTGACCATTGATGATTGGGTGAACCGTTGGTGGTTGGGTGAATCATTGATCATTGGGTGACCATCGATAGTTGATGTGATCATCAACAGTTAATCTAACC
Organism: Torreya grandis; assembly: GCA_037957365.1. Classification (NCBI taxonomy): domain Eukaryota; kingdom Viridiplantae; phylum Streptophyta; class Pinopsida; order Cupressales; family Taxaceae; genus Torreya; species Torreya grandis. The sequence continues at coordinate 3,974,842 of JARHVA010000642.1, read as the reverse complement.
ATCAATGATTACCTATGTGATTCTAAAAATGATCAAGAAAAGGATTATAGATTAGGTAATTAGGAAAACAAAGTTATATTATAGATTTAGCAGATGGAAAATAAGATAAATATAGGTATGGATAGGGTACAGAGGTTAGAAATGAAATATATCAAATAAAACAAGCATGAGATACTTGTAACTTGATGGTAAAAGGTTGAAGCAATTTGGCTAGAGTGATGATACTTTGGCCTTTGAAAGTGATTCTAATAGAGGTTCAAGTCTTTATTGATGCTTCTTGTTTGCTAAAAAGATGATATATACCTATATGTAAGATAGCTTGGATGCAGATTACTAGATTTTTGGATCCATTTCTCCTCTTACTTCTCTCCTTTTATAGGATGAAGTTACTAATTGTGTAGGAGGAAGTTATTAATTATTATGGAGGATAAAGTTACCATTTACAATGCTTTAAATCTAGTTTTTATCACAAAATATAAGTTACTAAATGTGCCATGCTTGTCTTGTATAGGTGGTGATGATTTTGAAGCAATCTTGGAAGACTTGAACATTGATGATCAGGCTAACCATTGATGATCAGGCTAACCATCAATGGTTAGGCTAACCATCGATGGTCAAGGTTTTAGAGGAAAATGGGTTAAAAGGGGTGAATTAAAAATTTAAGTTAGAGGATCTAGGCTATGGGGTTCAATTTAGTAAATTAATAAATGGGCTAAGTCAACCAAGTGATCAACTAGCTTCAGGGTCGGGTAGGGGTTCAAGTCATTTCAACATCTAAAATTGTGTAGTTTTTGGGTGTCTACATAAGGTTAGAGTGCTTACTGACTTCAATGTTGAAGTCATCCTTCATTTTTTGTCCTTGAAAAAATTCATCTACTTAAAAATTCCATAAGATCAACTCAAGAAATTTCTAGGGACATGCCTAATCAAGATTATGTCAGACTACCTATTAGATACTAATAGGTACCCCAGATTGAGCCCACACCTAGACTGGGTTGTGTTCCCACTTGATGGTAGTTGAGGTAAATATTTATGAATTTGAATGAGATTACATCAAATACACCTACATTGACTAGGTTGATAATCCTATGAAGGAATGGATTGCTACATCTGAGTCTAACAAAAATAACATAGGAAAATGAGTGGTTACAAATGAGAATGCTCTACAAGATTTTTGCAATGATGAACAAGGTAGTTATATATATTATAAGGGAGGCTAGGAAAGCCTTCACTCCATTTGACCTAATCTCTTTTCAAAAATAGGGGATGAGAATGTATTGGTAGGCCCTTCTTCTCAAGGTCCTTTTCCATATGTATCTACTCAAGGAACATGAGATGTCTAGATACAAATTGATGATAGGATAAACACCTTCTCTGGCAAGCTGGAGAAGTTGATCGAAGGTGGTGGATTGGGGGATATTAAAGACATCATTAATTATGTGAAGTAGAATAATATGAGATGACTTTTGGATAAAGTCAAATGTTACCCTTCCAAGCTGACCCTAAGAAATAACCAGTTGGGGAATGAAAGTGATAAAATCTCCTTAGAGGGGCATGCTTTGAATGGATTGGATGGTGGCTATGATAGGGAAGGTACTTCCAGTAGGGCACTGGACCCATATCTATGATCTTACCACATGTGGGTGGTCTTTGTTTATTATGGTGTCTTTTTTCTATTAAACTAATGGTTTTGATGTTGCTTTTTCATCCGCTGCCTATTTGGCACCATTCTTGATATTGTTGGTGTTGTTTCATCAGCTACCTAGTTGGCATCATTTTTTTTGATACTACTCTTTTCCTTTTTACTGGGCTATCTAGTGGGAGCCATTTTATATTGACCTTTGATTACTATGACTACTAGTGGGGAATGCCCCACTACTAATTTTTGTTCTACTAGATACTATGTATATGTTTTGGCATCTATGATCCATATATTAGTAATCATCCTTCAATATAAAAAAAAATTAACAAAACATATTACTAAAATCATTTATTATTTGAATGTTTCCAAACCCTAACCATATATGTTTCTAGGGTTTTTATCATTATTTTTATTGTTTATAATTATTGTCCTAGGGTTTTTAGATCTGATAAAGTCTTTATTTTTATAAATATTTCAATTTTTTATTTCTTATTTTATGTGATCTAATAAAACTATTTATACCTTTCTTAGAAGAAGCTTTAGATTAAGTGGTATTCCAATTGAACATACTTATATTTCTCTTGATAAAGTGCATAACAAGGGTAAAAATAAGGCTATATTAGGACCTTCATATGTTAATGAGCAAAGTGATAACGTAGATGTCCATAACACTAATTCATAGCACAATCAGTATGATCAGAATGACCCTAGTCCTCAGGTTGTACACCAAGATATAATCCCACCTATAGGTAATGAACAAATAGACTTTAAAAAAGTGGAATTTATTAATATTTTCTCAAAAGAATCCATGAAAAAACTCTTGAATATCTTATAATTTTCCAAAAAAAATTACAAGCATATCACAATCATTTGAAACTTCTAATCCTATGGGTTCCATAAATAAAATTTTTGTACCATCATTTAATATGAGGGAAACCCAAGGGCTTCAAGAAATTAATATGTTGATTCCTGCTCTATCATTGGGAACACTACCTTTGGTTATCATGTATTATTCTTCTCCTAATACAAAATCCCTTATACATGAGATTTAATCTCTACAAACTAAGATGTTACATTTTGAGCAAGGTACTTAAAAATATAATCAAGATTTTGATTCAAATAGTTTAATGCACACTCAATTGGCACAAATCATAGCAATATATCATCTACCTATAATTTTTGTATTACCCAAGATTACACTATATGATGGAAAGGGTGACCCTAAAAAACATTTAAGATAATTCCACATAACATGTTTGGACTATGTATCCAATTATAGGTTACTAACTAAGTTATTTCCAAGAAGTCTAAAATAATATGCTTTACAATGGTTTTATAACTTTCCACATCAATCAAATTTTTATTAGAGGTGATCAAATTTGGGTGATCAGAAATTGGAATGGAGAGGAAGGGCGAGAGTTGTAGCTCGCTGAGAAGCTAGGGCAGCCGTGCCCTAGCTTTGAGATGCCTTGGCTGTTGATGCGTAGAGGTAGAGTAGGACAGGGGCACAAGAAGGAAGTGTAGGGAGGCCATAGTTTTAGAAGAATCTGTGTGAGCAGCTGGAACTAAAATAGCATAAGGGGGAGAGAAGCAAAAGGAGGTGTTACAATGGAATAGATGGAAAAAAATAAACTGAAGGGAGATAGAAGTTTTAGAGATGTGGTAGGCAAAGGATCTCAAGGAAAGGAAGCTAGACTAAAGGAGGTATCAGAAGCCATTTAGTTTACAGGGGTGTAGGGTAGTGGCTCGATTGGTGGTTCAAGAATTAATAAGGTGAATGGATGCCTGGAATGCTGCAATGAAAGGCCAAAGCTAGTAATTTTGTTTGACATGATAGTGGAAGATGTGGAGTATTAATCTAAACACTCTTTGTATTTCAAATTCTTGGGGATGAAAGTATCTCTCCCTTTCTTGGAGAATTGGGCCAGGAGGGTATGGGAGCTAGTAGGAGAGATGGAAATGATGTTGCTGGCAAACAGCTTTTTTATGGTTACTTTCAATTGTCTCGAGGATAGAAATTGGGTGTTCAAAAGAGGTCCATACTTTTATAACTAGGCTGGTCTCTTCATGAAACCATGGCAAGCTAGTTTTAACCCCATAAAAGAGCTTCCTAATAGAGTTCCAGTGTGGGTACGCCTACCACGAATGCTGATTGAATGCTGTCGAGAGGATGTTCTACTAATGATTGCTTTGCTAATAGGAAAACTGGTGGAAGCATCTTCACAAATGCGTGGGAAGAGAATCGTGACATATGCAAGAATTTGGGTAGAAATTGACTTGAGTAGACTACTGCTTGACGCGGTAGAAATGTGTGTAGGATCATACTCATGGGTAAAGCAATTAGATTATGAGACCTTACCATTTAGATGCCGTCTATGTCACGAGTATGGGCATTTGGTTAGAAGGTGCTTGAAGAATAAAATGGAGGATCAGCAACCATCTCCTGTGCCTCCCTTAAATAGGGTAGTGGCTGAGGATAAAGGTAAGAAGATGGGAAGTGGGGGTGGAAAGGATTCAGAGGGTTTCATGCAAGTGAAATCCAGGGGCAAAAACAAATGACTTAAGAGAACATTTATGGAGCGACAAGGGGAGGACTTCTACAATAGATTTGAGATGCTAGAATAATTGGGATAGCAAGAGGTAATTCTAGGTCTAATTATTGGAGAGGAATGGATGGAGGAATGTGAGGGGGCTGTAAATGTCATGCCACTTTCTCCAAGGAAAATAGCAGAAGAGCCCTTTCTAATGAACTTGGATAGACAGAGGGGAGGGCTGAACTCGGTGGAAGGAATAGAGGAAAGGATACAAGGCACAGAAGCTAGGGAGAAGGCATCACAGGTAGGGGAGGAAAAGGCAGAAAAGCAAGGGAAAGCTCCACTTTGCCTGGGGATTCTTCAAAAAGAAAGCAAGAAGGGAGCTTCAGATAAAAATGTCAAGGTGGGAAGAAGAAAGGATATGGATAGAATCAAGATGATTGGAGAGAATTTAGTTGAATTGGGGTCATTTAGGACCTTAGATGTACATTTTCTGCCTCCCTCGAAATGATTGTGATATCATGGAATGTGAGGGGCCTAAATAGCAGGCCTAGACAAAAAGCTATTCATGAATTAGTCAGAAGTCAACATCTAGATATTCTTTTTCTTCAAGAGACCAAAGTGACATTAGAGTACATGATGGACATTACCTTGAGGATATGGGGACAAGGGTCATGCCAATGCATTGGGGCCCAGGGGACAGCAGGAGGCTTGGTGTGCCTCTAGAATCTAAGTAAGGTTAAATCGGTGGTGTGGATGGAATTTAAGTCAGTATTATCAGTGGTTGCCTTATGTATGGATTCAAGAGAGTATGCACTTATTTTGAATGTCTACACCCCCAATGATATACAAGGTAAGATTTTTGTTTGGAATAACATTAAGCTGGTCTGTAAAGAGTTTCCTTATTTGCCATGGATTGTTGCAAGAGATTTCAATGTGATTCTGGACAGCTCAAAAAAATGGGTGGGAACACTAGATTGGAGCCTTCTTGTCTCCTCAAGGACAAGATTTTGGAATTAAATTTGGTGGACATCAAACTGAGTAATGGCCGATTCACTTGGAATAATAGAAGGCTGGGTAACAGCTACATTACAGAGCGTATATACAAATTTTTGGCATCCTATTTTTTGGGTCGGTGGTAGGTGGATGCTCAGCTTTGAGATTCTAGATTGGCAGAGTTTGGATCACTGGCTAATCAAACTAAACATTTCTTTTGCTATCTTTCAATAGAAGCCTCCATTCAAATTCTAGATTATGTGGCTGTGGGACTAGGAATTGTATGGCCAGATCACTGAATGGTGGAGAGAAGGTCAACTAGGGGTTAGAACAACCATGTATGTGTTTGTTAAACTCTTCTAATTTGTTAAATACCAGCTTTAAAGATGGAATAGGCACATCTTTGGGAACATCTTGTAGGAGAAGAAGAGGGTGCAAGAAGAGTTAAATGCCATTACCAGATTAATTAGGGAGGAGGGCTGAAAGGGTCTTTACTAAAAGAGGAAGCAAGGGCAGTCAAAACCTTGGAGGGCTGGGAATTGAGAGAGGAAATTTTTTAGAAATAGAAATCTAGGATCGACTGGCTACAAGAAGGGGATAGAAACATCGCATTCTTCTTCAATACGGTCAAAGCTAGGTGCCATGGAAATGTTATTAATTTTCTAGTTATGGAAAGAGGTGAGATAGTCTCTTCAACTAGAGAAATCTATGATGAGGTAGAATAGTATTTTAGTGCCTTCTTATAGGAAGAAGAGCTGAGGGATAGGAGGCAGAGGATTTGATCTTATCCTATATTCCCTCCATTGTGACTCAAGACATGAAGGAGAAGTTGAGAAGACCTATTTTGAAGGCAGAACTAAACAAAGTAGTCTTTTTGATGAAGAAAGGTAAGGCTCCAGGACCAGATGGATTTTTGATAGAGTTCTATCAGGAGTTCTAGGAAATTATTAAAGGTGATTTGCTAGCAGTGGTTCAAGAGTCCTAGACCAATAGGTAGATGTTGCAGGCGCTAAATTTTACCTTTCTAGCCCTCATTTCAAAGGGGGAGGGGGCGACTGCTTTAGCCAATTTTGCCCCATATCTCTTTGTATGTCATTTATAAAATTCTTTCAAAGTTGATTGCTGAAAGGTTGAAGAAGTGCTTGAAGGTGCTGATCTCAGAAGAGCAAAGTGGTTTTGTGGAGGGAAAGCAGATCTTGGATGGTATTATGATGGCTATGGAAGTGGTTTATTTGATGTCCAAATCCAAAGAGAAGGCAATGTTCATGAAGTTAGACATGTCCAAGGCTTATGATAGGGTTCGGTGGACCTTCTTGCAAAAGGTGATGGAGGCCTTTGGCTTTGAGAAGGGATGGATTGAGTGGGTCATGAGCTATGTTACCTTGACCTTGTTCTCTATGCTAGTCAATGGGGAACACTCCAACCTTTTTGGGGTAGCTAAGGGATTGTGGCAAGGAGACCCATTATCCCCCTATTTGTTTCTTCTCCTAGCTGAGGGTTTAAGGCAGAGGATCAGAGAATATACCATAAGTGGGGAGATTCAAGGGTGGAAATGGGGTGGTGGCTTACCTATTCTCTCTCACCTACAGTTCATGGATGATGTGGTTATGATGGGAGTGACCTCCATGAGAGAAGTGAATAATGTCCGTAGGTGCCTAAATGCTTACTTAGCAGCCTCTAGGGAGGTTATCAATGAGGAGAAATCTTCCATTTTTTTCTTTAATACACTTCTGGCTATTCAAAGGTGAGTGGCTGATGTTCTCTGGTTTCAAATTGGCAGCCTTCCGGTTATGTATCTGGGAATGCCTGTCACTTCGAGTAGACACTCTAAGGAGTCTTAGATGGGGATTCTAAACAAATTTAGGTTCAAGGTTAACCACTGGACTCATAGGTGGTTATCATTTGTGGACAGGGTTATATTGATCCAATCAGTGGTCCAAGCCCTACCCCTTTATAGATGTATGCTGCAAGTGGTGCCAACTAGTTTCGTGAAGGATCTGGACTCACTGGCAAGATAGTTCTTGTGGCATTGTAATTTATCAGCTACAAAGTGGAGTCTTATTAGATGGGAGGTGGTTTTAGATCAAAGAAACTCAAAGGGTTGGGATTGAGACAATCCATGATGGCTGGTACACCTCTGGTGGCTAAAGCTATATTGGAGATTGTGCATTGAACAGGACTAGGGATGGGTTAAAATTGTGGCACATAAGTATTTTTTGGGGAATAACCATAAGGATTTTCCAAGATTTTGCTTGATGGGAAGTGGTTTAGTGATTTGGGAAATGCTGAAGAAGGGGGCAGATTTAATAAAAAGAGGCTTATTCTAGATTTGCAAAAGTGGCATGGAGGTGCAATTTTGGTATGACTCATGGGACGGATTTCCTCCCATTGTGTTACAGTACCCTCATTTACAAAATCTAGCACAAAGATTCTGTGAGGCCGACTGGTGGAAGGTAAGTGACTTCAAAACTTTTAGACACCAAAATTAGCTTTTGGAAGTAAGATGGAAAAGTCAAGAAGAATGACCAATCAGGGGAACGGAGGTGGAGTGTAAGGAGCTGAAGGAGATTCTACCTAGGCACACCTATTGTGCCCTTGTTGGTGCTGATGAGCTGGCCTAGTCTTGACACCCCAAAGGGAGATACTCTATTTCGGCAAGGTACTAGGAACTTGTAGCACAAAAGTTTGGGGAAGACAGGGAGGTTACTTGGTGGAGACAAACATGGAGTAGCTTTTCATGGCCTAAGTGTAACTATTTTGTATGGATGCTTGCATGGAATCACTACTTAACATGGGACAACATCAGGAAAAGAGGATTTGAGGGACCATCCAGGTGTGTTTTATGTGGTGCTCAGGAGGAGAGCTCGTCCCACATTTTTTTTAGTTGCCAGTATACTAGCCAGCTATGGCATGCTTGGTGGGGCATGTGGGGAGGTAGTTGTATACACACCCCCACACTGGCCAAATTTTGGAAGAAAATTGATAGGCTGCCCCCTGTTGTGTGCTTCCTACAGGAAGTTTGGTTTGTTGGGCTGATCTTTTTGCTCTGGTAGGTTTGGCTGGAGTAAAATAGACACATTTTTAAGGAGGAAAGGATCAAAGTTTACCGTGTTTGGAATTGAATCATCAAGATGATTCAGGAATTTGTTGAAGCCAAAAGTGAGGTAGCATTGCCGATGGATAGAAGGGATGCTAAGTTGGCCGACAGATTAGGAATGAAAGACTTGTCTCCAGGTGCAGCATGTGTTAGGAGTGGAGAAAGAAATCAGAGAGTGCAGAGAGATGGGAGGTGGACGCCTCCTCTTAGAGATTTTTTGAAGATAAATACTAATGGATCTTCTAGAGGCAACCTAGGTCTAGCAGGTATTGGAGGGATAGTGAGGGATGCCTCAAATTTAGTTATTTTTGTGTTTTTGGCTCATAGGGGAGTACAGACGGTTAATAAGATGGAGGGCATGGCAATTTTATTTACTTTACGAAGAGTTTACGAGCTTGGATGGCATAAAGTGATATGTGAGGTAGATTCACTTATTTTGATTAATATGATCTGGGAAAGACAAACTACTGAGGTGAGTGGCAATTATCTTTGATTGTTCAGCAGATTTTGCAGATTAGTATGCTCATGGAGTCAGTGATTTTTGCCCATGTTCCAAGAGAGTGGAACAGGTAGCTGACTACCTAGCTAGGTGGGCTTCAGAAGGGACAGGAGAATGGATGGTGGTGGAGGAAACTTTGTTGATGTCAGAGGTTAAGGAAAATTTGGAGAGAATTTTATATGAGGATAGGTATGGTATAGAAGAGTGATGGAGGTTCTATGTTGGTGTTTGTTGTATTTGCTATTTTTCTAGACTCTGGCTATTTTGGGCCTTGTACTTTGTTTTTTTGAGTATTAATAAAGTTTTTACCCCTATTTTTATAAAAAAAAACTTGCCACATCAATCATTCCATGCATTCAATCCCTTGGCTGATATGTTTCTAGCACATTTTTCAATCAATATTAGTGATAATATTTCATATGCTCTAATTATTCAAATCAAACATAAATCTAATTAGCCTATCATAAAATATGGATTAAGCTACAAGACAATGTTATATATAATATAATTCCTATGGTAGACATAAAATTAAAAGATCTATTTAAGTAAAACTTGCTTCCACCCCTAGATGAGTCCATCATATTCAAGAAGTTTCTCTCATTCATAGATTTGTGTCATACAATTAAAGAAATGGAAGTCAAATTATTGGAAATGAATAAGCTTAAGTATGAAACCAATACAAATTCCAATAAAAATAATTCAAAAAATCCACCATATAAGGGGAGGCCAATTGATAATAAGAATTATTAAAAGGCAATAATACATGTAGTTTTATAACCAACTCCATGCATTGTATTTGATATATAAACTAGGTTTTTATTTTAGCTAAATTAAATATTTTTAAATCATGTAAAAAAAATCTCAATTCCCTAAAATATATAGAATTGGAATGCAAAATTCTAAGAATGAATACAAGTGGTTATTAAACTTTGAAAATTCATTTCTTGCATTAAAAACTCATGAGTTGTGTCATTTATAACTTTTCATAATTTTCTTAGTGTCTCATTAAGTATTTTTCAAACTAAATTAAAATGAAATGCAAAAATATTGAAATGGAAAATAGATAGAAAAACTTAATAATGGAGTTCATCCACCTCTAGGTTCATAATCATGAATCAATTCATTTAAAATGATGCAAATATCAATATTTTGAAACTTATATCAAAATAGAATTTGAGAACCTATAATATGATGTTGAAACCTGACTATGAAGACTCTGATCCATTTAACAAATGTATTCCTTCAACAATAACATCTATATCTCATTTCCATGAATATGAGCATCATATTTTCCATTAAAAGTGTTTATAAAACTCTTAAAATAATAGGCATAATGATAATCATGAGTGTCTTTAATTATCCTAGACTTGTAACTTTTGAAATAATAACCTTGAAACTATATAGATCCCTCCATGGCCAAAGGCCCTATAAAAAATAGAGGCATTAAAAATCACAAAGTCTTAGGTCTCTTTATGTATCAATACATATTCACACACATATGCCTATATACTTATTCCATGGATACAAGGCCTTTACAAAAATATAAGAAAAATGAATTAACATAGGCTCGTGTCTATACCTACAATGTATAAGATAGCATGCGTGGATCCATGCCTTTCAAATACCCTATAAGATTTGGGACTATGTATTTCTTCCCATCTTGGGTTGCATCTTTTGTCAAACATAGTCTCACTAATGCCTATTCACCAAAATGGCTTAGCTCAAAGACCTTGAAATATACATGACAGTTATGCATTGTGTTCATGACCAATGGTCTTACCAATTTGACCATTCACCACTTGGGACTGTGTATGCATGAAAAATAGTCATGCCTCAAAAATGAAATTTTCAAGAAGAAAACTATTTTACCCTTGGCTCAAAGGCCTTATCAATAGGCATAATTTATACTTATAAATAGGCATATATTCTTTCTTCCATTCAAGACTAACTATGTCTTTACAGACTCAGTTCGTGTTTATGTAAATAAAAACCCATACTATATATTGCTATGAGCTAGTGCAATGACTTTTCAACTAAAAGAACCCATCAAACAAATCAATCTTCCATGGCCATAAAGGTCTTCCAAAATAGAAGATAATGTTTACATAGTTAGAGTCTCCAAATACACAATCACCTACCCCATTAGGACTGATATTTACAATGATATAGATGTATGTTATATGAAATAGATGCCTTCAACCTATAGATTTCACCATAGCCTCACTATTCGAGAACTAGGTCTATAATAATTGACCATGTCTCCAACCGAGATTGATCAAAATCCTTCCTAGATAGCTAAAGACATTCTCTATTAATACACAGTCTCCTCACCCATGCTCAGCCTCCAACAATGAGCTCCCATTCTATAATATCTTTCTACCTTTCATGGCCTCTATCAAATAGAATCATGTTGTATTTTTTCCAAACCATTTCAATGGTTTTTGCCAATGGTTCAAATCCCTTAAGTCTTAGCATGTATTTTTTTCATTTTGGGATAAAATCCCACATTTTTTGGGCATAAACATTAGCAGGGGTTTAATTTTAACTCGCCCACCCTATGATTTCATGGCTATGGCCACACCTTGTGATGTTTTGCTTCCATGTAGGTGGTGGTGTGTTGTTTGATTCACCATGTGGCTTTGCCATTTGGGTTGTGCTAAGTTTGGTTAGAAATAGTGTTAAGGATATACATAGTGTGCTTAACCTTGCATTGTAGAGTATTTGGAAATGCAAGGTGGAAAGGTGGCGATATTGAAAATCTACCAAATCACTAAGGCTCCTATCCTGCCACATATCATAACCAGAAGTACCAAAATAATATGGTATATAAATAATAGTGTAATTGGAAATATTAAAATCACACTAATATACCATGGTGACTGGATCCCCTTCCATAGTAAGAGTGGATCCCATCGGCTATGGTCTTCATAGCTCACCTTTTGTAACTATAGCCAATGAATATTAGTGAATTAAATATCATTTGGATCAAACCTCCCCACAAAGAGGCTTTTGGTCTCCAAAATTCCCAATAATCCAATTGACCCAAAATATCTTCATAAATTCTCTTCTTTGCCATTGATAATATTCTTTCACTAATTCCAACATACAGGAGCCAAAAAAAACATATGAATGAGTTATGAAGTCAATCTATCAAAATGATGCAATAAAACTCCATTTGAAAAACATAAGTCTACATCAGTGAAATAAGACATTATAAAACTTCCCTATAAGAAGTCAATTGTCTAACTAAAACTATAACCTACTCATGGAGAGCAAAACAAACTCTTTACCCATTCTACCAAAATGACCTATTACCCAAAATAGTCATAACAACTAACAAATTCTCTTAACCTATGCACTGTATGAAGACCAAGGTGTTCTCCTTGTTATCAACATCACACAAGGGAAATCAAAGTGTTTTGCATACACTTATAAGACTTACAAATAACTGAAACATATGTATACTTGCATATACAAACTTTTCCCATTTATAGGTCTTTAAAAGTACATCTACATGATGTGCATGAAAAACATACATGTAAGTGTACAAAAAGTTCATAATATAAACATTGGCCAAGATACAATGGGAATTAAATGTATTCAATTTCAAGTACAAAAAAATGTAAAATGAATTTATCCATCCTAAGGTTACTAATTACATAATTCAAAAATAAGATCCTCTTTACAAACTCACAAACTCTACAAGTAACTATAATACATATCATAAACATGAGGAGAAAATTAAGAATCTAAACCTGTCTCAAATTTTACTCACTATTGATTGCTCCCTAATTCATACCTCCAAAATATCATCACAATAAAACACTAGGGTTATTAAATTTCCTTCCTAGATCCATGTAAGAATTCCCTAAAATAGTGTTTGAATGAAAACTTAGCATACTAGTCAATACTATAGTTATGCTTATCAAAACTATTCAAGTAAACCATTTGATCAATAAGGGTTGTTCCCTCTTCATGGTTTTCACAATTGAATAAGAGATGGTTTCATCTTATAAAAGCTATCCTAATAAGATTTAGATGATCCATATTTCATTTTAAAAAGCATTTAAAAAAATTCCAAACAAAGGTATATTTTACTCCCAAATCAACCCTACATAAAGGATTTAACCAAAAATTGTGCAAACATAGTTACATTTGAAAATAACTTATACTTCTATAGAAACTATGAAGTGTACCTATTCAGTACTAGTTGACATATTAGTGGTGTTTAAACAACTCCTTGTTTGCTTCCTGTAACTCTTAACAAAGCTATGAAAAATAAACCAACTTATGATCCAATTAACAACTCAATCCATAAAGTGTAAAAACATATTTAATTTCTTGAACAATGCCCTATTGCCATTTCCATATCTTACCATGGAACTGGTCTTTTCAATTCATCCATTAATCAAGGACATATCTATCCATAATATGATCTGTAATCCAAAAATAAAGGCTACACAATTAGTTATCAAAGATCAAAATATTATGTTAATACCAATATAAAATCATAGCATCATCATACCTTAATCTGCCCTCTATGTAATAATGGTAATAGGACTACAACTAATTCCACTTGGATGTGCATCACTAAAAATGCCTTGCATTTTATTTAAATGTGTCCCAAGATAGAAAGGATGATCCTCTCTCAACATCATCTCACACCTTCAAGTGACAATGTGTTGTGTTCTTTATTCATGTTAATCTTGCAGGTCTAGTGGTTCTAAAACCTTGGTTGTTAGAAGCTTGTCTTCTTCCAGTGAATTGGAACACCTTCCAATTTTCCTTTGCACTAGCCTTCCTGCAGGTCACTCAAACAAAAGAATACAAAGCAAGAATCTAATATCTGAAAAATCCAAATGAAGGATATCAATAATTGAAGTCCTATATCAACCTCCTCTGATACCAAAATTGATCCATAAACTGGGTTTTCCTTTTATCTAAATCAAACAGTTTTAAATTGGATACAGAAAATCTCAATTCCCTGAAATATATAGAATTGAAATATGGAATTCTAGGATTGAATGCAAGTGGTTATAAAACTTTGAAAATTCATTTCCTGCATTAAAAACTCTTCAGTTGTGTCATTTATAACTTTTATAATTTTCTTACTGGTCTCATTAATTCTTTTACAAACTTTTTAAAACTAAAATACTAAAATACGAAAATGGCAAATAGACACCAAAACATGATAATGGAGTTCACCCATTTAGGCTATATCTATGGGTTCATAATCATGAACCAATCTATTTAAAATGATGCAAATATCAATATTTGGAAACTTACATCAAAATGGAATTTCAGAACTTGTAATATGATGTTGAAACCCGACTGTGAAAACTTTGATCCATTCAACAAATGTCTTCCTTCGACAGTAACATCTATATTTCATTTTAGTGAATATGAACATTGGATTCTCCATTAAGAGTGTTTATAAAACTCTTAAAACAATGGGCATAATGATAATTAGGAGTGTATTTAATTATCCCATACCTGTAACTCCTAAAATAATAACCTTGCAATTATATACATCCCTCCATGGCCAAAGGCCTTATAAAAAATAGAGGCATTAAAAATCACAAAGTCTCAGGTCTCTCTATGTATCAATACATAGTCACACATATATGTGTGTATACTTCTTCCATGGATACAAGGAATTTATAAAATAGAATAAAAATTAATTAACATAGGCTCATGTTTATACTTGTAATGTATAAGATAATAGGCTCGGATCTGCCCCTTTCAAATACCCTACAAGATTTGGGACTATGTATTTCTTCCCATCTTGGGTTACATCATTTTTCAAACATAGTCTCACCAATTCCTATTCACCAAAATGTCTCAAATTAAAGACCTTTCAATATACATGATAAATCTACCCTATGTTCATGACCAATGGTCTTACTAATTAGACCATTCACCACTTAGGACTGTGTATTCATGAAAACTAGTCATGCCTCAAAAATGAACTCTGCAAGAAGAAAACTATTTTTCCCTTGGCTTAAATGCCTTACCAATAGGCATAATTTTTTTTATTACAAATAGGGATATATTATTTCTTCCATTTGGGACTA